>CM042904.1:20890331-21267831 GCA_023653625.1 Triadica sebifera
TCTTTTGTAATGGTGTATAATGTTAAATTTTCTATTATAAGTCTTTTAAAAGTTTTATTTTTATTTTTTTATAAAAAAAGTTTTTTTTTTAAATCCAAAAAGTCTAATGCATATGTATAAAGTTTTTTCATAATAATAATAATAATAATAATAATAATAACAAATAGAAAAACGATTTGAATTAATCCATGACCTATACTCATTTGGATCAACTCACGGATTGACTCTAACTCGACTCTTAATTTTGTGAATCATTTACGGATCAATTTATTCGAATTTTTAAAATTTTGAGATAGATCTAAGTCAGATTATATTGAACCGAGATGCAAAACTCAAGTTCGCCCGTGTATTCATAACCGCATCAGTTTCACTGTAAACATGCAGGATCTTTTCATTCCTCTGGCGAGCTAAGAATTCTTTCATGCGATTGAAAACAACACGATGTCGAGGCACCGTTACAATGATGAATGGCATAGACCACAATGACATTATTAACTTGAAGCACAATCTGTCTCCAACCTCTGTAAAAAATATTTATTTATTTAAATGTATCAATGTATTTAGTGTGGCACTGCATATAGCAAAACAGAATAATTCATTTCCTAAAGGAACCTCCTCTTCCGACATGGAAAGCATTAACACTGTAACCAAAAAAATATTAGGAAAGTGAGAGACCAATACTCTCTTCCTCATTTACTCAAATGGTACAATCGGCAACCATATGAATTCAGGTATTCTTTTCTGTTATTTCTCGTCTAGACTTGATTTATATAGACCCGACTAATAAGTAAATGCCACTTAAATTAAATATGATCAACTGCAAATTACAGCTTCTCAAATAAGATTGTTATTCTCATCGAACATAAACAGCAAGTGATCATTACACGCATCACAAATATACTGACACAAATGGCTCATAATAATAGTGGTGAAATAGAAAAACACAAGCAATCTGCAACTTACGGAATGACAGCGCAATGGAAGTTCGACAAATCATCTGTGAGTTCCCAGGGGTCCTCTACTCCGGTGAAATTAGACAACATGCAGGAACCGATGAAGATATCCTACTAGAACGTTGATGATTTATCATTCCTTTTGTTCCTCTTCAGACAACATAAAAATACCAACCATCATATACTATTTCACCGAGATCACAGTTGAATGACCAGTTCAAGTAAGCATACTGGAAGACACTTAAAAGCATCATAAAACAATTACAAAGCTCCCAAAGTTCCCTCACTTCGACTCCTGTGAATTGAGAGTTCCGATCTTATTTTGAGGAGTTTGCTACCAATATCAAAATAATGATGCCTATGGCTGGTTATTGCTTTAGTTCCAGTCAGTGGCAGACGAGCATGCCTACCCCTGGATTGCTTTGGTGAAACTAGAGCTTGACTTTTACGAATACGAGTCGATGAAGATGTTGGCCTTGAGCCAGCTAGACCATGGTTACCCTTCCATGAAGCTTTGTTATCTGACCTAAGGCCACGATCAGATTGATGAGCATTTATGCCTAGCCTCAATGATCGGTCAGCAGCATCTTTCAGTGCACTGACTTTGATTGGCTGCCGGTTGTAGTATACAAGATGGGGAAGAAGGCTTTGCAGATATTTCTTGAGTTGATCATCTCCAACATTTTTCTGTGCTGGATTTCCTTCTAAGCTGATGGCTTGCAAGGAATTGTAGTTGGCTGCAAGTTGGCCCAGACATTTCGCTGTAGAGATTTTGTTGAAGCGCAGATCCAGTACAGTTAGTTTCAAAAGGCGATGAAGACCCTCTACCTCACTTATTTTGTTTCCCGCAATGTATAACTCCTTGAGAGAGGAACAAGAAGCCAGACCTTTAAAAATAATAAAAGAAAATGTCACAAGAATTACCGAAACTTAGGATGTCACAAGATTTAGGCATACTATGTATAAAAACATAAAGAAAGACCAAAAAAACTAAAAGGCTAACAACTATTAAGCTCTCGTTTGACATGTTGCATACCGTGTCCAATTCTGAATATTCGGTTGTAGCTCAAGTCCAGCACACGAAGTCGGGTGAGTTCACGAAGACCTTCAATTGTGGAAATATTGTTTTTTGACAGATTCAACACATGAAGTCCTCGAGGGAGGGACCCAGCAGTTATTCTCACTGAGAGAGATAAAAACAAATGATAAGGACATTGCTAGTAGCAAGATTATATGCTCAAGTTCAAGATAGAGAGATAAAAACAAATGATAAGGACATTGCTAGTAGCAAGATTATATGCTCAAGTTCAAGATCAATCTACCAACAGACAGGTGAGAGGCAAAAACAGATAAAAGAGATTCAAGAATGCAAACCTATTGAATTTCCAGAAAGATTAAGCATCCTCAGGCTAACAAATGCACTGAGAAATGGGATCACTGCCAGGCCATGATTTGACAGCTGAGCTGTGGTAGCAGAGGCACCCAAAGAAGAGATGTATCTTTTGGCAGCCTCCATTCCAGGAGTGACCATATTATTCACTTTTGAAGTGGTCAAACCATTCACGACAGTGGAATCTCTATTTAACGGTGGATTAGTATCTGATAATTCATTTGTTTGTTCCAATGGGCTGCAGTGTCGAAGATCATTGATCCACTCCTCAATCCACTTAATTTTGAAATTCCTGCCTGGAAATTCATTGCCTTGCTGAATGGAAGATTCTCCTTGGAGGTGATTTCCCCTGATTACCTCATCTGTAACTGGAATTATCCAGTCTTTTGCTGAAGCTGAATAATTATAAGAATCATAACCATCATCGAAAGAATTTTCAAAATTACTTTTCTCAGTTTTACAAACATTATGATCTCTGTCTTGTTCTAGTATTTTTTGTGTTTCTACTTCATGAAATGAAACCTCTCTCCATCGCATATGTAAAACATGCAAATCCTCAGAAGATCTTGAACAAGATGCTAAATGTTTATAAGAATGTCCAACTGAAAAAAGCCCCATATTAGGCAAAGAGCGAGATTTTACAATCATTGGAGGGCTGCAAGGCGTCTGGATGCAAGATTCATTCACGTTTTCACCAGATAACAATGTTTCAGAATTTTCAGGGCCTTCCTTCTCTGAATGCAGAGAATCTCCAAATGAGAAGATGGATTTATTGTTGACAAGATCAGAACCCACATGAACAGATTCTGATTGAGGAACATAATTCTGCCGATTGTTTGGGCTTAATTCTGGGTCCTTGCTGCAATATGGCCCAATTAACACATTTCCATCAAGAGAATCATTAGAAAATCCTTGATCTATTTCATCCTCTGAATCATTGTTGTAAAGAATTGTTCCATCTTGGCATAATTCACTCCCTAGAGACTGACTTTTCTTCAAAAGGCCTCTTTGATGAACAGCTGCATCATTCTCAAAATCCAATTTGCCCTCAATTTGCTCAGATTTCCAGCCCTGCTCAGAAAAGATAGAGCATTGAGCGTCCGTGGTGCTTCCAGCAATTTCAGTATCAACTTGTGCTTTCAGATACAATGAATTCAAGTTTGTAGCATCAAGTGACGTCATAGGGGCTTGAATTTGAGACGAGCCTTCTGAAGTCTTATGCATTGCTTCAACAGAAGGGGCAGTGATTTTCTAGATAGAAAAGAAAAACTCCGATCAATAAAAAGCTATAGAACACTGAGAACAATGATATGGATTCAAATGTTAGTTACTCTACCAGTTACCTTTGACCTGTGAGAATGAATATGAGCATTGAAGCATGAAAACCTAACCATCGTGGCTGTATCGAGAAGAGCTACATCCACACCTGGTCTTTTATTGCATAAAAACAATAAGAGTAAACAACTATTCTATTCTACGCATCAATGTCCAAAAACCGGAACAACCTAAATATGCTAATGTAGAATTTCAACTGAGATCAAGCTTTCCAGGGATCTGCAATACCTTAGCCATAATCAAGTGACAAACCCTCTGAAATACGGCACAATCTCCAAACATGAGATGACCTCGATCTCCTCAAGGAAGAAAGCAATATTACACCCTCGTCATCACCCCACACCCACCTTGAGGTGCGAGAAGTCCTTAAATTTGTTGCAGCGGCCAGAGTGAACCAAAAGCTTTGCCAATCAGGAAAACCCAATCTCTATCATGCATAAGAGCTGCTAGCCTGACAAAATTAACGTAACAAAATCTTCATTTCAGATTAAGACAGAAGAATCAAACAAACAAACAAATATAGTTCAACAAAATGAGAAGTGCTTAGATCAAAACAGCAAAAATTGAAAAAAAATACAAAAAAAAAGGAATAATTGAAACCAAAGGGTGTCACTCAGATGTATCATTCATTTAGCTGCCAACTATTTGAAAATGATAATCACCAGAAACGAAAACATGTGTAATCAATGAAGAGCAACTCAAATTGAATGTAGATCTCATTAAGCTATTTTTAGCGTTAATCGAATCGCAGATAAAAATTAAAACAATAACTATGTGTTTCAAATTAAACAAAAACTAAGAAATTAAAATTAAAAAAAAATCATAGAAAAACAAAAATTCAAAAAGAGGATAACATCTTACCTCTCTGTAGCCAGATTGTGCTATTAGAGAAAAACTTGTTATTTGATATGTGTTCTTCTTCAACAACCAAAAAAGATAAAAACTAAAAATACAATTAATAAAAGGAAAAATAGTTATAAAGAGATTTTGGTAAGAAGGAACGGCGTGTGGTGGAGCTTCCAACTGCAAGCCTGACCCTAGCTTTTGCATTGCTAAAGGCCTTTTTCCTTCTCTCTTATCGCAACAAAGCAACGGCTCTAATTTTTTATTTTTTTTTCTTTTTCCAAAAAATAAAAAATCTAAGATTTAATTTTTATTTATTTTGATTTAATATTTATTTAAAAATAAACGCGTGTTTTGCAGTCACAATTACGGCACCAGAGGAACGGGAAAGCTGATGCTTTATCTTCGTTCCGGGTAACAATTCCTCAACAAATAGAGAAAAAAATTGGAAAATGCTGTTTTATTGCAACTATTTTTTTTTCAAAATTTACCCAATATGTATTAAATATTTATACTTTATTATTATTTATTTGTATTATTCAATAGATATTAAAATATTAATATTTTAATGTAGTTGTGCTAAATTGATAAAAAAATTGAAATAAATAACATTATTCAAAAAAAGTTAAGAGTTAGAAAAGAAATAAGCTTAAAATTAAATTTTGAATTTTAATTAACTGATTAAGAAAATATTAAATACATTTCCTTCATTATCTTTTTTTTTTATTTAATTGACACATATTTTTACTCTTAATACTATATAACTTACATAAAAATAGAAGTACATATCAATTAAAAAATGAAATGAATATCGAATTACATTTTTAGTTTTGATGTTTTTTTACTGAAATTTTTATATTTTTAGTTAAACGATTCTTTTGCTGGCTCAAAAAAAAAAGGAAAAAAAAGTAAAGGGAGCGTGAAATAATCACGTGGAGTAAAACTTGAAAGAAAAAGAACAAGAAAAAGGGGACTTGTTTGTGAAGTGAAGCATAAAACAACACCCACCGGAATATAAACTTGTTATAACAATATTATATAAAATATTACAAATATAAATAAATTTTTTAAAAATTAACAATTTTTTCTATATTATTTGATTAAAAAATATTATTTGAGATAACAATTAGAAAAATTAAAAGTTAAATATGCTGATTAATTTACAATTATAGTCGTTCATAACGAATAAAAGTTTTAAACTATTAAAAATTAATTAGACTACATATGAAATCCTAAATAATTTATACAAAAATATTTTAAATATAAAAAAATTATGCAATATATTGTATTGTAATATTTGAAATTCATACGATATCATATGAAAGAACATTTTATCAAATAATATAGGATAAACTGTTAGTTTTTTAAAATTTTATTTCCGATTATAATTTATTAAAATTTGAAAGGAATAACTCTAATTTTTTCTTATCAAAATGAAACAACTCCCATAAGAAAAGAAAAGAAAAAATAAAATTAAAGAATAGTTCGATCTTAGATCCCATTAAGTCTTCAATAATATTTGAATGAGAACAAAAATTTTCAATCATTTCCTTTTCTATATAAACGACTATATTATTAACAAGAAATTAAAATACTTCTTTTTTTTTTTCTTGGACTTTTAATTTTTAAACGGTCTATTATAACATTATCTTATAATGCTAACACGATAAAATTGTTGGATTATTGTATGTTCTAATAAAATGGGTTATATAGCCCTTTTACAAATTCATAACTAAAATATAATATTTATATAATGTATGAGTCTTTTTTTTGCACATATTATATCATAAATATATACTTAAAAGAATTTTATTTTTTAGTTAGGACTAGACCTCTACATGCCTTTATGAAACTCTACCACTACTATTGATCAAAATTAATCAAAATGGTAAAATGTCAAGTTGGAATCTCAATTAAATTGGTTGTAAAATAATAATAATAATTTGCTTTCTTCTCAATTCATATAGCATTCTCCAAAAATACATTAAAAAAAAAATTGCCTGTCATGTTCAAGAGTGACAATTAAGGCATTACTGGAGCAGGTATCAAGTTTGTCAACAGAAGAAGCTCTATTAGAAGTAGAGTTGTAAATGAATCAATCTGTTCGTGAGCTATTTGAGTCTTGCTTTGGAAAAAAATTTATTTGGATTCGTTTATTACTATTAACGAACAAAATTCAAGCTCAAATAAGAGCTTGAAAATATTTTTGAGCTTAAACTCAATCTCAAATTTAATATTGTTTAGTTTATTAGTTCGCGAACGTATTTATTTATGAGCTCGTGAATGTATTTGTTTAAAAGTTCTCCTGAACATGTTCATTTAATGTTCATTTATTTTATATTTTATTTAGGAATGACAATAAAACAAGTTCGGAGTGGGATTCATTGTCTCCGACCTTGAAATCCCCTCTAACTCCTCCAAAAAAATTCAGGGTTCTCATTCCTACACCACACGAGGATGGGAATCTCTGGCCCCACCTCATTCCCTAATTTTTATTAAATTTTTTCATTTTATCTTAATGTTAAAAGTATTTTTTATTTTAATTAATTAGTTAAATATATAATTGTTTAAGTAAAAAAATATATTTTTTACTTTAAATGAGTGTTATATTTTTATTTTATAATTTTTTTAAAAATAAATTATATATATATATATATATCAAGACGGAGTTGGAGCGGGAGACGTATATATCATCCTCATCCTATCTCTGTCATAAAAAATTTTAGATCGGAATAAAAAAAATACAAAAAATCCGTCTCGTTCGGAGCAGAGTCAGGGCATATTCAAATTATCATCTCTAATTTTGTTATCGAATTCAAAATTTTGTCATTATTAATTAACAAGCTAAACTCGAATTAAACTCGTTAAGCATAATAAACGACTTTTTAACAAGTCGAGTTCTAACTATTCGCGAACTTAATAATTTTCAAACGAGTTAAGATCGAGTTTAAATATAAAAAATTGAATCGAATTTGAGTATGTGATAAAATTAAACGAGCCGAGCTCGAGCTTACTAATATTTGGCTCAACTCGATTTGTTTATAACCCTAACTAGAAAGACATTGCCTAACAATAAAAGTTGGTTGTTTAGGGCTCGGAAGAGTAGCCGTTTCACTAAAAAAGCAGGAATACTACATTCACCATTGTTGGCTGATCACTTGGATCGTCTTCTCCACACAACAATCCTACATTCATACACTTGGATATTCTTTTTTCTTGCAAGTTTTCCTTAGCGTTGGGTCTATCAACTCCGTTGCCCTCTTTTCCTTCCACGGATTCCAAGCCTGTCACCATTTCATTTTAATTTTTTTTAATAATAAGTGACAGAGTAGGAAACTAAATGATCAAAGTTGAGGAAAACTTGCATAGCCTAGAGTCAAAGATTGTTTGGTTTGATAAAATTCAGAGTTCCTTTCTCCACTGATAATCTCAAGCACCACAACTCTGAAGCTGAAAACGTCTGATTTGAATGAAAAAAGACCATCCAATGCATATACAGGAGCAATATACCCACTGCATAAACATAAGGATAGTGTTTAAGGTTTTTTGGTTGGTTAACTTGCTAATCAATCACATACTTTATTCTACGAAACTAAATTTTTTATGGGCTTACACTAGTTAGTTTGTATGCAATGGATTATTAACACTGCACAGGCAATGAATTAGTGACAATTTCAAACTCTAATCATTATAACAAATTGTAGAGAATGTTACAATAATCTACGGCAGCGATAGTAGCTGTAGCAAATGTCAATCCACAACCGCAAATTAATAGCAACAATTTTAATATATATTGTGATAGTTTTATGATGCTGTCATATGTCATGTTTGAGGTTATTTTATTTGATGATATGATGGTTGATATACACAACTTACTAAATTCCAACAATTGTGTTAGAGTATGTCTAATTTTGGAATAGAAATGCCAATTTTAGATTTCATATTTATTTTTTTATATATTTTAGGAATTCTATTACCTACTTTTTGATAATATTTGAAATTCATTTTCTATTTTTAAAAGCTACTATTACAATTGCAAGAATTTACCTTCAAGTTTTTTTTATTATTTTTTTGGAATTGTATTTTTTAACTTTTAAATTTTTTAAATTTATTTTTGAAGGCACTCGACTATTTTTTTAATTCTCAATTAAATTTTGCTTATTGAGATTTTATATTTTAATTATTATTAATAACTTTTTTAGTAGAAAAGGTTAATATTTATTATAGGCACCATTGGATATTTTGGTAACAAAAGGAAAAAAAAAAAAGGAAAATACATATTTCAAGAGTTCAATAAAACAAAATTTAAAAGTTGAGAATTCAATAAAATAAACTCCAAAAATTTATAAATAGGAATATTATTTTGTTCATGTTTAAGTTCACAGAGCTCAAAATATTAATTTATTTCTTATTATTCTGAATATAATGAAAATTTAAATTTAAATAGATTTAATAGAATGAAATTTTTAATTAAAAATTTTGATAAAATAAATTTGAAATTTGAAAATATTTTCGGTATTAACTAAATTAACCAATTGAAAGCAATTAGTTAATCAACCAAATTTTGGTACTAATATGCGACCCTTTAAACAATTAAAGAAGTAGTGATATTTTGATTTTTGATTCAGTTTGATCAATATAGCAAAGAATCGAATCAACAAATATCAACCGAACTTTAAAACACATTATTTTGATACCCTAATTGCTATATACCTATAGTTATAAAACATTAACTATTAAAAATAAGTGCAACTCTGAAAAATAATTAATTTTTGAATTCTATTCTTCTTATTTATAAAATCACACCAAATATAAAAATAAGATTTCAATTGCTGTTATATGACTGTTAAAAAGAAATATTGAAATTTCAAACCGGCATCTTAAGAATAGGATTCCATTTCCTTTTTATTTTATTTTATACCAAACGTGACTTCTATGCTTGGAGCAGTTTCTTTGCCTCCAAAAATCCTTGCGATGCCAAACTCAGACATTTTGGGGTTCATCTCCTCATCAAGCAAAATGTTACTTGTTTTCAAGTCTCTATGAATGGTCCTCAGCTGGAATCCTGATGAAGATATAAAAGCCCTCTACCAATTCCAACAATTATGTTATATCGCATCCCCCAGTCCAATGACACTCACAGCTTTCCATTTTCAAGAGAATATATAATTATGAGTGACCATATTAAATTAGTTTTCTTTTTCCAGATATCCTGTATTCCATAGTTCAAGAACCTGACCAAAGAGGAAGGAATCCAAGCTTTTGTTAGGCATATATTCGTGGAGTAAAATCTCTTCGTCCCCTTCAACATAATATCCCAATAGCCGAAGCTAGAAAATATGATTAGATGGACCAATATTTTGGATTTAGTAAGTATTGAACATTGAATGAAATAATTCTTATATATAAAATTTTTTGGACTTAGAAGTCTGGGCCAATACATATATAAAAAAATTTTGGGTTTAAGGGGCATGGGCCAATACATATACATAAGTTTTTTTTTGGGTTTAGCTTGACAAGATTCCTGAGCTGAAGTTTTGCAATCAGAAAAACTTCATTCTTAAATTCCTCCAATCCTTGACCTGAACCACTTGACAGCCTCTTCACAACTATTTCTTCTCCTCCCCGAAATTTACTCTGATTGTAGATTGTACAATCCCATAGATAAGAAATTCCAAATTTTAACTATTTCCAACATTCTCTGGATTTAGGACTGCAAACATGTGAATTAAAAAAAAACAGAAGTTATTATCTTGTCAACTGGTCCAGACCCACCTTGTCCTAGCTTGTTTGCATTTGAGAATTTATTTGTAGCAGCTAAAATGTTTTCCAAGTCAAAAAATGGCACATCTATGGCTTTTGTTTCATTTTCATTGAACGCACCTGGCTCAATTATATCTTTCACTAGTCTCTCACTGCCATTTAAGTGAAGGCCTAAATGCCTTTGCCAGGTTCCCCTGTTTCCTGCATTCATATATGATCATTAGCATGCTATCCACATTTGACCTTTCTTTTTCTGAGAAAAAAAGGGCAAGTATTATTAACCTTGGACGCTTTCCCATCTTCTTCTCTGCAAATATATATAAACAATAGTGCTTGAGAAAAGAACAAAAACAATGCAACTCCCCAAGGCTACTGCAATTATCTGAGAAGAGGGCATCTTAACTATTGGAATCTCAATTCTTTGCTCACCATGATTACCTTCTGCAACAATAATAAACGAGCGCATGAGTAAATATTTTATGCGATATTTCAATACAGAGAAAACACTCTTTTGATCTTACCTTGAGTACAGTTCAAATTTGAACCATCCCATGAAAAACCCATATTACAGAAGCACCTTTTCTTTCCATCAGCATCTGCATTGCAAGCTGAATTAGACCAATCTTTACAGTCTGTAGAAGAAGAGCATGTTGGCTCCTTCGGTGGATCCCAACTCAGTTCTATTTCTTCTCCGCTGTAAATGATGCACCAGAAGTATAATTTCCCAGATCAGCCCTACACCACCTAATCACGTGGAATGGTGACGATTGTAAGAATTTGACATCTGAATTTATGGCCTTGCAGTCGTCTGCATCATAGATTTGGATGACAAACTTGCGCATTTCAGGATTGATTTTTGTAACTCTGTAGTTGCCACCTGCAGGTGCCCGAAAGCTAAGCTGCCCCGTCGAGATATTGCAATAGAAATTGACTTGCGCTGGATCTCCACAATTGGATCATCTAGCTGAAAAGTGAAGTTACCAGATGCTGGATCATTATAACTTTTCCATTAAATCAATGCTATTTCTTGATTCATTTTCATTCCTGGAAGAAATGTATCAGTGTTGGATTATCAAAACTCTGCCACATAATTCTGTCTCCATCACTTACAATTAGGTTCCCTGAATCCATTAGCTTGGTCTCCATGGGCATAGACAAATTAGTTTCAAGATTTGTTGACCAGTAAGATTGTCCGCTTTCATCCCACACTTTGAGATTACCACCGTCTGAAATGGAAAAAATTCCATTATGATCTGAAATTGGGCTGTCTCTATTGAAAACCCATACAACTGTGAGTGGATTTGATTAGTAATATCAAATCCCAACATATCTCTTGATTCCTGAGCTTCCATTAGGAGTGAGAAATCCAAGCTCATATTTTTCTTCTGAAGAAACAAGGGTTTCTTCTCTGCTGTCACTGATACAATCATTTCTGGTGATGGTATCCCTGGCCAATCAATGAAGGAGCAAAGAGCACAAGAGAAATGTATATTGAAACAAATTGTTGCCTGCTTTTTTTTAAAAAAAAAAATTATAAAAAATTAGTGTTCTTACTATTGGCAATAATCACTATGGCTAAAGGATGAAAGTAATTGACTAATTATAATAGTGAACCAGCTCAATAATGCTGTCTTCTTTTTTATTCCAGAATTATTGATCCAAACTTAACTTTAGTCTTCTCTCCAAAAAAATGGGATAATTATTGCCTGAATTTGTTTCATTATTTTATGACTGAATCAATAATAAATCAATATATAAAAATAAGTAATTTTTATTTATATGACATGACATTTTATTACTAATTCAATTTAGAAATCACATTATGAGTCTAATTTAATGTAAGTATAATCTCCAAAATGTAGAGATTATTTACTTTAAATAGTTGGGCATCAATCAGCCCGTGAAATTTTAATTTTTTTTTTGTTATTTGGACTTCAGTATATTCTCAGTATGTGAAAATTTTCAACTTTGAAAATTACTAGTTTAGTCATATTTGAATAATTATAAATTCAAAGTCTAATGAGATAATCTTTCTATTTTTTTTTCCATTTTTTAGAGTATTAGAATTGATAAAAATTAAATTCTTAATATATATGTTGCATTATGAAAATAAATACATACCAAACTATGGTATAGCTAAATATGTTAAGAGGGGAAATATATTGAGATAATAAATACATACTACCGACCCCAATCAACTTTGACAAAAGGTAGTGGAAAATGATATCAGGTGATAGCCTCTAACTGAAAGCAAACAGATAAGAGGGGAAAAACAATAATAAATGGGCATTAGTTTAATATATTGAGTAGGTTCAATTAGGGTTTTTGTCTATTTCAAATTTTATTTTAATCTGTGGCCCTGCATTTGCTTCAATTTTTCTTCCTCTTTTCTAGTAAAACATATGGCTACGAGGGGCATAATATATAAAAGAAAACAGTTAGGCTATGTTTGGACAGACAAATTTTGAATAAGAGAATTAAATCAATCTATGGATTTATACAAAATTTATTTTTTAGATACTTAAAAAGATCAAAATCTAATGAATTTTTGAAAATCTCTCATCCACTAAAATTTCTCATTTTTGAAAGATTTGATTTTCCACTTTTAGGTGAGAAAGTCCAAACTCCATTATTTTTTATTTATGAAATAGGGGATTGTTATTAGATTTTTATTTTTTATTTCGAAATTGTCCATAATTTTAATAGTATTCCAAAACTATCATTAAGCCTAAAAATATAGCAAAAACTAGTTGTCGATTTTTTTTGTTTTATTTTCACTTATTTTATCTGTATTGATTTGAATATGAATTAAAAAATATTAATGAGTTTCTTTGAAAATGAAAAAATATTAATGGATTAATTTATTTATAAACATAATACAAATAGTAAGTGTATATGGAATTATGAGGAAAACAATTTGTAACATATTTCAAATTTGACAATAATAATAATTTCATCAATTGCATTTTTGAGAAAATTTACTCTAAATTATATTATTTTATAATTTAGTATAATGTGATAAAAAGGACTAAAAATGGTTAATGATAAATTACCAATATTTAGTAAATGTAAAATTGAAAATTAATTGTCAAATCTATTAATACAAGGGTTTTATATTCAAAATAAACAATAAAATTCTTATAATTTATGAATTTTATAATCTATGAATTTTAAAATCTCTCAACCCAAACCCAAACCCAAACGAGAACTTAAATAATTTTGCTTCTTTTTTGCTTTCTGCTAGTCACACAAGTCAACGAATTTGACTAAAAATGCAAGGTTCTAATCCAGGTTCTGGAGCCTACATCGACTTCAAAAGGATTGGAGATGCTATTGAGTTTGAAGAGTTATTTTATAATGGCCATGATCTTCTTTATTTATGAGAAGGGTACGTAATTCTTGAGCATTACCATCAAGAAAAATGATGTGGAGTGGGATTTATGTTATAACATTATGAATTTGTTTTTCATTTGAATCTTATGAGTTTATGTTAGAATATTAATAAAGGGTAATCTATTTTTTCTTTTTTTTCATCATGGATAAAATTTTTGACAAAATTATGTACCTTACCACTATATTCTGATATTTTTTTTTGTCATTTATGAAATTGTTATGTAAATTAATAATTGAACAACTAATATGATCAAAATTTATGTTAAAGTAATAAAAATATGATGAAAAACAATAATTTGTCAATTATACAACAATTAGTTTTGTCACTATTATAAAAGTCTTGTTAAAATTTATCTCTCTTACTAATGAAAGCAATAAATAAAAAGTTTGAAGGTATAAAAAAAAGTCGGAATATATAATGGCAGTTGAGGGGCATCAGGAAATGAAAGAGCCCTTTCAACCATTGTTGCCTTGTTGGTTTTCGCCTAATATTTGAGAAAAGGAATTAGAGCAGTAATGGTTGTGATTTAGATGGATTTCAACATGAGCAGTGCCATAAGATGTTCTGAGAAAATTTTAACCATATTAGTAATTATGACATAGCAAATAAGTGTAACTTTCCATTGAATAAGAATTTGTAATTTTCGTATGAAAAAAGAAAAAAGTTTAAATCCGAAATGGATTTCCTCTGGACAAGTTTTTGATTTCCAAGTTTTTATGTAAACTGCTGGTTCTCAAAGATACTCTAATGCGATATTAGAAAATATGGTCCGCCTGAAAATATTTTGGTTTTCATTAAGTAACGGTCTTGTTTTTTGGGTTGCATAGTGGTTGTGATGATTAGAAAACCGCCGGCATTGGGAAGTTTGGATATTGAGGATTTATATATATTTGGTGGGTGGGTGGGAATAACAACAGATCTCTTATGTCAGGTTAAGGACTTGATTTTCTTACCAATGGCAGGTTTTGTTTGAGTGATTTGGTACTTGGTTTACTCAAGTAAGATTGCGAATTTAAATATTATGAATGGAAAAAAAATCTATGTTGGACTCTTAATTGTTAGATTTGATTCGATTCGAATTGGATTTAGTCAAGACCCAATGAACTTCTAAATACTGGTGGTTTAGACAAAATAAAAAATGAAATTTTCTTGAAATAGTGTTTGGATAGAGTTGGACAGCTCGGATGCTCTTGAATTTATTGGTTCATTAGAAATATGAAGAAGCAATTCTTCGTGGTGATTTTAAACCTACAATGTTCAAAATTGTCAATGTAGGTTTGATGAGCAATGTTTTTCATATCCGGTCCGACTAAAGAATTGGGAAATTAAGGTAGAGAATTAAATATCGGAGATTTTATTGGAGTTGAATCAGTTAAAATAAAATTACTCTAAGATATAATATTTAACATGTTCGTATATAGTAAAATGTAAAAAATATTTACACGGAATATGTTTTATCTATAATAATATGTATTAGATATTAATATTTATAATTCAAATTAATACATAGTTATATTCAAATACATTCTCAAATATAATAATGTAATATTTTATTTATTATTTTAGTAATAATAGAATTGATTTATTTATAATTTTTTAACTTTTAAAAATAAAAAATAGACACCAGTATTTTAAAAAATATATTATAATATTTATTTTTCAATTAAAATAATATTTTTTTATAGAAATCAAAATAATTATAAATAATAAAAATATAAATAATCAAATTTAGGTTTATTAACTATATATAATTATATTTCAATTGAGTAAAAAATAATTTGTGAATAGTTAAATACAATAGTAAAATATCTTCTAAAGGTAAAACATAGTTGGCTAGGTAGAATAGCCGCAAGCAACTCCACTTTCCCATTAAAATTGATTATTTTCTAACCGGAGAAATTCAAAGTTTTATATTCTGCTTACTCCTCCAAAGTCCAAAACCTCTAATTCAAAACTCTAGAGCCTAAAATTTGTAAAAATAATTTTATTAAAAAAAGCAAAAAATTTAAACATATTTAATTCACTCCAAAATCTCATATATCTTTCATGAACTTAAATTTTTCTAGAAAAATAGGTTACTCTATAAATTTTAACATTGAAAGCAAAACATAAATTATACTAAAAGCGTATACATAATACATATTCATGCAAACAGTTAAACTTCAGCTACCAAATTAATACATACAATTCACATCCCATGATCATGATGCACAGTTGATAAAAATTCTTTTGAATGTGAAACCCCACACACACACATATATATATAGTTTTCAATGGTTACAAATTCATGGGTAACCATTATAAATCTTAATGTTAAATAACATTAAATTGTTATAATTATTATATAATTAATTATAACTATTAAATTTTTGATCTAATAATTGAAAAATAGTATTAATGAATAAGTAAATAATATATACATATGGGTGAGGTTTTAATGGTTACCATATTATTATATAAGTATATTTATATATATTTATTAATACTAAATTTTATGATGATTATACGTGAAGTTATAACTATTATATATATATATATATATTTAATTAAATACTATTTTTTTAATTGTTAGATCTAATAGTTCCTAATTAGTTCTACAATATATATAATAAAAGCTACTAAGTGCTACAATCCAATCATTAATGTGAGGAACAAATTACATGTTAAGACATCTGATTTTTATTTACAAATGCTTCTTAATAAATTATTTATTACCCACTACAAATAAAATGATGCAATTTGTAACCACGAGAGATACCGGAGGCATTTGGCTGAGGATGATTTCTGCAGTTCTGCTCAATTTCTAATGCCGGTGTGGAGAATATTACCCATGTGTTGCGGGATTGTGCGATGGCTAGAGTAGTTTGGTGCAAACTTTTACACCCAACTTCTCATACTGATTTTTTTTTGAGTTACAATTTGATGAATGGATGTCTCGTAACTTGAATAACTCCTTCCAGTGCAGATTTGATTTCGATTGGAGCCCCTTGTTTGGGTTCACTTGTTGGTGTCTTTGGAAGTAGAGGAATGATTCTATTTTTACTCAGAAACGGACTCCGGGTAGCTCCAAAGCTGGAATTATCATTGAAGCGATGAAAGCTAGTGATTTAGCCTTTGAGAGTCTATCTCAAATTGGAGAAGTATTAAACAGTGGGTTGAGGGGTTGATTAGCTGGATTGCTCCTCCTTCGGACTTTGTAACTTTCAATACAGATGGACATGCAGACGCAACATCTTTGAATCCACTGCTGGAGTTGTTATACGTGATTGTAATAGTAATTGGGTTGGGGGATTCTCTTTGAAGCTGGGTTAGAGCTCTTCTTTTAGAGCTGAGTTATGGGGTTTATTAGTTGGTTTACAACAGGCGAGGGAGAGGGGGTACAAAAAGCTTATGGTTCAAATTGACAATCAGTGTGGCTGGCATGCTCATTTCCAACTCCTGCTCCTCGCTCCATAATGGTGACCTCACTGCCAGGATTAAAGCTAGTCTTCAGAGAGAATGGGAAGTTAATATTTCTCACGTTTACAGAGAAGCTAATATGCTCGCCGATTTCTTTGCCAACTATGCTTTCAACCAAGAAGATCGTTTTGTCTGGTTTGATTTTCCTCCTCCAGGTGCTGCTTTCATCTCGCTGGGTGATATGAGTGGCGCTGCTCATCCAAGAAGGATAGTGCTCTGATTTTGTTTGTCTCTTTTCTCTTTCCAAAAAAAAAAATGATGCAAGTTTACAAATATCAGAATCTAAATATAAATTGCCATTCTTCGTGAAATCAAGTTAACATGCACATCAAAATTATGTGATCCTTATAATATCATAACATCATGCTGTTCAAACATTCTAACTCTTAATCAAATCTTAATATCAACTTAATCATATCATTACTTATATAAATATGCTTATGTATTTAAGGAAAAGAGCTCCGAAAAAAGAAAAAAACTGCTCGCTAAAAAAATTTGAAACTTGTCACTAGAAGTCTTTAGGGACTGGCAAAACCCAATGACCACCCATTTTGATGATTGTTAATAAAAAATATGAGTAAATGTTGTATAAGTAAATATTTTGTGTCTTTAAAAAGTAGAACTATATTTTAATTGAAAATATTTTTTGTTTGTTGATTTTAACTATCTAATATTCTACAATTTAAAGTTCGTAAATTAATTTAGATCTGCATCAGACAGATTTTTTAAAAGTATAAACGCTTACTCTCAAATTTTAAATGTATTTTATACGTATTACTCGAATTAAAGGCATTATCATCTTATCTTACCTTTTAGGATATATATACTAATTTGATAGAGCTTTTCTTATTTAAAATTTGGCTTGAGAATATGTGTTTCTATCAAATTTTCTATGTTACAACGCCATCCTATTTAACAAGCAATAAAACAAAAATTCCTGTTTTCTTTCAACAAACATCGGATCAATCAACGAGATGATGATTTGTTGCCGGTTATATATGATGAATTGATTCAACTTCCAACTAATAGATTTGGTTTTTTCTTTTGGATCCAAATCTTATGGCAGATTTTTTTTAGTTCTATTGAAGATATAAAATTTAAAATAAATTTATCATTCATAGCTATCGGAATGAAAAATATAATACATGTTGAGTAGGATCCTTATTCCTTAATACCTTACACATTTAATTATTTTTTTTCTTTATCAAAAAAGAAAATATTTCAGTCTTTCACCATTTTTTTTCTATTAATTTTTTGTTTCTAGGGGAAAAAATGAACTAAACAAATTCCATTTATTTTACAAATATCCATTATTATTTTAATTAACACAAGATGAATTTAAAAAAAATGCACATGATGAAAATCAAACAAACAAATATATATATATATATATATATATATATATATATATATATATATATATATATATATATAATTTGAAACTAACTCAAACGCTCTTCTCGTTCTAACTTCACTGTCACTCTGTTGAAACATTCAAACCCGAAATCTAAACATTCTCACACACAAACACAAACACAAACACAAAAACAACAAGAACAATAACATCTGATCCGATCAAAAAAATAAAGAAGATAAAAATCTTTCAGAATTCATTCCAATTCATGGAAACAAGATCCGCTAAGCGAAGGAAGGTCTGGTATGGAGAAAACCTTGAAGGTGATGAATCGGCTGCTGACGCCGCCGTCGACAGAATCAGTGATCTCCCTAATGCTATCCTCCACCACATACTCTTCCTTCTTCCTATCAAATCCGTCGCACAAACCAGCGTCTTATCGAAACGCTGGCGACATCTCTGGTCATCTATCCCTGATCTTGATTTCACCTCCATTAATACTTCAACCACAAACCAAACTACTAAAAGATCATCATCAGCCATGGACTTTATTTCCCATGTTTTAACTCTCCGAGATAAGCATTCTGATTTACGGACTCTTCGTTTCTGTGCTCGTTTGAGTTTCACAGGCCTCAATGGTTTGATCCGCAGTGCAATTAGACATAATGTTCAAGAACTTGATGTGGATGTAGTAACTGAAGATTGCTTCAATTTCCCTCGGGGGGTTATAACCAGTGAGTCTTTAAGGGTTTTCAGATTAAAATCTCGAAATCCTGGATTCAGATTGCTTCCCTCTTCGATTATGGCTGGCGGGTTTCGATCACTCCAAACGTTGTCGCTTTCGCTTGTTATTCTACACGAACAATCCTCACTGTTGGATTTGTTCACCGAATCATCATTCCCTAATCTTAAAAAACTCAATCTTGATGCTTGTTTCGGGATGAAACATCTCAAGATTTCGTGTCGAGCCCTCCAAGATATGACGGTGGAGAATTGCTATCAGCTTCATGGATTGGAGATTTCTTGTGGGAAATTGGAAAAATTGAGAGTTGCAAGTTGTTTTGATGCTTACTGTGATCATAGTTGGGTAGAGATTAATGCTCCACGGCTTACAAGTGTATATTGGGAGTCTAATACTATTACTGGTGCAAGTTGTTTAGAGAATTTAACATCTCTGATTGAAGGCTGTGTAGGGTTTTTTCTACTTCATGAAGTTGTGACAGTGGAGAAGATTCAGAGCGTTTGTGATCTATTATCTGGATTCTCTCATGCCCACAGTTTAACTCTTGAAACCCAATGTATCGAGGTACTCATTCTTGCACTGTATATGCATAAATTCACTATATATATATAGCAATAAATTAGCTATGATTTCCATTTCAATAAACAAATATATCACTGCTGATATAGACTGATTATAACAATTTTAATAAATATTATAACAGTTTTATTTTTATTTTATTATATAAAATAACAGATATTGTCAAGCAAGAATTGCTTAATGTCACATGTTCTGCGTCCGTTTAATAATCTAAGGAATTTGGAGTTGCATACAGCTTTCAACAAAAATAATGTCCCAGGATTGGCCTCCCTCTTCAGATGCTCTCCCGCATTGCACACTCTTATTCTCAAGATTATCAATGATTACAAGATCCAAAGGAGAGTGAGTACCTATATCCCTTTGTTTCTTTTTCTGTTATTAATTGTTTCTTATAATAAATATTAAAAAAAAAGTGTACTGTATAAATTTGTGCAGTAAATTTTTTCAACCCATCGATAATTTGTTTAATTGATATTATTTTGATTATTAATTTTGTTCAATTGACTTCTTAAACTATTCAAGTTTATTTAATTGAGTTCTTTAACCATCAATTTCGAACCACTTAAGTCCCTACTTATAGAACACTTAACATCTAATTTTTTTAATAATTAAGATAGTTAAATTTACAAATTCTCGGTTAATGGTGAATCTGGTTCACCATAAGTGAAATTATACGGTGTTGGTACGATTAATTGATTTCACTTTTCTTAATATAAATATTTACAGCAATGGAATAGGGACTTGTGGGATATGTCAACCTCAAAGGAAGAGCAATATTGGGAATCTCAAATCGAAACATTGAAGCCCTTCCTAAGCAACATTAAAGTAGTAAAGATTGATGGATTTTTAGAATGTGAGAATGAAGTTAGCTTAGCAAAGTTTTTGCTCAAGAATGGAAAGAACTTGCAAGAAATGACTCTTTGCTCAGCACATTGCAAATATAGAGATTCTCTTCGACGACAAAAAGTTAGGTCACAAATTATGGGTTTCTCCTGGGCCTCTTCTAATGCTAAACTTTCTTTTAAAAAATGTTAAATTCTTTTTTCTTTATTTTTCTAATTAGTTCTTCACAATTAATTAGTCTAAATTTAATTGAGTACATTTTATTATTTTCCTTTTGATTGTAGTTTTCAAATGCATCAAATAAAAAAAAATTTATGTGCTGATAATTTTTTTTAAATAAACTTGGACTAGTAACTCTATGGTTAATATGTGTTTCTTACAATTTTAATGCTTGTTTCTATAAATTAGAGTTAAAACTCTACTATTCTCTCTTTCTTTCTAAAAAGAATTCAAATTAAAACTGATTTACATTGTTTAGAGTCCATGGATGACTAAATAATATATGCTTATTAAAAAAAAGGTAGAAAAGAGAATAGGAGGACTAAAAACACTTACTTTAAAACAGTATACTTCAAATTATTTGTTTTTTTTTTTATGCCAAATTTCAAAGGGTTTGGCCCTGTTGTAATTCTTTTATGCAAACTCCAAAATGAAATGAAACTCTATGAATGTCAGTATTTTCTTTTCTACTTTATGATAAATAGATATATAAAATCCATTTGTAACATTAGTAGATACCCATTTTCGTTTGGAATAATTAACATTTAACTTAATTTTGTTTATGCCCAAATCACATAAATGCGCAAATTATATCATGAACCCAAATGCATAATATTTCGTGTGCCATTAATTGGTACGATACCATTTTCTTCTTCATCGTATTTTGTTTTGCAGCGTACTCTTCCTCTTCTTCTTCTTATTTTTCTGTGAAAGAAAATAGTTGAAAATGAAGATATATAAATTAAAAATGAGTAATATAGAGAGAAAAAAATCAAGTGATTAGAAATTGAAGACGATGATTTTGATAAAAATAATGAAAATGCAAGTAATGAACCTATAAATCATAAAGGATGAATATGTAATTGATTAACCTGTAAATTTAAAATGATAAATCTATAGCTTCAAAATGATAAACTCGCAAGTTCAAAACGATAAATTTATAAGTAATGAAACAGTAAATTGTAAACGATAAATCTGTAGGTTTAAAGGGATTAACATGCAAGTTCAAAATGCTGAATATGCAAATTGTAAATGATAAATTTTGTAAATGATGATACAACATGTAGTAAACAATAAACCTGTAGTTTTCTAACAATGAATCTGTAAATTATAAATAATGAATATGTATCTTATTAACGATAAATTTGCAACTTTTAAATGATTAATTTATAAATTAAAAAATGATAAACATATAAGTTATAACTGATAAATATGTTATATATTCATTAGTTTATCAAAATAAAATAAAAAAATATGCATTTTGTAAGAGATTGAGGTGCATAATGCAATATAAAACCAGATCCATGATATAACAATCCATATAAATGAAAATAGATTAACGAAAAAATAAGAAATTAAAAAAAAAAAAAAAGAAGAAACCTAAGCCTTTATTTGGATTTATTTATTTTGTTCAAAAGGCCCAAATTGATTCTGAGCTACAGAACCCAATCAGAATATGATAATTTATCGGGCTTCATTTGCCTAATCGCTAGAAACTCCTTTTGATTTGAATGATGGGCCTTATTGATTCAAAATTGAATCATGATGTTAAATAAAGACTTAACCTTTATCTATGTGCCAACAACAAAATAATTATTATTGTTGTTGTTATTATTGTTATTATACTTCTACAAGGTTCGGCCACTAGTGAATACCAATGAATGATTAGCATTTAGAAATAAATTCAAATGGAACTTCTGAGAATAGAATTTCAACTAATCATAGGTTTGATGGGTTGTCAAGCATTAATTATAACAATTTTAATAATTCGATTAGTTGAGAAATTTGAAATATAAACTTGTTTTCATAAAGTATGCATGATAAGAAAATCAAGTCGGTAGTTAAAGAAAATTGACACTTCTAAAACCCCGATCATTGAATATTGAATGTAAATACATTGTTAAACATTAAATTTTAACAAAAATCTTTTTAAGGAAAAAAAAAAAAGAAAAACATAAATGATATGGCGACCAAAACCCAAAGTAATCTCTGCATGGTTGTTATGAAAAATATTAATAAGAAAAAATATTAAAGAAAAAGGAATGGCAACCACCACCGGCCCAGCCCTCCACCACCACCACATCTGAGTCTTATGAATTTCCATCACAGAAGCTTAAGCCCCACCTGATACTTTTCGTTTCTCTCAAGGGATTTGATTTCTTTATTCATATTTCAACCGAAAGTTCTTAAAATAGCAACCAACTAATCCAATATGGTTTTGTTTAGATAATTATATACTTTTCACTTACGTCTAGATTAATTGGTAAAAAATAAATAATTTTAAAAAAAAATTCTTACCAATCAATCAAAAAATATGCCGGAGATTGTCAAAATTGGAAAATATCCTTGATATGACTTAATATTAATCACTAATTTATAGAATTAGAGCATCTGGGAAGATGAGAACCTTCCTGAACCACAATTTCTTGTGAGGTTTATATTGCTTCATGAAAATAGTATTTGAGTAATATTAGTTTTGAATTAAGTTGATTTCCTACTACAATATAAAAAGATTGGCCCCATTTGACGTGATGGCCGGCCTACAACCGAACTGAGCCAGTAGTTAGTTTCTTTTGTTTAGAATCATTCTCCCTTTTTTAATTAGTAGACACTATGTGGACAAGGCAGTTGCCAATTGGTCCCTCAAAGATATTTTCTTGAGAAACCACTAAAATCCATAAATATCTCACTGCCCAATGACCAAAAACAAACTAAATGAGTTCCTGTTCGACCCCACCCGACCCTATCTAACAATTAGGAGAAAATATAAATTTTCTTTATATATATATATATATATATATTGATTAAATGTATTTATTCTTATTAATAAACATCCATTTATTAGTTTAAATAATTATTTATTAGAACAATTATTCCCTTTAAAAAGAAGCATTTAGTCTCTCTTTTAATCAATATATGTTTATTCTTACTAATTCTATGATTAAGAATGTTTAATAATGGAACCATTGTGATGCTCTTTACATGATCTTGGATTTTATTAAATAAATTTACGAACAAAATGTATAATATCATTATTTATTGAATAAATAAATGTTAATTAAAATCTAACATGATTGGGTTTAAGGAAGAACACAACACTAACTGAATTTGAAACAACATAAGATATGTAGAGAGAGAGAGAATGGGAAAATACAAAAAAACTAGAAGCAGATAACAAACTGCTGCCTGAATTTAAGCATTTGGTAGTGGTTTGGTTCATTGATTTTTTTTTTGGTATCACACCATTTGAGTTGTGAGGTTATGGGGAAGGCCACGCATAAAAATATTGGAGGAAAAGTTAATGCATGGGAGAAATTTTTAGATGGATTTTACTTTATTAGATTAATTCTCTAATAAATTCAATTATATAGTTATATATATATTTATTTATTAATTATTATATTTATATTAATTAATATAAATAAAATAATTAAATAAAATATTATTTTATGATTAAATTAGTTAAATCATATCATAATAAATTCAATCTAACTATGAATTTCTTAATGGATGAACATTATGTTAATGGTTAGGAATGAAGGGCAACCACAGCAATTGCCCTTTGGGTTAATGGGTTGAAGGATCATAGATCTGCGTGCCTTGAGATTGTCCATGGATTTTTTTTTTTCTTGACGATATTTCCATTGAGTGGCTACTGGGTACTGTCCATAAAGTTTCAAAATTCAGTTTCTTTTTCCATTTACATTATTCTTAAGGCTGCGATTGCAGGCTGCTTTGGTGCTGCTCTCTAACACCTTTAATTTGCTTAGGAGTGGACCATAATGGAAGAAGGAGAATATGGCTACTATTATTTTGTGTTACTTTCTTATATTTTCAAAAGAGGCGAAAAATGTACCTCAAAAAAAAAAGTGAAAAATTAAAGGTAGAGAGACTCTTACTTTTCATTTAGTCTCTAATAGAGTGGATTAGGGGCTCCCTGCGTAAATCAGGTAGAGAGACTCGAACACGAGCAATCACAAATATATGATAAGCCATTCCCAGAAAAATTAAATATAAATTCGCGTTGCATATATTCGTTATAAAAATAAAATATTTCATTTTAAATTATAAATGCAACTCAAATTTGAACCGAGAATTTCAAAAAAAATAGAAATTTATTGCCCCATTTCACAGGTAGAGTTCTTGTTGAATTAATTGATTAATCAATAGTTTTATGTAAAAAACAATTTGGTGTTAACTGTTACCGTTTACAAATATATTAATTACTATTAGAGTTATTACTGAAGTAAAGAAAGCAGTAATGTCAGCTTGCCATAGTAATTAGTAAATAAATAGTTTACTATCCTTGTACAGTTATGAGAGGATTAGAATGGAAAATTAGTAGGATCTCAAATCTAACTAATTAATTATTTAATTGTAAATTTGTAATACAATAATTAACTAATTGTCAACCAGAAGATGAACAGAAACACTACCTTTGTTACTTTGTTAGAATTGGTCAAACCAAAAACTATCCTAAAAAAATTAAACTACCTCACATCCTCCGGCTAATATTCTTTTGTTAATTTATCATCAACGGCTTCAGATTTTTCCTTCAATTTGCCGTTACTGCTCTCATAAAATCCCTTGGCAGACTTCATAATCGCCCCGGATCTCGAACCCGCATTAACCGGAACCAGAAGCTCCGTTTCTGTTCGCCGCTCTTTCAAAGGCCTCGAGTAATCAACAGAAACGACTTCTCCGTCGCCGCCACTTCCTTCACTTCTCCATTGAGAAGATGAGCGGTTGATATTGTCCTGTAGTTCGAACAAAGAACAAAATCATCACCGTCTTTTCGTCATCTTATTTAGCCAAGAGCTTACAGAATCTCAAAGCAAGAATAGAAAATAAAAAACTGAAGAACAGAAAACAAATGAACAAACCTGGAGTAAAGACTCGAGATCTGTAGAACTCTCACGCGATCGTTTCACAGATTTGATTTCATCTCCAAAAGCAAATCTACTAAAACACTCTTGGTCGATCGTATAAGACGAAGAGGAGGAGGAGCTGGCTGCCGGCGGCGGAGTTTTCGAAGACCACTGAACCACCTGATTATTAGCAACTGCTTCGTCTTCATCATCCGGCGATAGATCATCATCGTTTTCATCATTATCAGCCTCGGATTCCTCCTCATCTTCCTCTCGTTCTTTAAGATTGACTTCATTCACACATCTATCGCAAACAGAAACAGTACGGCCAAGCTTAGCACCGGAGGCTTTCCACGGAGTTAGGGATTGACAGGTCCGGCAGAGAAGAGTACGCGTGTGTCGAGCGACAAGAAAGTTAGCACCATGAACTTTGGCATCGCAGTCCCAGCAAAGGTTGGCCTCGTCCGATTCGCAGTAGCTCCTCGCCGGAAACTTGCACAGTTCGCACTTCTTCATTTTCCTTTTACCGATGGCCGAAATTTTCTCCTGAGCTGAAAGAATGAACCAAAGTAAAACAGGGGGAGCTTGGGGACCTTACTCGGCAGCGGTTGCGCTTTTGCTTTATATTACGAAAATGGACCTCCTTAATCTCAACTTTCCTTGTGTAGCAAAAAATTAACTTACACACCTATTGCCAATTAATTATAATCACTAATCTTTGTATATGGCGGTTTTTAAAGATATTTTTAATTTCACCTTATTACCCTTATAAAAATCTAAATTTAATTTTTTTAAAATAAATTAATTGAACTACTTTATTATTTTTTACATATTTAATTGAGATGACACAAATATGATTATAATTCATTAATTTATGTACTTATATTATATCAATATTTTATTAATATCGTATATTAAAATTTTGCCTTTTATAAAAATAGAAAGGATAAAAGAAATAAAAAAAAAAAGTTTTAGAAAAGGGAGGGTAAATTTGTCTTTCGGGAGAGGAATAGGGTTTAGAGTGAGAAAAGGTTGTGGTGAGATGGAGTGCCAGGTGTTGGGGCGTGAGGGAGCAATTGGTTTGTGGTGGCTCCGTATGCCCATCTCATATGATTTTGTTTCCTGCTTTGGTGCAGAGGATATTTGTGTACGTTTCTGATTTTTATTTTTGTATTTTCGTGGGCCCCACACTCTCATGAGGTGTCATTCGCCCGATTAGGGAATGGTAAGGAGCTTCTGTTTTGCTTACGTGGCGAAATTATGATCAAATAGGAGCTGCATGACGTGTACGTTTGGAGGGTCCCGCATCCCACTTCGATTTTCTCCTTTGCTTTCGGCTGCCAAATCGTATCATTAGTTTGACAAGGATAAGAATGAAGATTGAGGAGATATTTTTCTCGCAGGATGCTGAAGTCAGACGTATTTCAATTTTCAAAGGATGCGGCTTTGGTTTAACCGTTTAAGTTTAGTGTAAATATTTGATCGAATACACTATATTATGATGTCTCTAAATTTTAAATACCACAAAATTTAATATAAAAATATCAAATTTATCTTTTTTAAATTAATAAAAATATCGAATTTATCAAAAAATATTTTTAATATTTTAAAATTAATTTTGATTATTTTTAGTAAAATTTTAAAGGATTTAACCGTTAAGTTTTAACATGGAAAAGGGCCAAACGGCACAAACAATCCAAGTGCCAACCAACTAACTTACGCCCATTAAAACACCTACCGGGGGTAGTATAAAAACCAGAAAACACTTACAGGGCCTCGCTCTCCTTTAACCCTTTTGTTTGGTTGCTCATTGTACTAGGGAAAATTTTTATTTATTTTAATAAGGGAAAGAAGAAGAAAATAGAAGAAATAAAATGCTTAATGGAAAAGGAATTTAATGAAAATTTCTTCAATTTAGTCTTTATCATTTTGCACCCATTTGAAGATAGATTAAACAGGATCTGCAAATAAATTGAGAAACACAATTTCTCTTCTTTCTTCTCTTTCTATTATTGTTTGTTATTTCGAATGCAAAAAAAAAAAAGAAAAGACAATTAATATACATTTCAGTCAGTGTGCTCATTAAATTAATTATGAAAAATTATGAGTTCAAAAACCAAGTTTAGCCTAATTTCCAAAAATAAGTTTAGCCCAATCGATAACATACATGAAACAAAAAAAAAACATGAATGCCAAAATAACTTGGCGAAATATAAATTATTTATATTTCATACTCGTAGAATATATATATATATATATATATATATATATAATTTAAAAAATATTATAAATAATATAATTTTATTAAAAGAATCAATCACATATTCAGATGTAATGCCTAATAAACTGATACTATAAGAAATCAGAACACTTTTTATCAATCTATGTTTTCTTCGAATCTTTGCTATTATATCCTGTTACCATAAATTATATTGCGCAGTTTATATATGTGATTTGACACTTTAAGGCTTTAAAGGGAAAATATTTATTTTGTGTTGAATAATCACTATGTGCTTTTTTCTATGTCAAATAAAATACATTTAATTTAATTTAATTTAATTTAATTTTGAATATTTTCATTTTATGAATTTTGCTCAAAATTATAATTTTCAATGAAATTTATAAATAATTGGAACTCAAATAAATTAATTATATCTGAATTTTTTTTGACATAAGAAAAGCACAAAATAATTATTTGAAATATATATATATATATATATTCCTTTAATATTAAAATACATAACCAAGTAATACTGTTATAAACTTTAACCAATTATATACAGCATTCGCAACATGACGTATTAGCATATATTTCCAATTTTCCACTATTTGGTCCAATGATACAATGCTGATGGCCTACTAAATGCAGCAAAAAGCTCTGAAATGTTGATCTATTTGGAGCCCAATTAAAAACATTTAAATCAAAATATGCAACAATAAGAGTTAAGTTGTTGGGCCAACATGCATTATTAAGCCCCATCAGAAACATACAACCATAATAATAATAAAGACGTCGACAGCAGGGTTCGAACCTGCGCGGGCGAAGCCCAACGGATTTCAAGTCTGTCTCCTTAACTATTATAATCTATGCACAAAATTTTGGCATGTGTCTATAATATAACTCATTTATAAAAGAAATAAAAATATTGATTTCTTCAGCCATAATTGTTTGTTATTCCGTAAAAATTTTAATTCTTTCAATTGCCTGATTCTATGCTATTATCTTTTTTTTTTCATATTACTATTTTGACTCGACAATAATTCATTTTTTACTTTTACATTACGAGATAAAAAAATTGACTTTTTACACCAATAAAATATCCTTTCCTCTTATTGTTAATTATTTGTAAGCATTTAAATTAAATATTGAATCGGATGATTTTAAATTGATATTATTTAAATTGTCATATTTTTATGAGAATTTCATATTCAACGTCCTTTGAATTTAGGGTTAGGTTGAGTTGAAATATGACTTAAAGAAAGATTGAAGGTTAGTCGGGTCATCTTGAAGTTTCTTCTTAACAAATTTTGATATTTTATTAATTTTTGAATGATAATCTACTTAATATCTTTTAATATATTACGCTACTTAATTATTCAACTGTGTAAAAGAATGTTAGTTTTATGAATAAATAACTAAATTACAAATAATAATAATAATAATAATAATAATAATAATAATAATAATAATAATAATATTAAAACAAATTATAAAAAAATTTAGATTTTTCAAATTATAATTAAAGATAAACTTTTAAAAAACTAACAGTTTATTTCTATTGTTTGAAATAATGTCTATTTATAATATTACATTTCAATATAATACATAATTTTTTTATGTTTAAATATTTTTGTGTAAATTATTTAAAATTTTATATACAATATAATGATATTTTATAAGAATTTAAGTTTTCTAATTGTTATCGACGACTATAATTATAAAATAACCGTACATTTAAACTCCAATTTTCTTCATTATAATCTCAAACAACATTTAAATTTTTAATTTTTTAAAAATTTGTTATTAAAAATTTATAAAGTTTTATGGAATTTGTTCTTAATGTTATTATTATTATTATTAGCTAGTAATAGTAGTCTTCAGCAACCGAAATAATGAAAAGAGTCAACAAAGAAACGTTCTATTTGAACGAGTTGAGCAATTTTTGGAATTTTTTTATTGCCTTTGCAATTCTGAGAGCGCAAAATGAATGAATTAAAAACAGAAACAAATGTTGGAGTAAAAAATATTTCAAAAAACTGGTAAACAGAGAGCAAATCTTGTGCTAATCCGGAAGTAGTTTCCTACAAAACTAGTTTGATTTCAAAAAATGATTTGAACATGTGGCCCTCACCCTATCAGAAACATTAGCTAGCAATTACAGGATCAGATCAATTCCTGTTTCTAGTAATAACAGTCAGTTTGTTTGTTGTGGAATTGAAAGCAGTATCAGAATGACAGTGAAGAAGGACAAGAACAAGAAAACCTGAAGAATCGCCTCCATGAAGCCGCAGAGCTTGATTCTCTTACTCCTAATTCGCTCAATCGCCATTTTCATCCTCAGCTCTGTTATTTCTTTCGCCATCACATCCTTCTCCTGAAACGCATGGATTTGAAGCTTAGATGTGCGAAATCAGAGGAAGAATACATGCAGAAAAAGAGAAGTATTCAACCGAAAGAAAGACATGAAAAGGCAATGAACCTCATCTGGAACGTTGCTTGAGGATATGAAGCGGCGATTTGGGGACGAATTCAGCGAATAAAGGAGAAGAGCGGCTCGGACACAGCGAACTTGCGACCTAAGAGCTACGTCTCCGATCTCTATTGCGGCTTCCTCCATTCTGCTTTCTCTTTGAGTCATTGGAATTTGGAAATCGATACTGTAAGTCTGTAACTGCCGTCTTATATATGAACTACGAAGCCAGAGAAAAGATCTGGGCCATGGATTTTCAAAAATTCATAGACGCGTGGCTGATTTAAGCCCGCTGATAAAGGTATACTGCCCGTGCTTTTGACAAAATAAATAAATAAATAAAACTTGAACAGAAGTTTTTAAAAAATTTAATTTTCCCGGCAAAAAAAAAAGGAAAAAGAAAACGATTTGATAATCTCAACCCTGAAAAATCTCCAAATACCATTCGTCTGATCCTCCAGACAAACAAGATAAACTGAAAATGCTTTGCAAATAAAGGAGACGATGCCGTTTTAGATAATGGAGAAAGGCTTAGTGTCGGTGGACCGCTGGACGGAGGGCAGCCAGGTGTACTTCTTGACCCACCTGCACTCAGACCACACCCAGGGCTTGACCTCCGGGTGGTCTCGGGGTCCTCTCTTCTGCTCGAGCCTCACCGCCAAGCTGTTCCCTTCCAAGTTCCCGGAATTCGACCTCTCCTTGCTTCGCATTCTCGATATTGGTGTTTGGCATTCTGTTTCTCTCGTTTCCCCTTCCTCTGGATCCCAGACTGTCCTCCAAGTCATGGCCATTGATGCTCATCACTGTCCTGGTATTTTGATTTTGCCAATTTTTGATTGTTCATATGCTGTTTGGCTTTTGGTCTCAATGAATAATTATAGCATAATTGAAGGATTGGCGATTTTTTTTTCTGGTTTTGAATCCATTAGGTGCACTTATGTTCTTGTTTCGGGGAGATTTTGGGTGCCTTCTATATACGGGTGATTTTCGGTGGGAAACAACAAATGAGAGGGCCAAGAGAGGTAGAACCATGCTCCTTGATGCTCTTAAGGATAATAGGGTCGACATCCTTTACTTGGACAATACATACTGTAATCCTTCTTTTGATTTTCCATCTCGGGAAGTCGCTGCTAAGCAGGTACATTCACACACTCTCCCCTTTTGCATTCCATTGTTTACTTCTTTGGTTGGTGAAAGATAATAAACGTTAGATGATTAAAATTTTTTATTTCTGTGCAGTAGAGATGAAATAGAGAAAGTCAAGTGTTGCTAATACCTGAGAAAATGCCTCCCCATATTATTGACAAAGACATATTTTGAAGTAAAGGGAACATGATTACAACTTGTATATCCTTAATTATAAGAGAAATGTAAAAATTGATAAAAAGTCCTGTTTATTTTCAATAATTGATTTCAGGTCTCTCAATCTAAAAATCTTTCATTGAAGAGTGAACCATGTTATTCTTCTTATTGAGTTAGTTTGTGGCTGACAATAGGTTGTTGATATTATTGCATCCCATCCAGAGCACGATATCATCATTGGGATTGATTCTTTGGGCAAAGAAGAACTTTTACTTCACATTTCACGTGCGCTTAAAATGAAGGTATGACTATTATCAACATTGATAGAAAATTATAATCTCCTTCCCTACAGATCGTGAAAATAATCTATAAATAGGAAATCCTAAAGTCTGCATATTCAACAATACTAGCTTAATCTTTGTTTAATGATTTAAGCGCTTATATTTTCTTTCTTGTACCTGGGAGAAGGAATTATTTGGAAGCAAATGATTTACGTGAATTGATTTTCTTAACCATTCATCTTTTATGTTTTGGCTATCTAATGTCCTGTTTTCATCATTAAAGATTTGGGTGTGGCCTGAACGCTTGCAAACAATGCATCTTCTTGGGTTTCAAGACATATTCACAACTAAAACTTCTCTGACTAGAGTGCGAGCTGTTCCTCGTTATAGTTTCAGCATTAATACTTTAGAGGGGTTAAATACAATGCATCCAACGATAGGAATAATGCCATCTGGTCTTCCCTGGGTGATAAGACACACTAAAGGAGATGACAACCTTTTTGGTTCATTTTTAACTTCCTGTTACAAAAAGGGCAAATTGAGTTCACATGATGAAACCTGCACTGATAAACTGAATGGTGCTAGAGGTATTCAATCTGTGGAAAGGTTTCATCAGTACATTTATTCGGTTCCATACTCCGATCATTCGTGCTTTGTGGAAATACAGGAGTTCATTGAGCTTCTCCAGCCAACAAGCATTAAAGGGATAGTGTCTTCATCTTCTTGTTATGTTGACCCTCTCTACTATTTTGGTCGTCTCTGTGGAGAGAACCGGATCTCACAAAAGTTATGCTATGAACATGAAAAGAAAGAGGAAGCCAAAAGAATGGTTGCTGTCCAAACCAAATCTTGTCCTGGAGATTGTAGTTCCTCTAAGGCAGCAAAGAAAAGAAAAAGAATAGGGTGGGCGAGCAGGGTTAGGTCATTGAGAAGAGTTCGCCATGGTGCCAAAATTGAGGAACGTGATTGTTCAGATTGATTACTGCTGAACATAGCTTTATGATAGCTGGGCAATTTGTAATTAATGTTACATATATTACTTGTAATTGAAACAGTTATTGCAGACTCTGGCATTACTTGAATTGTCTGTCGAGCATCTAAAAGATTTGGTGCTGATTTGAGGATGATTCACTAAATATGAAGGAAGTTTTGATAGGAGGGTGGCAGCAATTATTACATTCTGCATACTTTGAATGCCTTGCCTATTTAAATTTTATTAGGCAGCTTATTGTATGATTCCATGTTTGCAAAATTTTGTTCAACAACTAGTATCATCAAGTTAATAGAATGTGACATGAAATTATATGGTTATGATATATAATCTACTTTTGAAACACATGACCTTTCAATCTGTGTTAATTCTGTTTATGAAGCTCAATTTGTACATGGAACTTCACTGCAAGAGTTTGAACAGAATTTTGGGAAAACACTGTCTAATAGACCTATCAAACGGGTGGGATTGGCTCATTTTTAAGTTAGGCAAATCGAATTTTAGGTCAAGAGTGATCTGGAAAAGCAGGACTCTGCATTTTCTTTTTGTGGTTGTCTTTTTTAGATAAAAGTGACAAAAACTCTACAAGGATATGGAGTTTTATTTATTTCACTCACTCAATCATAAAAAGAATAATCAATCATACCCCTTTTGTACTTTGAAGAGTGGGAAATGGTGGGAGGATTAACCAGAAAATATACATAGAAATAACTTATTAAAATTGTTTGTAGAATTTTAAAATTGTGAGTAAGAAATCTTGTAATGTAAATGGAAAATATATGCAAGATAATAATTTAATAATTTTAGTTTCTAATAACTAAATGGTATGGTATTAATTAAAAATGACCTACTCGTTTGTTAATGGTAACGGGGATATAAGAAGTTTTCATGGCAATTTCAAATTAGATTATAATATTGATTATAAAAATAATATAATTTGACTAATAATTTATATTTGGTAAAGTAGTTTATTTGAAAAATAAAAATTAAATTATAATCTCCAAAATAAAAAACTAGTAGAATTAGTTTTTTTATAAACTAATAAATTATGTTTTTTTTCTTTTTTATCATTTTATAATAATAAGATAATTATTAAATTATATATAATATAATTATAAAATTATTTAATATGTATATTTATAATAATAATATAATAATATAATATTTATTATATTTGAATGAGATATTTAACATAATTTTTATATTATTTAATATGTATATATATTATATAATATATTTGTATTATGTATTTAAATAGATTTATACAATATTTTTGAATAAAATAAATATATTATTTTCAATTAATTTTATCACATATTTTTAATTGAATCAGCTAGATTATCAGATACAAGATTATCAGTTTAAAGTTAGATTATCAACTAATTTTATCAAACAAAACCCATTAGCTATCAAATTTTGAAATATTAGATTATCATATTTGATTAAATTATTAGCTAGCAACTAAATTATCAGATAATTTTATCAAACAGATCCTATAATTTATTTTTTTTCAAATAAACAATCTTACCAAATATAGATTATTAATCAAACTAAATTATTTTTATAATATAAATTAGATTATAATTTAATTTTAGTAAAGATGCAACTTACTTTTGCTTTTGTTAAGAATTCTACGAACCATCTTCCTCATGTGTTTGTTGGAGTTTTTAGTTATATGTCAAGCCTTATGTGGCAGATAATAATTCTTCTGATTTCCTGTTAGCAAAATTTACTGTGATTTTAAAAAAAATTAAAATTTTTAAAATTAAACATTTGTTGTCACATCCGCGAGTTAGACCCTGACCGTATACGTGTACTGCGGTCGTTTATACTGCAGTATAGAGGTGTACGATCAAAGTCTAAATACGGATAAATACATAAAAATTTAAGTATATTAATATGATAAAATGAATAGAAATTTTATCAAATGAGACAATACAAATTTTGTGTTATGCACGCAAATCGAGACGACAACCTGGGTCGAAATTGGATTTTTCGCTCGGTAGTGAAATTTTAATTTAAACATACCGGAATATAGAAAATATTATTTTAAGGTCATAGGTGGAGTTATAAGGTGAAATTTTAAGGTTTAGAGTTTGAATTATGAAAAATTGATCCTCAGTTCAGGTTTACAGCCTGATTTTTCGAATTGGGAGCTACAGAGATGTGTTTATGATCACAATAGAGTCAATGTGATCGAAATTTAATTTTAAGATTTTTAAAACTGATAAATTAGAAATCGGACGACATATGAATTTTTACGGGTCAAATTAAGAAAAATGATTAACCCGTAAAAACTCGATTTTTGCTCCGGTGGTCATTTTGCAAAATCGAAGAGACCGTTTCGAAGAGAAAATTATTTTATAATTTTTGGAATATTTAAATTGATGAAATTAAGTTGTTTGGAGGTTGAATTTTGGAGAATTTAAAATTTATTATGAAGAAAAATGAAGAAAAATTTTGATTGGTTGAAAATTTGTTAAGTCAAAATTAATTAGATTTTGATTGGGCCATGTGTCAATATTAAGAGATAGTTAATTATGCTATTGGCCAATAAGGAGGTTGATTAAGGAATTAAGTGTGATTAATTAATTTAATTGAGGTATATAAAGGAAATTAAATTGAATTTCATTAAAATATCAAAATTTCCATCTTCTTCCTTGCCTCTCCTCCATAGCCGAGAATCTCCAAGCCCCAAATTCCTTAATCTCTTCACTTTTGCTTCTTCAAATCATATTAATTATCAATTAAAAGAATTAGAATAAGATTGGTGTGGAGAAAAAGAGAAAAAAGGTGGAAATTTGGCAAAAAAAAGAAATCAAAGAATTTCTTAATACCCATTTGAAAAAGGTGAGATTTTGTTCCTTTCTCCATATGATTTTGGTTGATTTAATTATTGTCATAATTGTTTATTGAATTGTGGTTGAATATTGTTGAGAATTGTTTGGTAGAAAAATTAGGGTTTATGGAAAAAATATTGAAAAATTGGAGAAAAATAGGAAATGAAGAGAATAAGGCTTGAGGATGATGGATTGAGTGAAGAATTGATGAAAATAAATTTTAGGAATTTTTGTGGAATTTTTAGAGAATTTCCATAATTATGGCTAAATTTTACAAAAAATTATTTTGGAGGAATTTTGCCTTAAATTGAAGATAATTGAGTGAATTAGAGTATATAGAAGTGGAAAATAAATTTTTTGATGGAAGAAAAATTTAATAGAATTTTTGGGGAATTTTTAGATTTTTAGCTTAATTATGAAAAAATTTATTGGGAGTTATTGAATATTGTTTTGGTGGAAGTAATGATGGAAAATGAACGAAAATGAGTTAAATTGATGATAGGAATTTATTTGGAATTTTTTGAGTAATTATGGAATCAATGAGAATTCTTGAATTGAAAATGGACATTAGGAGAATAAAAGAAATAAATAGAGAAAAATAGTTTTGGAGGTGGAAAAAATAAAGAAAATCAAATATTATAAAAGGAAATTAATATTTGAATTTTTGGTCGTACCGGAAAGCGTGATGACGACCAAAATCGTTATTTATGCATTAAACGTGCATAATAAGAAATTTTTTAATTATAGGATCTGGATGTCCGTGAGAACGAAAAATTAAATTTTTACTAGATTTTATGTCGTAAGGGGTTTAATAGCTAATATTAATTTTCTATCTCTAGGTGCGACGTCGGGACAGGCGCCACCCCGAGATAAGGGGAAAGAGCCGGCAGATACCGGCGGAGCGTAAAAAGGTTAGTGCAACTACCCTTATAATATTAGTCATATAAATATAATTTATGTGAAAATTGGAATTTTTGCAATTTTTGAGTTATATATATATTTTTGTATTCCAAAAAAATTTAAATGTTAAAAATTATCTATGATGATAATTATTTTGATATTGAAAGAATATTTATTCTTTATCTGAAAAATGAAGTGAATCATGATTTTGAGAATTTTTCCCACATTTTAGCCTAGACGTGAACTAGGGTATTGTTGGCATGCCAATAAGGTAAAAATTATGGTCCTGTGCATTTTTGTGGGCCAATAAAATATTGTGATCCTGTGCATTTTTGTGGATCACCTGATACAACTATCAGTCTTGTGCATTTCTGTGGGCTGAGTCATATTACATTTGGATCCTGTGCATTTCTGTGGATCCTAAGTTAAGATGTAATATGATACCCCTTTGATTCTCTAGGAGCAAGTTTAGGATATTATAATATGTGGGTATATGAAAAATATATTATTAAGAACTCAGCGAAATTTTGAATTGCAATAATTTAAATGTATCTTTTATTTTAATGATTTTTATTATAAGAGTTTGTGCACCACTGAGTTATATACTCAGCGCGAGAGTTTATTTTCTCTCGCGTAGGTTACAAGAGCAGCAGATAGCGTCTAGAAGTGTAGATAAGGGACGCTGACTGGGGACCCACTAAATGGAGAATAGCAGTAGCAGTGGAAGCCAACCAGAGCGGGTTGATCTTTTTGTTATATTTTGATATGTATATATATATATATTTTAAATTTCATTTCGGCATGTATATAAATAAAATAAAAAGGGTGTGTATGCATAAAATTTTAGTTTGTATTTTAGATTTCTTATATTAAATATGTTAAAATTTAAAAAAGTATTTTTGGGGAGTTGTTTAAAGGTAGCACCTCTTATCCGTCCGGTATACGGATGGGTGTACGGAATGGTAAGGGGTGTTACATTTGTTCATTGTACTTAAATGACATTTATATCCTTTAAAATCATATAGTTTTACTATTCATGATACAAAATTTATAGAGATGTTTGAGATTGTTGTCTAAAAAACAGATTTAGAAATTTTTTGATTTAATTGACTAATTTTTTTAATTTTTTATAAATTGTTTTTCTCAAATCTAATTCTATTAAAAATATCTATTTACATATTTTTTTCAAAAACAGTTTTTCAAAACTCAAAATATTTAAAAATAAATTTTTTTTTTCTAAAAGCGTTTTTGACAAATATAATAACAAACGAGTCATAGTCATAATAATAACATTATTTTTCCCAAAAAATAACGTTTTCTTCTTTTTCCTTCAAGAGCTTGAATTTATAAATGCAAAGATTCGAACTTTTTAACATTGTGATTTATTATATAATATACCTAAACTTACTACTTAGGTTAAATCGGGGAGAAATCTAGGGTGGGGAAATGTTAGTACTTCCTCCCCTAAAATATTTTCTGGTATTCCTTTTAGTCTTTACAAATTTGCTTTATATATATATATATATATATATATATAATTTTATTTTATTTTTATTGATAATGAAAAAATTATGCAGATATATCAAATATAAATATTAAAAATAAATAATTATAATAATTTATATTTTATATTATTATATTACTATAAATGTAAAATTATTTTTACTAAAATATATATGAATATTTGAAAATTTATATTTTTTTATGTATCAATTGTTTTTATATTTTTTAATTTATTATCTATTAAATTAAAATTATTAGAAGTGAAAATAAATTCTAGATATTAAGTTGCATATCAACGTCAAGAAAATAATTTTTTTTCAAAGTCCTGTCCATTGTGAATCAAATCAACAAAAAAATGTTTCTTTATTTTTTGTCTTTTTCTTTTTTCCCAAAATACACAAGGTCTAGTGGTCTTTAATTTTCTAGAATCAAAGAAGGCAATGAATATATTTCAGGAAAAAAAAAAGGTTGAATTATATGGACGCCACGACCGACTGTGGATTCTTCTGTTGCAGAAAATAGGACGAGAAAAGCCAACATAAGCAGATAGATGAGAAAGAAATTAAGATGGCGAAGGGGACCAACTTTTTTCTGGTTGGGAAATTTAATGAAAGAAATAATGTAGTTAGTTTCTTGTATTTATTATGTACAACAAACTAATAATTCATAGTTTCTTGTAAACCCCATCTTGTCCTGCCCACAAGATTTTTATGGCTTATGATACTGATGTTTTTTTGGGTTTTATTTTCCAACCTAATTTTGTTTTGCCTCTTTTTATTATCATTCTCATAACTTCTTTTCTATGCTAAAGTATGAGCATATATAGGAATAACGACACAAAGGATTTGGACTGGAGTATTCTTTTCCATTTCTAATTCCGAATTTTACCTCGTCTCTCTAGATCTTTGAAAAAAATTCAAAATTTTTGTTTTCGTATCATATGAGGATAGAGATTCCCGACATCATCATGTTTTTCAATTTTTATTAAAATTTTTATTTTATTTTAATGTTTAAAATATATTTTTTATTTTAATTAATTAGTTAAATATATAATTGTTTAAGTAAAAAAAATATTTTTTACTCATTTTTTACTTAAAATGAGTGTTATATTTTTATTTTATTATATAAATATAATAATCAGGGCGGAGCAGAGATCAGACCGAAATATGTATATATCATTCATGTTCCGTCCCCGTAAAAAAAAATGGGAATTGGAGAAAGATAAAAAAAATTACAAAAAAATCTGCTCTGTTTGGAACGAATCAACGCGGAATGCATCTAAATTATCATATATGGATTATAAGGATGGTATGACTAACATTTTCTTCTTCACATAGATTGAAATTAACTTTTATAAATTTTGTAATTAACAATGGGTCAAAATTCGTAACTTTTTTTCCTTTTTTTTAAATACCATGCATTATATTTGAGTTTAACAATATATATAAGCTAGTTGAGAATTGATTTTTTTTTCCATGATCTATCATTTTGGCTTTTATATTTTTGATTTTCTTTAATGCGACTCATGTACTTTTAATTTGATAATTTGAACCCATATATTATTATTTTATTAAAAAATAAATTTTCTTAATAATTTTTTGAAAACTGGACTAATGCAGTTAATTTGTGAAAACATATATTGTCTTTTTTGTCTAACTTCGGTTCAATGAATCGAAATGTGGGATTTATGTATTATTCGTAGTTGGATTACAAATATAATTTAATTTTATACTTTAATTCTCATCGTATTAAACGAATTAATCTAATTTTTAAAAACTGTTAAAAAGAGACTTAATTATTATTATTTAATCGAGAAAAATAAAAAATACAGGAACCAAATAGTAGGTTTTTTTTTGTTTTATTCGAAATTTAGAATGCAGATGGAACCAAATCACAAAGGAGATAATCAAAATTTCTATTTTAATGAGTCTAATTTTATAATCCACGCTACCATTACCATAAAATTAATCGCCAATAATATTATTTAAATTAAATTTTATAAAACTAGGATATTCAGATCTTCACCTTTGACTTTTCCACATCAGTTTTTCTTTCATATAGTGTGCAATGTGAGGATGACAGTGTTGCGTTTCACATTTATAAAATGACCAAATTATCCCAAATTAATTATTATTATTAAATCTCAATGGTCCTTTTCACTTGCCTGAATGTATCAAACATAAACCCACTACTTGTGCAAAGAAATTATAGGTTGGTATTTGCCGTGTGAACGAGTAGAAGAAAGAATCCTTTACTTTTCCTGAGAGATTAACGTCGACAATTAAGATTTAACCAATAATTTAAAATCCATTTAATTTTCTTAAAAATGAAATCCAAGGGCTCAAATGGGCATTGAAGAAAGTTCAAAAAATGATTGGTTGACTTTAATGGATGGAACACAACAAGAAGAACCGATTTTTCCATTAATACTATGATTGCTCAGCAACTCAAGACCTTTTCTTCCTTCTACTTCTCTCTTTATGCATCATTTGTAAATGCTAAAATATCTACCTTTATTGCCTGCAAAAATCTTTGTAGCAGCCATGGATGCCAAGAACTTTCAATGGTTTAAGTTTTCTCTTTTATTCGTGTGCTTGTCTTTCAGCTTCCATCTTTCTAATGGAGCTGACAGAATCACTGCAACACAATCTCTCTCTGGTGATCAAACCATTATCTCTGCAGGAGGTGTTTTTAAATTGGGTTTCTTCAAGCCAGGTAATTCATCCTTAAATTACTATGTAGGCATGTGGTATAATAGAGTTTCACAGCAGACTATAGTTTGGGTGGCGAATAGAGAAGTACCAATTTCTGATAGATTTTCTTCTGAATTGAGGATATCAGATGGTAATTTAGTTCTTTTTAATGAGTCCAAAGTACCAATTTGGTCCACAAATTTGAACTCTACTAGTGCTACATCCTCAGTAGAAGCAGTTCTTCATGATAGTGGGAATCTTGTTTTAAATGGGTCTGGTTCATCAGAGCCACTATGGCAGAGTTTTGATCATCCAGCCGATACTTGGCTCCCTGGTGCCAAAGTTGGGTTGAACAAAACTACTGGGAATGGTACTCGTTTAGTTTCATGGAAGAACAAAGAAGATCCTGCGCCAGGTCTTTTCTCGCTTGAGCTAGACCCAAATGGAACTAGTCAATATTATATTTTGTGGAATAGTTCAAGAATCTTTTGGACTAGTGGAACTTGGAATGGGCAAATCTTCAGCTTGGTGCCTGAAATGAGATTGAATTATATCTACAATTTCAGCTATGTTAGCAATGCAAACGAGAACTATTTCACTTACTCTTTGTATAATACTTCTACTATATCTCGTTTCGTGATGGATGTTGGTGGGCAAATCCAGCAACTGTCATGGTTGGACCTTGGAAATCAATGGAATTTGTTTTGGTCTCAACCAAGAGTGCAGTGTGAAGTTTTTGCTTATTGTGGGGCTTTTGGGAGCTGCACAGAGAAATCCCAGCCTTTCTGCCATTGTTTGCCTGGTTTTGATGCCAAATTTGCAGAGGAATGGGGTTCGGGGGTCTACTCCAGTGGCTGTGCAAGGCGGACGAGTCTGCAGTGTGGGAATTCTAGCCTTGTCAATGGCAAGCTAGATAGATTCTGGCCAAATCCCAACTTGGTTTTGCCTGCAAATGCTGCGACGGTAGCAGTTAATAGTGCACATGAATGCGAATCAAACTGCTTGGGCAATTGCTCTTGTACTGCTTATGCTTATGACAACAACCAGTGTTCAATCTGGATAGGAGATCTCCTGAATATAAAGCAAAACGCAAATGATAACAAAACGAGCAACACTATTTATGTTAGGCTAGCGGCTTCTGAGTTTTCAAGTTCTAAAAACAACAAGGGAGTTGTCACTGGTGTGATTGTAGGTTCGGTTGTGGGAGTAGCTCTTCTTGGTATTGTTGTGTTTGTGATCTTCAGGCGGAAGAGAACAATCACAACAGGTAAAGGCGTTGAGGGTTCACTGGTCGCTTTTGGGTATAGAGATTTACAGAATGCAACAAAGAATTTCTCACAGAAATTAGGAGGAGGAGGTTTTGGTTCTGTTTTTAAAGGGGTACTGCCAGATTCAAGTGTCATTGCTGTCAAGAAGCTTGAAAGTATTAGCCAAGGAGAGAAGCAATTCCGCACAGAAGTGAGCACAATCGGAACAATCCAACATGTCAATCTAGTTCGCCTTCGAGGTTTCTGCTCCGAGGGTACGAAAAAGCTTCTTGTGTATGACTATATGCCCAACGGTTCTCTCGATTCCCATCTTTTTAATGAAGAGAAGTCCAAGGTCTTGGACTGGAAAACAAGGTACAATATTGCTTTGGGTACAGCAAGAGGATTAACTTATCTCCATGAGAAATGTAGGGATTGCATTATACACTGCGACATAAAGCCTGAGAACATCCTTATAGATGCTGAATTCTTCCCAAAAGTTGCAGATTTTGGCTTGGCAAAGCTAGTGGGGAGGGATTTCAGCAGGGTCCTAACAACAATGAGAGGCACAAGGGGATATCTTGCACCAGAGTGGATATCCGGGGTAGCTATAACAGCCAAGGCCGATGTTTACAGCTATGGAATGATGCTTTTCGAGATAGTATCGGGAAGAAGAAACTCTGAACAATCTGGAGATGAGGCAGTGAAGTTCTTCCCGAGTTGGGTTGCGAGACAAATAACCGAAGGCGGGGATGTGCTGAACGTATTGGACTCCAAATTGGAAAGGGAAGCTGATGTGGAGGAACTAACAAGAGTATGCAAAGTGGCTTGCTGGTGCATCCAAGAAGAGGAAGCTCAGAGGCCATCAATGGGGCAGGTTGTTCAGATACTTGACGGAGTGTTGAATGTGAATCTACCTCCAATTCCGAGAAATCTTCAAGTGTTTGTTGACGACCAGGAGCACATCGTTTTCTTCACAGAATCATCATCTTCTGGCCATAGTTTGCAGTCACAAGGCAAAAACGCTTCCACTACTTCCTCACACCCCAAGAGCAATACATCATCTATCACTTCCAACTAAGTCCTTGAAGCAGTTCAATCAAACACCAACTCTCACGTGCTGATTCTGTTATCTATCTCTATATATATATGCATATGCATATATAGCACAAGCCTAGAGTAATGTATTTGGTGAGTTTGTTGTATATTCAATCAAAGAGTATGATTGAAGAAGAATTCCTTCAAAATCTTGGCTAAATATGCCTAAGAAAGCGTTTTTGTAAAATAAATTAAGGGTCTGATTTTGTTTGAAAACGATCTTTCTCAATCAAGCTGAAAGTGTATTGGGATCTAATGAAGCCTCTTAGTGTTCAAGTCCTCCAAGGATGATGCATTCCTGTAGTCAATTAATTTTTGCTCCTGCATGTGATTAATCGCTTCTCAGATGCTGATATGAATCTTTTTTTTTTCTTGGTAGGAGATATGAATCAAAATTTTTAATAAATCAATTGTTGTTTTTTTAATTTAGCGAAGGTCAATGAGCCAAATGTATAGAGACTAATAAGGTTAAATTTAAGTAAGTATAATAAATTTATTTATATTTAATTTATTAAGATGGTTTCAGTTTATACTCTAAAATGAAAAAAAAATCTCAATATAATATATAATATAAAACTGAGTCCAACTAATGCTAGTGTGATATTCTATATGAAGGTAAATTGATATCTTTTCAAATTTTTTTTTTATAGATTTTTAGAAATTTTAAAATTTTTAGAATTCTTGATATTATATATTTCTTAATCAAGCTTATCACATATATTAGTTAATCCAACAACAACAATTCCCTCTAGACTTGGTAATGAGGTGAAGAATCCCCATTCCTGGGGAGATCTGTCTCAAACAGACTATAAATTTTCCGTTTTACCTCCCCACAAAGATAAGGATGGGAGGAGTTTCTTCCAAGCGGATCGAGGCTCCTGTGGACACCTGGAAATTATAAAAATTAATGTTAATTAATAAATTTATCCGATCTTTATATTTTTCAGATGAAAATGTCATTAACATTTCACATTTATTTCATTTTTACTAATTTACTTTATTTTTAGCTTAGAAGAATTTTTAATTTTAAATATATTAACTAAATTATAAATCAATTACTTCAATTTATGAATTCAAAAAATAAACCTAAAAAAAACTCATGTATGAGCAATGTAAATTATATTTTTTCTTGTTTTGAATTTGATATATATGCAATTGTTAGCTTTCATAAAGTATTTATATTAGCATGTCGTGACATATAACTAAATTTTAATATTATTTTTAACAAAGTACTCATTAGCAAATTAAATATATGTTGCATTCTCTATTTTTTATTTTTTTATATGACTTTAGTGTTATGTTAATTAATTAAATTGAGGTTTACTTGATTAATTGAACATTTTAATTTTATTGGTGAAATTATTAATTACTTTAATTGGGATGAATTTTAATATTTTAACTTAAATTAAACCTAAATTATTTAATTTAATCAATTGAGAGTACTAATTTAATCAATTCAAGTTTAATTCATCAACTTCAATTTAATAAACTAAAGTTCAGTATTTTAAGAGCTCAATGAATCAATTTAAATTTAATTAATTAGTTGAACCCATACTAAATCTAGTTAAGTTTAATTAATTAATTTTAATTTAATTAGTATAATTTATATTTAAATTCAATTTAATCAAATTAAATACAATTATCAATTAAAGTTCAATTTAATTTTAATTTAATCAATTTAAGTTCAATTGATAAATTGAACTTCAATTTAATCAAATTAAGTTCAATTAGTTAATTGAACAAAAAATATAATAAATTAAAATCATTTCTTTAAAGTATAATATTAAAGCAAAAATTGCTAAAAAAAAATAATTATTTAACACCTAATTTAAAATAAAAATCTAATAAGAAAAAAATATTAATTGTGGAAGAAAAATGAAGAAATGAAAAAAGAAAAATGAAATTCACAGTGGGCCAATGGGGTGAGAGAGAGAAAAGAAAATGACGTGTTATAGCGATAGACACTAATCCCACATCGGCAGAAGAAACTCACAACTAAGGCATGCTATAAATAAACAATTGTGACATTGTTAAGAGTTGATAAATTCAACCGAAACAGTAAGAATCGGTTAATTGTAAATAAATTTATTGGTTTATTCGTTAATTTTAATATTGGCTAATTATATGGCTAATTTAATTTAATCAGATTTGGTTGGTTTAATTATATTGTTGGCCAATTTGGATGGTAAATTTAAAATAGATTAATTATATAACATGTTTAATTAATTTTGTTTGATTGATTTAATTATATGGTTAACCGATTTAATTAAATTTGATTTGACCTTAATAATATTTGTGAGAATGAAGTGTCGAGTTTTTTAACCGGTTATAACTGGTCAATTGTGAATAAATTGACCAATCGATAAATTTTATAATTAATTTAATTATTTATTATTTTTAAAATTAAAAAAAAAATCAATAGTGGAGAATGGGAATTCCCATGGGACAAATCTATCCCGTTTATATAATGTCACTACGAGAATGAGAATCGGTCCTCCTCTCTGGCCCTGCCCTGTTACCAAGCCTAATCCGCTGGCCCTCACCTTAAGGCTCTATTTGATATTATATTTGGAAAAAAAATATTTTTTAGAAAAAAAAATTATTTTTAATTTTTTAAATTTTAAAAACTAATTTTAGAGATATATAAAATAGATAAGAATTGAAAAAAATGGTTTATAAAAATTTATAAATTAAATTAAAAAAATTAAAAAATGGCTAGCGATAATCACAAACATCCGAACAACTCGTTTGGTATATGAGACTATTTAGTTAAACTATAGAATTAGTCACTAATTTCATATTTATTTCAAAAGTTATGTATGACTTAATAATTCCAAATACTTATTAAACCTATAAAATGAGTTTTAATTAATATTCACATCCTTCATATCTTTATTAATCATTTTCTAATTTGATTACTAATCCCAACATTTATAAAATTATAAACCATAAATTAATCTTTGTTTTCTCAAAAATAGTCTTCTTCATAATTTACTTTTTTTATTTATATAATTCAGCTTTTTTAGTTTCTTAATATATTATTTTAATGAGATTTTTTTTAGAAGAAATAATATTTAATCTTCACTCTTTAGTCACTATTACATCTTTGTCATTTTTTATTTTGATTTAATTAAATTAAAAAGACCCAACAAAAAATCTCATATGGTGAATAATTATGGAATGCATAAGTTTTTTTTTTGTCTTTTATATATACATGTAAGCTAAGATATTTATACAAAACCACAAACCAAAAAATTGGAATCAATTGAAAAAAAAAAGTAATAATATGTAACATAAAAAATAAAATTACAAAAAATCTTATTTTAAAAATGGTGATTCAAACCAAACCTAAAATTAATATAAAGAATATTGAAAATATGTATTGAGAATGATTAAAAAAAATAACTCAACAATTTTTAAATATATGACAAATGATATTTAAATAATTTACTTGTTTTATTAATTTATTCAATTACTTAAAATGTCATGTCAAATATCAAATTACAAATATGAAATTGTTAATATTAAAATTAAAATATATTTATCAAATAAGAATTAACTAATTTTATAGCTTAACTAAACTTAACATTAATATTAATCTTATGGCTTAAATAATCTATGAGCAAAAAACGTTGTAAATGCATATATTTCTCTCAGCATTTAAGGTTAGGTTTGTTTTTATTTTTGTTTTTTCTGATGACTTTTCAAGCAATTAATTTTAGAATTTTTGAGCGACCCTGCTTCTTCGCTTCCATCGTGACAATTATGCGGGGCTCCACTTTGCCCTCACCCTCAGACTTGCAATTGATCACAGCCAACTGTGACTCCCTTTTCCTAGTAGCCTTCTTTATGCCATCTAAGACTGGCTAAGGGCCAAGTGTATCCGTTGAACTGGTCCGGTCCAATACAAACTGAATCTAACTAAATCTCATGAACCGGTAAAAGAATGGTCTAATTTGGACCCTTTTCAAAGAATCAGAAACCGCCGATTTCCAGTTTCAATCTGGAAAAAAATTCAATTTAAAAAAACAACGGTCATAAGACCATTGCCCCTCCCCCCAACATGCCTACAGTGCATTGCACAATGTACACATGGACTTTTTTTTTATAAATAATTAAATATATTAAAATATAAATATAATAAAAAAATAAAAATGTTTCTTATAATAGAAAAATAACATTTATATTTTATGACTATTATTGAAATTTTCAATTTTTTTCTCTATAAATACTAAATTAATTTTATTTTTTTATTTCCTACACAATTTTATTCTCAATCAATTATCAATTTTTCTATAATTTAATTTCAATTCTATATATATATATATATATATATATTCCTAATTTATCTTTAATTATACTGTCAATTATTTTTTCTCTGTAATTTCTTTTTAGTTATACTTTTATATAATTTCAATTTTTTCTTAAATTCTTAAATTCTTTCTAATTCTCAATTTTTCCTTAATTCTACAATTTTTTTTTCATTATCTTTCTCTACAATTTTTTTATAATGTTCTCTAATTTTTCACAAAATTTAATCATAAATAATTGCAAATCATAGTGGAATGAGCAATTTTTTTTGAAAATATTGTTGATTAGAAAAAATTTTATTGAAAATTTGAATGAGGAGGGAGAGTTATAAATTCCAATTAAAGAAAGCTAAAGAAATAATAGGGGTAATGTACAACTGGATTCGGGTCCGGCAGCAACAATATCATATAAAGCAAAATTTTGAATATCCTATATTTTTTAAATTCATTTTAAGAAAATTTAAAAAAAAATGATAAGTTATTTGATATTGTGTGCAATTATTATGTACGGACATACAAATTTAAAACTAAAAGTGTTTATAATACATTTCAAAAGTACTTACAAAACAAACAAGCTTCTCAAATTATAATAGAAAAAATGTAAAGTTAAAATTTTGGATATGCAATATCAATTATTTCAATATAATGATAAAAAAATAAAAAAATGACAAAAATGATAACTATAAAACATTTATCTTTCATTTTTGGTGAAAAAATATATTTTATTAATTATTGTCAAAATGTATTAAATTCATTTGTTAAACATATACATAAAAATATTTTTAAAGTGTTTTATATAATTTATATAAAGAAAATAAAAAATAATTGCTCAAAATATTTTATTTTTTGAATCAACATATTTGTATTTGTATTAATATTTTGAGTAATCATTGGTAAATGCATTGTTATATGAGTTTTACATGTTATTGAATTAATGGTGAGTGACAATTACAAAAAAATTACTTGTATTTAAAGTTTTTGATAATCAGCATACCGTCGATAATATTTTTAAAATGATAACAAATATTTTAAAAGAATATTAATTAGTTTATATATTTTTTTCAATTTTTTTGATAATGTGACAACAAATAATGTATCAATTTAAGACCTTCAAGCATTGTGTCAACCTAATATCATAGATAGATTTTTTTATGTTATATGTGCATGTCATGTATTAAATTTATGTGTTGAAAATAATTTAAAATTTTTGAGTTGTATAATTGTTATAATTAAAATAGTAATTTCATTTTTATGGTTACAGCCACAAAACAATGAAATTATTGGTTTAATTTTATAGTAAAAATGGTAAAAAATCTAAAAGATTTTCAAGATATGTTCTTATTCGTTGAAATTCAACTTATGAATTACTCAACGAGTCATATGAATATAAAAAATTATTATGCACATTTATTTCTAAAAATGTGTCACAAAATAATTTATATTCATAACATTTGAATATTTGTCAACAAATTTTAAATATTTTAAAAATTTTTAATGATGCAACATATGTTTTAAGTGGTATTTATTATTCAATATGTCATTTATTATTATATGAATGTATTAATATTATTGATACATTTCAAGATTATATTAATGATTCAATTCTGTAGGATTCTATAGGTATGATGAAACATAAATGATTAAATTATTTTAAATTTATTTATTTAATTAATATTATATGTTGTGTTTTTTTTATCATAGATATAAAAATAAATAGTTTATATGATTATTTGAAATTTTATCATTCATTGTTAAATTTATATGATGATGTTAATATTAATTTTTATTATTAATGATATAAAAAAAATAATCTGTGATTTATTTTGATTTATAATATTTATATTACTACGACTAATAACAATACTAGTCATGTTTAGGATGAATCGATAAAAATTAGAAGGGATAATCATTTGATAATGTAAAAATATAAAAAACCAAGATCATCATCCAGTTTGCTCAAACTTGACATTTATCTAATAACTACATTTGAGTTTGATGATAGTAAAACAGATAAAGATTTTTTAGTTATTAATTGGTGATATCGGTATCAAAATACTTATTTTGTATTTTTTTCAAATTGCAAAACAAATTTTTCTAATTCAATCTTAGTTGTTACAGTTGAACAAATTTTAAATGCGGGAAGTAATATTCTAAATGAGACGCGATTTAATTTAACTTCTGAATCACTAAAAATTCAAACATGAGTTGATAATTAAATCTGAGCGACATTAAGACAATTAGAAATATCAAAAGATTAATTTGAGGACCAATTTGATTTCATCATTGAATAAATGACTAAAAATCCAACACTGGAGGGTCCGATTAAAAAAAGTGAAAGAAGTTAACAATTAAAATTAAAGAAGTAAAATAACTATATTTGATTTGATTTTTCTAAATCTCACGAGAATAAATAAGTAACTTAATTAATGGTAAAAAAAATAAGTTCAATTATAATTATTAATATTATAATTTTTTAAATATAAATTCACACTTTCATAATTAATTTTTTGAAAATAAAAAATTTAAATTGATTAAATTTTTAACCTAGTTATAATTTATATAATTTATTAATACATAAAATATTTTTTTTTTCTAAATTCCAACTTATAATTTCTCAAAATCAAATTCATTTTTCTTTATAACAATCTAACTTAATACACATAATCACAAATTAATATTCAATAAGTTAATTTTTTTCTCATAAATTTTATTTTTTAATAACTTATTAGTTGTAAAAATTTATAATTTACACAAATTAATGTTTCATAAATTAATATTTTTTATTTCTCAAAATTCACATTCTTTCTAACTAATTTATTCCCCAATTTTTTTATTTCTAGTTTAATATTTTTTTGCTTTATTTATAAACAAATTGACAAGTTAAATTAATTTTTTTGCTTTAAATTCACCCAATAATTAAGTTTAATTTCTAAACTTTAATAATTTTAATTGTATTTATTTATTGTGTTAATTACTTAATAATTAATTGTATAATTTTAAAAAAATAAAAAAATATTGGAATCTGCTGAACCGTTGGTTCATAAACTGAAACTGACCGATTCCAAAATGTAACCGAGCCTAACGTCATCTCAATGGTGGCCCTTAATCAGTTAATTGTAATTGTGATTTGACATAATATATTAATATGTTTTGAAATTTTAAAATTATATGATTTGTCATTTTAATTTTATTTTTGTCAGATTATATAATCATTTCGTTAATTTTAACAGTTTTACCATTAATAAGGGAGTTATATAATTTAAAAATTTCAAAACTAATTTAAGACAAATAGTATAAATTTTAAAATCTCAAAAAATATTAGTGTAGTACGTCAAATTTTAGAGAGAAAAAATTATTATAAATATCTTTTAATTATTTCACAATAATTTAATGTAACATAAAATTTAACGGAAAAATCTATTTATATAATATAATAAACTAGAGAAAATAAATAATATAATTTTAAAAATTGAGGATTAATAAGGTATTATGAGGAGGGTAAATACTAATCAACCCTTATTTTAATAACTTTTTATTATTTTTAAATAATAAATTTTCGTTATTTTTATGTGATGTACCCATATTATCTTTTTCGTTGCTATATAAAGGAGGGAGATTTGAGGTAAAAATCGTAAAGAAGAGACTTTGAATCAGTTACAAGGGGCTAATGTTTGCTTCTCTGATCTAACCAATTTCGATAATTTAGAGAAAATCATTGAATGATTGTGGCGTTTCAATTGATGTTGTAATTTCATGATTTGCCAGGCGTAGTGGTGCCAGCGGTTGATCTTCAGCCAGGTCTGTGTGATTTTTTTTATCCAACTCACGCTTTTCCGAATCAATCACCAGAGTGCAATTTTTCTAATCATTGGCGAGCGGTAGATCATCAACCAAGTTTGTTGAGAAAAAAAAATTAGAATACACAATTCTAAATTAAATATCTTAAAAAAAAATTCACTCAAAATTTTGAGACACAACAAAAAGTTTACTAAACTAGAAATATTACAAAGAAAGCTCTCAACTCTCACAAACACTCAAGACTTGTAGTCTTCACTCTTAAAGGGTTTAAACCTTGGAAGTGTGCCTATTTATAAGCTCAAAGTTTAATCCACACCATACATTTGTTCAAATCTTCACCATACATTTGTTCAAATATTTGGTATGGTAGGTATTCCTAATATGGACTTAATTTTTCAATAAATTAGGTAAAGATTAGTGTACCTAATATTTGTTTAATTTTTCAACACAATAAACTTAATTTTTCAACAAATTAATGGTAGGTGTACCTAAATTATTTTGACATTGATTCTTAACACTCTCCCTCAATGTCAACTCCCATTCTCTGTACTATGTCGAGCTGTCGACGAAACATTTTGAGTTTGCCTGTACCTAGACCTTTTGTGAGTGAGTCCGCAACTTGATCATCTGTCTTGATCTGTTTCATCTCAATCTCTTCTTGTAGAACTTTTTCTCTGATAAAATGATAGTGCACTTCAACATGCTTAGTTCTTGCATAAAAAACTGGATTCTCTGCCAAACGAATTGCTGATTGATTGTCACAGTACAATGGAACTGCATAATCTACTTGTTGATATAGATTATTCATTAATTGTATCAACCATGTACTCTCTTGAGCTGCCATTGCCGCTGCTCGATACTCAGCTTCAGTGGTTGATAATGATACCGTTGGCTGTCTCTTGCTACACCAAGAAATTGTTCCAGAACCAAGCTTAAACACGTACCCAGTTGTTGATCTCCTTGTGTCATGATCTCCTACATAGTCAGCATCACAATAACCAATTAACTTGCAGTATTCACCTTTCTTGTACAAAAGACTATAGTCATATGTACTCTTTACATATCTCAGTATTCGTCGAACTGCTTCTAAATGAGACTTCTTTGGATTTTGCATGTATCGACTCATCACGCCAACTGCATAATAAATGTCAGGACGAGTCAAGGTTAAGTAAATCAGACTCCCTACCACTTGTCGATATATCGTTGCATCTTCCAAATCTTTTCCTTCATGTGCACACATTTTAGCATTTGGTTCCATCGGTGTCGAAATTGGTTTGCATTCGAGCATTTCGAACCTCTTCAACAAGTCTTTAGAATATTTATATTGACAAATAAATATTACTTTTTGTGTGTGATCAACCTCTAAACCAAGGAAGTGCTTGAGTTGTCCAAGTTCTTTCATCTGGAAACGAACTGATAAATTTTCTTTCGTTTGAAGAATTTCTGGCTCATCATCACCGGTTATGATTAAATCATCCACATATACTAGTACAATAGCTAGTTTTTCTTCATTAGCTTTGAAAAACAGGCTGGAATCCGTGGGTGTTATTGAATAACCACTTTGTGTTAGAAATTCAGTAATTTTACCATACCACGCTCTGGGTGCTTATTTCAGTCCATAGAGTGCTTTACGAAGCTTACACACATATTCAGGATGATATTGGCTCTGAAAACCCATTGGTTGGATCATATAGATTTTTCGATCCAACTCTCCATGAAGAAAAGCATTCTTCACATCCATCTGCCACAAATTCCAATCTTTGTTGGCTGCAAGTGCAAGTAGAACCCGTACTGTTGTAAGTTTTGCCACTGGACTAAATGTTTCATCATAATCTAGTCCATACTGTTGAGAGAAACCACGAGCTACCAATCGTGCCTTATACCTCTCAATTGACTCATCTAGACGACGCTTTATCTTGTAAACCCACTTACAGGATATGGGTTTCACATCTTTTAGCTTTGACACCAGATCCCAAGTTTGATTTTGCTCAAGTGCATCAATCTCTTCTTTCATAGTTGTCATCCATTCAGAACTTTGCGATGCTTCTTCAAACGTCTCAGGTTCTATTATAGTGTCTTCTGCGACTATGACTACATTGGCGTATTTGGGATTTGGCCTTCATGTTCTTGTTGACCTTCGGAGTTGAGATTGCAGAGTTGATTCTTCAGTTTCATTGGGCTCACCTTCATCATTTGGTTGTTGATACACGCCAGTTTGCCAAGGACTCTGAGTCATTCTTTGTTCAACATCATCCCTGTTTTGATCTTCTGATTCATTCAAACTTGGTTGAAGTTGAACAATATGCTCATCCATCTTTTGTTGTAGTTGGTCTCCAAATTCTCTAGAGTCTGGCAACACCTCCTTCTCTGAAGACCACCAGGAAGATGCTTCATCGAACACCACATCTCGTGAAGTATAACATCTTCCACTCGTTGGATCACAACATTTCCACCTCTTTCTTTGGCTGTCGTATCCCACAAAGATACATCTAACAGCTTTCTTATCACACTTGCTTCATAGATGATTAGGAACAAATACATAACATACACAGCCAAATACTCGAAAGTAGCTAACTGTAGGTTTCATGTTCCACAGTTTCTCAAAGGGATAAACAAATTCTAACCTTGGTTGAGGAAGTCTGTTAATCACAAAGGCTGCAGTTCTCATTGCTTCAGCCCAAAACCTTCCTGGTACATTCTTTGCATGTAGCATACTTCGACAGACTTCTGCAAGATGTCGATTCTTTCTCTCAGCTACACCATTTTGTTGTGGTGTGTTGCCACAAATGTATTGATGACGTATTCCACTTTGCCTTAGGTATTGAGAGAACTCACTTGAGTTATATTCTCCCCCGTTGTCTGTGCGTAAGCAACGAATCTTCTTTTCTACTGCTCCTTCAACTGACTCTCTGAACTCTTTAAATTTTGAGAATGTGTCAGATTTTTCTTTCATAAAGAAAATCCATACATGCCTTGAGAAGTCATCAATGAATGTCACCATGTATCTCATACCACCAATTGACGATTGCTTAATTGGTCCGAATACATCAGAGTGAACTAACTCTAATGATTCTTTTGCTCTAAATTTTGATTCCTCATATGGCAGTTGGTGTGCTTTACCATATTGACATCCCGCACAAACTATGTCTGTTCGCACGTCAAGTTGAGGAAGCCCCTTAAGCATCGACTTCTTTATCATTACACTTAGCTTGGAATAGCTAACATGACCTAACCGCATGTGCCATAGATCTGATGTCTCATTTTTCCTCGTCCTATCTACATATGCAGATTCTGCTGACATCACGTAGACAAACTCCAATCGTTGCCCCTCCATTGTTGGTGTTTCTGAAATTTTTAGGTCATGATACACCTTCACATCTTGAGGACCGAACAAAACATAATGGCCTGATGATGTTAATTGAGCCACATACAACAATTTTTTTTCATTCCCGGGACATGGTAAACATCTTGAAGTGGCACCTGGTTAGAATTATATCGAGGTGTAACTATCGCCTTACCGATATGAGCTATCGGTAACTTTGAGTTATTGGCTGTCACTACCACCCGACCTCCTTTATACTCAGACAAGTTTTGCAATTTTTGTTTGTCACCCGTCATATGATTTGAGCAACCAGAATCTACGATCCAGTCATTTTTGTAGTCAATATGTTCTGATGTTGTTACCGTGAGAGCTAATTCTTCTTCCTCCATAGCGAATAATGTTTCGACATCCCAACCATCTTCGCTATTCTCCTTAGAACTTGAAGTAACAGTGTTACTTTCAATAGATTTTTTCTTGGTCCAACAATCTTTCGCCATGTGACCCATCTTCCCGCAGTTGTAACACTTTCCATCGAATTTTCTACTATTACCGTGATTATTTGAAGTTCCCCCTGGACGAGAGCCTCCCTTGTCATTATTCTTTTTAGATCCAGTGGCAACGTACCGCTTGAAAGTGTCTTTGCTTTTGCTGGTAAAGAGTGCTTCCTCCTCACCCTTCAGCGAGACTCCTCCCATTTGCTTAGTCATAGCTTCTTGACTTGCAAGCAAATTTTCAAACTCAACAAGTGATGGTTGTGTTGGCCACCCCTGTATAGCGGCAACGAACCCGCGGTATTCGGGTCTCAAACCATGGATAATTATTCTTTTTATCCTGATTTCTCCAATAGGAGCTGTTGGATTTAGCTCTGAAATTTTGCGGCATATTGCTTTCACCTTGTGAAAATATTGGGCAATTGTCATATCACGTTACACCATTAATAGTAAATCATTCTCGAGAAGTTGCAGTCTTGTATCATTCTTCTTTGAGAAGAGTGTAACAAAAGTGTCACATACTTCCTTTGGTGTTTTGGCATCTCGAATGTGCTCCAACATTTCTTCTTCAATTGTGGTTTTTAAAGCAAACATCATTTTGTCTGCTTTAATCTTCCACTTTCGCAAGACATATTCTGTCGTTGGTTGTATAACTTCACTACCACCAACAGTCTCCCAAAGGTCTTGACCTTGTAGGTAAGACTCCATACATGTTGCCCATGTGTTGTAGTTTTTGTTGTTGAGCTTCTTGATTCCTCCGACTACTTGAAGGTCACCCATCGTATCGATATGATTTTGACTATACCGAACAAGCTTGATCAACAAACTTTCAGTATGCCAAACTTTTCATGACTCAAGATAGCTCTACTAAGAACGATATCTAATCGTCCCTCTCTCTGATACCAATCTTCAAGAGTGAATAATAATTTAACTTATTTTCTGATGTGGAGGATCCACTTATTAGTGGCAACCACAGAGTATACGATAAGTAAATATTAACATTCAAATAAGACTCTGATACCAATTGTTGAGAAAAAAATTTAGAATACACAATTCTAAATTAAATATCTCAAAGAAAAAATTCACTCAAAATTTTGAGACACAACAAAAAACTTCACTAAACTATAAATATTACAAAGAAAGCTCTCAACTCTCACAAACACTCAAGACTTGTAGTCTTCACTCTTAGATGGTTTAAACCTTGGAAGTGTATCTATTTATAGGCTCAAAGTTTAATCCACACTATACATTTGTTCAAATCTTCACCATATATTTATTCAAATATTTGGTATGGTAGGTATACCTAATATGGACTTAATTTTTCAATAAATTAGGTAAAGATTGATGTACCTAATATTTGTTTAATTTTTCAACACAATAAACTTAATTTTTCAACAAATTAATGGTAGGTGTACCTAAGTTATTTTTACATTGATTCTTAACAAAGTTTATATGAGATTTTTTGATACAACTCACGCTTTACCAATTTCCATTCTCATTTTTGTGAAACTTTTGGAGAAGGGTGGGGGAAATATGTTGTTGAGTGATGTCGCGCTTTGTGATTGATGGGTTTAGGTGCTTCTGTATTAAACGGAGGTTCAGTCTATTTATGTGTTTTGCATTCTGCAAAGGATTGAAATTTATTTATGCCGTGCCTCTTTGCATTATAATTCGCTGGCCAGTTTCATTGCCTTGCATCTATCTTTATTTACACTATTGAATTTATTCATTTTAAATTATTTTTAGTTTCAGTAGGTTGAATAGTAGTGAATAAATAACAAGACCATATTTTTCTTTTAAGAAGGCATTAGAGGAGAGGGAGGCAGCCAAGCAATCTGCCAAGAAGAAAAAAAAAAGGTAAGCATCATTGTTTATCCTTTTTTCTTTTAAGATCTCCTAATTTTCCGTTGTTTTTTTTTAATTTAATTATTTGCTTATGTGTTTGTGGCTTCTTATAATACATATTATTTTTTTATGAGGGTCGAGTTCGAAAAATCTTCAACTGATGAGGTTGAACATCTATAGACTTGCAAGTTTCCTCCACTACTGATTTAACACCAAAAAAAGGGAAAATTAAACTAAAAAACAAACAGATGAGCAGGTTGTAATTGGATAGAGGTGGAAAATATGGTGCATAAGTTCTCTGTGGGCGACGCTTCACACTTGCAAGCAGTAAAGGCATCTCATGAACTGTCAATTGACTCGAAAAATTTAAAAGAAGTTGGGTTGTATTCTTAATATAGATTTTGTTCATGATGTAGAGGAAGTGCAAAATGAACAATATTTATAGAGGAGAGAAAAGGCAAATGGAGTATCATCAAAGAATATTATCATCACAAGGAAGTGGAAGAAGATTATTGCCATCAAGCTATTTTAGTTTAGAGTCATTGCTTCTGCTTATTTGTCTAACAGTATCACTGTAGATTCTGCCATTGATGCTGCCACCATTGCCTCCACCACCATTCATGTTGCTTCTGCTTCCTATAGGAATCTTAGCAGTGCTTATGGTCTTGGCTTTTATGCGTAGCAATGCAAGGATACGACATATACATATGAGTAAATAGTGTTCTCTCAAATTCAAAAAGAAAATGGAACCTTTTTTTAATAAAAAAGAAAAACAAAATTAACCTCTTAAATACAAGTTTCTTATGTTCTCTAATCCTTGAAAAGGAAAGGAAAGGAAAGTTCTTTTATTATTTTATTTTTGTAACACCAATAAGCATGAATTAAACACCAATAAGAGAACATTAACCATCAATAAAAATGAAAATCATTAATCATTAATCATCAATGAAAGTAACCTGAGTTAATGAATAATTCAAAATTAATTTAACTTACATCATAACATCATATCATATTATATTATTAATATAAAGAAGAATAAAAGAAAATTTTATATTTATGTGGCGCTCTCTATAGAAAGGAAATAACATCTTTTCTATTTAGTGAAAAAAAAATTCTCCGTATTTATTTAGTTCAAAATGTAACACAGAAGTCTTAATATTATAATTATGCTACCATATTTATATTTTTAACAAATAAACTAATAGTTATAGATTGTAATTTTTTTATTTTTTTTTATTGAAACAGGGGGAAGTTTCAGTTATAAATGTTTACTCTTTCTTCATTTCATGTGAGTGCTACTGTATTTAGGCATCAATATGTTGTGTGCATATATTTAGAAAAAAAAATTACATTTTTATTTAATACAAGTGAATTAGTTCATTGTCTTCAAAAAAAATTAAAATATAAAAGTTTATGAAGATTGTAGATATAATCATGGAATAACTTCAACTCTTCAAGTGCTTATTTCAGGGTGAATTGCATCACTGGGCCGTGGCCCGTTGGCCATGAAATCTACCATCTGTGATGTTTGATTTCTTGATGGATCTATATTCATATTACATTATGTATCTGATTTATTTCACAAATGCCATCGTCTTTATTATATATATATATATATATATATATATATATATATTTCAAAAAATAATTTTTTTTATCATTTATATAAATGACATACGATGTATTATGAACACGAATCTGTAACATAATTTGCGAAATTCTTTAAATTTTATTTTGTTACACTAAAATCTATGTTGTAATTCATCATCATCATTATTTTGTGAGTTTATGGGCCAGTTAATTATCATCTCAACTACAAAAAATCATTTTACTTAAATTAAATCATCTTATATTACTCACACTTGTGGCACCATTTTTGGAATTCAGGATGCCTATTGTTGATGATGAACATAGTGAAGTTATCAATGAGACTGTAAATCCTATTCCACCACAAGAAACTTATAATCTTTTCTTTACTATATTACACCACTAAAAAATCCAATCAATCAAAATAAGTTTATTAATTCATCTTTTAATCATACTTACCTCCAAAACAAGTCAAACAACTATACTCTATACTATCGTATAATACCATATTTTATTAAAAGTATCTCCCACTCAACCCAAGGAGATTAAGTACTTGAGGTTAATTGTACACTCTCAATAACCCCACTTTAATTAAATTATATCTAGCCAATAGTTTACATAATTCTTTTATGATAATATAATTAAACCTAACAGTTAAGTCGGATGAGTTTGAGTAAAGTAATTACCGATTTGAATTATTTTTGGATTAGTTTTGAATCTCAGATTGACCGGTTAATCGGACAAGTTATTGAGTCAATCCATTTTTTTAAAAACCAATTTCATATTTTTAAATTGATCTATTTAAATTTCATCAAATTTTAAATTGGATTCGGATAATATATTTTTTAAGCAAATTCGAATGGGATGAAAAATTGTTCGTTCTAAATATAATAAACTCCAAAACTAATAAAAATTCAGTGTATCGTTAAATCCTGGCTATTATAAATTTAATATAACGTACCCAATTGACAAAAATTAAATATAAAAGAAAGTGAAAGGAAAAATAGCTAGGTACCTAAATAAATAAATAAAAAGTCCGTACTGCCATATAACCCCCAAAACTAGAAGCAACATTACAATAAAGTAAAAAGAAATTGGTGTAATCTATCTTCTTTGAGTTCTCTGTTAAAACTTTAATTGTTGGTTAGAAAACAGAGAAAGAAGACGAGAATATTGCACCCAACAAGAAAATGAAAATTTTCACGTAAAACATTTTATACTCATCCTCTGTTTCTCTGGTGGTGATGGTTTCTTTGAAGCAGCCCTTCCATTATTACCCTTTTCTTGCACTTTTCACTTTCTTTTCTCTCCGGCAACTTTCTACTGCTTTCCGGCCGCGGCAGAATGTGGTGGTTAGGAAGAAAATATAGCCAAATTGATGTGAAAATTATTGCACATACCGTCCCCCAAAAGAACTTCACTGTCAAACTAAGAAGCAAAAAGTAAATCACAGAATTGTTCATCTCTCTTGGCTTAACTTCACTTTCTTGATTTGGGTTTGGAATATTGTTCTTTGTGACCGATAATGCTATGAAAATATTATACGGTTCTGATCTTGAAGTTGAACATGATGATGATGAAGCCAATGCCATCGAATTTGATTTAATTGATCTATATATCATCCGAAGATTTTCTGCTATTATTCAACGAAGAAGAACGAGTACCACGCAGCTTTGATTTCGATGACTTTTGACTCGTACCTCTTCCATCGTTACCTCGCTTTGTCTAAACCAAGAAAACAAAGAAATCAAACATATAAAATCATGTAAGTATTTAGCTAACTGAACATGGAAATAAGAGAAAAAAATGAAAAAAATCTGATAAGACTAACCAATATAATATCGAACAAGACAGCAACAGATCGAGAGAATGTCTTTCTTGGAGAATGAAGAATGAACGATGAATTTTCTAAAGTTGATTGCTTTTCATTAGCAAAAAGGGTGACGTTTGGAGCCATTAACAGCAGCTTGGGGGTCGAGTGCGAGTTAATCCATGCCAACAACAGGTCGAAAACACAGCAAAGACTTATTTCTTGAAGCGTTTCATAATTAATTAAGGAATATATCCTTAAGAAATTAAGGAGTTAATGATTAAGGTTTCCAAAGGTTAAGTATTATACTAACATATGGTGTTTTTGGGTTATCGGTGTAAACGAGGAAAGAAGAGAAAATTGAATTGAAACGTAAGAAGCTGCTCACTTTCATAGCAATTGAAAAGCTGGCACGGTTGGTCTCTGATTCAATCCGTCATGACTTATGACTTTATTGATAAACAGTACAAATTCGATTAGTCTGTAATTAAATAAATTATAAAATACTAAATAGTTTACATAAAAACAAAATTTATGGGTCGAGTTTAAATAAATTTATATTTTTGTCTATGCTTTTTTGCGGAAGGAAAGAGAAGAGCATTATGTTATGAATTGGTTAATGAGGTTTACCTGTCAAAAATTAATGGAGGATTTAAAGTTGCCGTCCAATAGATTTTGATTTTCTATTTGTTTTATTTTTTTATGGATGTAAGATCATTGGCCTGTGAATTCAGCATTGATATAGTATTAATTAATTATATTTTGAGAAAATTATTATTTCTCACTATTTTCATAATGGACATGATTTTTGCTGTACCATTGTGCATAGATTAGCCATTTGTTAAATGTACTTTGTTTAGCGTTTTAATTAGTTTTAAAAGTATTAATGTCAAAGGACAATAATTAATCACAGACTCATCCACGACTAAATCAATAATAAAATATCGTGTATTTATATTATAATAAAATAAAAGATTTTGCTCGTTATGTAAAAGATTTTGCTGCTGAGTTCCTGAAGTTGCCGCTGGCTGTGATACCGACTGCATTAATAGAATTGCTCTTGCCTTTTCTATTTTTTACCTTCTTATTCAAGAGAAAGAAAAGTACAATTTATCTTATTTTTATGGTAGGGTAAATTTCACATAACTTACGTTATTTAATTAGTATTTATATACAGTAATATCTTAAAATTTTAATTTATAATACTAATATCTCTTGACTTTAATTTATGTAATATAAATATTGTTCTTGCATATTTTTATAAATGAGAGATCATATTAGAGATAAATTTCTAATTTTTCTCCAGGTCAGCTCGATCTGGTATTTCAAAAACTTCACTTTTTTTTTTTTAATTTTTCGAAAACCTTACTTCTGATTAATATATTTATGTGAATCAGCATCATGAATAGGACAATAAAGATTATTATTAATTGAATGTCTCAGAAGCATATAAAGTCTATTGAAACAATATTAATTATTCTGTTGCAGTTACCAAAATTAAATAGTTTAAGAGTTTAATAAAACAAAATAAAATGCTTCAAAAATGATTTAATAGAATTTGAGAATTTAATTTTCAATTATCACCATTGACTTTTTTTTTTTAATATTCTAGTCCCTCAACTTCAAAGGTGTTTGTTTTTTCAATTACACACTAAACTCCAAAAAGTTACCCATATATACATATATAATTTTCACAAAATTTGGCCAAACCTTTACATGTCAACTAATTATGTAAGAAAAATATGGCACAAAATTGGGCAAACTATGACATTATTAACAAAATTGAAATTAAGAGATTTTCGTATTAACAAATTGAGATTTAGCAAGAGTACTTCTGTAAGGTTGAGCTGCAATTAATGCTGGGTCAGCTTAATCCACTACAAAATAATAGAGACTGCAGTTAACTACTACAAAGTGATCACTAAATAACTATTCCAATCACTTAGCCACCACAGCATATCAAATACTCATCTTAGAAAATAGCAATCACACAACGACCACTTTGCAATTCTACAATGACCAATAATTAGAGACCCTATCTAGTATTTTGTGGTCACTAAATAACTACCAAATTGCGATAACTTAGTTAACATAGCAAATCAAATATTCATTTTAGAAAATCACGACCATATAATGACCAATAATTAGAGATCTCATCTAGTATTTTGTGGTTGCTAAATAACTACTAAATTGCGACCGCTTAGCCACCTCAACAGATCAAATACTCATTTTAGAAAATACCAACCATACAACAATCACTTTACAACCAATAATTAGAGACCCCCATCTGGTGGTCTTTAAATCTAGCGTGATAGCATATGGGGTGAGAATTGTGACAATCTTGTGACCACAGATTATGTCGTGGCTAAATAGAAACCATTTTTAACGTGATTGCTGATCCAGTGTATAAGAAACTATATAAGATATATCATTTAAGAAAAATAAAGTCAACAAACATAAACAATATGATGGCCATATTTAATGTGGTCGTTGTAAATAGAGATCATCGTTGACCCAAAGTATGAAAAACGAGTCGTTTAAGAGAGATTAGATCACGTCATTTAGAAAAGGAGCAAACATGATTGAGTTCTCGTGTCTCGAGGTTTTCCACTTGGGGAAAGAGAGGGTAAATTTCACTTTATCACTTCTTAAAAAAGACTTGTACCGTTGAAACCAAATAGAACAAGCAACGCTGGAAATTAAGGTAAAATCAATATACTTACACTTTTTGACTTTTCTTATATAGTTTATCTATTTTTATTTTGAATATTTCTGCATCATTATTTTATTAAAAATTAATTTTTTTGTATGCTTTTGGAAAATTAGAATAACATTTACAATATGCTAATATAAAATTATATACTTATTTTTATCTTCAACGACTGAATGTAATCAAACTCGAATTGTATTGTAGAAATGTACTTCTAATCTAATTAATAAACACTTCAATTTATATTATATATATTCAATCTAAGTAAAAAAAATTATTAGTAAACTAATATGTTATATAGTCTAATTTTTAAAATATTAGTAAGAAAATAATTCATTATTAGTAAATTAATATTATAGGAGGTTAGATCATCAAAATAAAGTTATAGTGGTGATTATTGCGAAAAGTTAAAAAAAAAAAGAGCGAGATAATGGATTTTGACAATTAGTAATGATTTAAAACTTATTAACAGCGATCCTCATTATCTGGTTTTACAAGTTCCATTCTCCATGATTCTCACACAGACTATAAGACCATATTATTTCTTCATCAAGAAATGGAGATAGTGGGTCTAGTGATGGTGTGAAGAACTCACTAGGCATGCAGTAATAATCAGCAAGGAATGGTTCTGCCCAAAAATTTCCACTGGGTTCTTGGTACGCCTCAAAGAAAGCAAATTCATCATCAGATTTTGATTCACTTGTGCTCATACTCGATGAGATATCTGATGAAGAAGATGGCTTCGGAGAGAACGATGTTTGAGAAGTTGCAGTTGTACTTACGGGAAGATTAACGTTTGGTTCAGTGTTTTCCTGTTGTAACTGGTTCTTTTTAGGATGAGAAGATCGATATTGTTTTTGTTTCTTTGAGACAGAATCTTTCTGCATGCGTTTCTTGAGATTGGTATGCCAATGGTTCTTTATCTCATTGTCTGTTCTTCCAGGTAAATGAGCAGCAATAGCAGACCATCTGCATATAATTAATTAATGAAGATTATATAATTTATCAGTATGAGATTAAATTTTGATAAAGATTAATTTAATGTAAATTTAATTAAGATGAATCAATGATTACCTGTTGCCTAGCGATTCATGTAAACGAAGAATGGTATCTTCTTCATCCTTGGTATAATTTCCTCTCTTAATGTTTGGCCTAAGATAATTCATCCATCGCAATCTGCAACTCTTCCCACATCTTGATAGACCTGAAAATTAACGAAGAAGGAAAACCCACATCACAAATTTCTCCAACAATTAATCAATTAATAATTAAGCTAGAAATTAAAGAATTAATGATGAAAATTAATCATCCCATATCTGCAATTTATTAATTACCTGCATATTTGGGGAGTTGGCGCCAATTCCAACAGCCATATTTAGTTACATAAGCCATTAGCTTCCTATCTTCCTCTGGAGTCCATGTGCCCTTTCTTAATCCATTTTTATCACAGCAAGGAGTTCTCACCATTTTCTAACTACTCAAGTCCTGTAAAAATTTCAAAGAAAATCTTTGCAGCAATTACGAGTTCACAGTCCAAGGCATTTATAGTGCACTATGACTTTGGGCCCAGAGCGTGTTTCACACTGATTTAGCAATTAAAAATGATGAAATCTCTTTCCAACTTTTCTTCGGTTTTATATTGGTCGGACTGAAATTTGTACTAGGAAAAATTAAACATGTCCATGTGGAACTTCAAACCTCAAAATCACAAGAAGGTCCATCCTCGACTAGGGTTTCAACCAATTAAAGATTCCTTTTAGATCCGGTCCCTACCTAATCTCTTATGTTGCTGTTCAGATAACATAATCATCCTGTAATCTCCGAAGAAATATCACCACAGAAACTCATGGAATCGCCATATGTTTGAGCGAACCACATGTGTTTTTACAATGTTATTCATTAATTCAAATTTATTTGAATTATTTATAAAATTGAAATTGGATTTTCATGTAATTTATAAAGTTATTTATTTGATTATAATAATATATTTCATTCAGTCACATCAAAACATATACTTCAGCTAATAAAGTATAATAAAATTTACATTAAAAATTATATTAATTAGTTGAAAAGATTATTTCATTACCTGCGATTCGCAAATCCCTTTTTGAGTAGAAATTATTTTACTATTTTCAAATCTAACTTTCTTTTTTTTTTTTAATTATTATTTACTATCTGCAGTATCCTACGAATATACTTATCATACACATAATCCTTTTTAAATCAAGGAAAACCCACTTTGACTTGAAATCAATCCTTTTCTTCAGAAGTCAAATTATGGCTGCGCTGATACGTACATCGTAGAGTTGGGCCAATAATATTTCGTGGAACATTTTTTTTCTTTCTAAAAGAGCATGTAACCTATACAATAAATAACAAATTCATGATAAATTAATATGATATGGAAAATGTGTGTGTGTGTGTGGATGATAAGTATTAAGTTGGCAACATCACCGACTATTGCCCTAATACATGCATATTTATCCCACAAATTTGATATCATCCCTCAACTTATTAATTGATTATTTATACCTCGCTAAACTAATTATAATTACGCTTTTAATTTATTATATATGTATAATACATGTTTATATATGTGTAAAAAACTCACAGTCTAAGCTAATTTCGACTTTTCATTAATTTTTTTTAACTAAAATGGATTATTTCTCTCTCTAATCTCTTTCCTCTTTTGTTTCGTTCTTTTTCTCTTCTTATAAATTTTTTTTCTTGAAATTAGTGATGGCAACTTCATATTAAGGTTAATTATTTATTTATTTATTTATTTATTTTTCTTTTTGTTTTTGAATGAGTTTTTATAAATTTTAAAGATGAAATAGAAGAGCAATTAATAATAAAATTAATTAGGGCAAATAAGAAGAAGGAAGAGAGTGGAGAGTGAAAGTCATATGGTAATTTGAATCAGAAGCCATAGTAGCTTCCGGATTTAGGAGGGATATTAGGGAGAGACAAAAATTTTGATGAGCTTCTAGAGATAGAAAGGAAGAGAAATATAGAGAGAATACTACAGCTCACTATTTTTGTTTGATATGCCAAATTTTATCATCAATCATGCATTCAAAATTTATTTAATTCAATTGCACACCACACGTTCACTTTTGACTCGTTAAGATGTGTAAATAATTATTTAATAAGTTTAGAAAGTGATATTTCATATCAAAGAGATAAATATTTATTACACCTTGACTATAGTTGCCAAGGAAAAGTAAGACATCTATGCGTTTACGATACATACTAATGGTATTTTCATGTGAATGTACTTTTAAATGTTTATGTATATATATATATATATATATATATATATATATATATATATATATATATATATAAACTACATTATATATTAATGGAGAAATTCGAAATTAATACCTTCCTATAGTATTGAAAAAGAATTCATCAATTGACCAAAATTTGTTTGGCAATTTAATTGCGGTCACTTATGCATGCATACATTTTTTTGTATTAAATTACAATATATATTTTTAACTTTATATAGTTATTAATTATTAATTAAAATTACCCAAAAATAGTGACTCATAATATGAGATATTAAGTTAAAATTGATTTAAGTTATTACCTAACTTCCAAATACACTTTTTTATCAACCGAATATTATTTAGAAGTTGAATACTTGTATTTCTTTTGAAAAACATAATTTTTTTGTCAGAATATATATTATATATATATATATATTACTTTTGCAATATTATTAAACAAATTTATAATTAACGGAAAAATATAAAAGTAAATAGTTTTTCTTTTTTTTTCTTTTGATCAGAATAAATAGTTATTGTTAAAATTATTATCAATTTAACATACAAAGGAGAAATTATTGAGAGGGAGCAAGGCAGCTACATAAAGGAGAAGGGAGAGAAATGGACAACAATACTTGAGATGACAGCACTACTATGCAGCATTAGGCGGATAATAATAATTACTTTATTTAAATTTTTGGCTGACCACACAAAAACATCTTGTTTTTTATTATTATCCACATTGGATATAATTATAATTATTATTTTATAATAATTTTGACAATGTTTTTCTAATTTTTGAGGCGATTTAAATTTAAAATCTATTTATTTATTTAAAATTCTAAATAGTATCAGAGTTAATCAATTTTGAGGCACCAACATTTGGTTTGCAAGTGGCATGGTATATTACCTTCATATTTCGGGTTACTCGATCCCTATTGTATTTTATCCCCAAAGCAGATTTGGATGTGAAGAGATGTTGAATTATTCTACATTAATAGACTATAATTATAAAATGCTATATAATAATTTAGACAGTCATCTTTTTTGAATAAGTTTTAAGATGAATTAAAAGAAATTGGTAAAAAAAAAAATCAAATTGGCTTTTGAAATTTTTAAGAGTTTATTCAAGCATATGAATTTATTATTTTTATTAGTTTTAAACACTTCTTGATGACGTATCAAGAGAGTAAATTCAACAAATTTTAGCATATGCTCCGAAATTAAATGATAAAAGCAATACATATCATGCTTTGAAATCTTAATTTCAGCATGCTAAGTATATTCACATCATAATTTTTTTATCTAAAAATAAATGAAAACCTAATAAATGAATTGAATTGTAAGAGACCTTAAAATTTGAATTGCTAAGAGAAACTTTAAAAAAAAATCAATTGAAAAAACACCCAAATTATTATGAATATTATCATTCAATGGATGTCCATGACTCATACACTCATGTTATTCAGCATAACTCTTATAGCTTAATTGTATAATTTAATTGTGATTTATTTTTATAATTAAATCTTGTAACGCATGTGTTTTAGACTCATATACATACATAAGCATGTAAATAGAAATTTGTTCATAAATGAACAAATATAAACGAAGATATTTTCTCTATTTTTTATTCTTTTTTTCATTGCATACTTGGTGATGTCTATTTTTATAACACAGAGATTAATCTTGCTTCTTTTTCAAATGCATTTGCCCAACAAAAAATGTCTATTCTGTTCTTACTAGTGCTGAAATTGACTAGATAATAACTCCTTTCTTTGAAAAAAAAAAGTCTTTTTTCCTCTTTCGCCATTAATATGTTCTGAAGAAAAGAAGTTTTTATATATATACAATTAAAATGAACAAAAAAACTTAAAAATTAAGAAAATAAAGAAAATAACAGTGAAATTAGGCCCTAATTAATATGAATCACGTGTGAAACAGAAAGGTATTTCCAAGCTTTGAAATATGTGTGAACAGAAAGGCAATTCCAAGCTTTGAATCACGAGGCGCACTGGTCAAATTCAGAATTTTTCATGAATCAGCACCCACGTAAACACACTAATTCTTTATAAGAAACCACAAGGAAATCGTTCTTCCAAAAGCAAATGAAATCCCCTTTTATATCTCTCTTTATAATTTTGATAGTAACACATTCTCTCTTTATTATTTATGTTCTTCAAATTACAAAATAAATTTTTTTTTGAAAATATTACTTGTTGTATCCAATTTGAAATGCAAATTGTCAGATTAGGCAGTTGAATAATTTTGAAGACTTATATTCGCTAAGTATGTTGAAATATTCATATTTATAAATAAAATTTAAAAAATTAATTTTCACACATCTAATATATATAAATAGTCAATTACTCTTTTAGTATAAAATTTCTCAAAGGGACATCTAATATATCCTAGGATTTTAATTCTAAAAGATTGTTAGTGTCGAAACTCCTGTTGGAATTTTTATTCTTTTTATTCAATAGAATTAAGGATTTTAGAAATAAAAAATTCCTTAAGGCAATTTTATTCTTAAAATGAACTAAGTCCATTAATTCAACAACATTTACCTCCCGGATAAATTGAAATATTCCCAAGGACTATAATGCAGCAAGAACGAAATGCTTGAGACTTTAATGTAATACGATTGAAGTATGAGGGCCTACTAATAAAACAACTTAAAATTGAAGGGCTCAGTTATATATTCTGCCAAAGAAAAAAAGTACTGGTGGAGAGTTAACAGACATGGTCATATATGGATGACATCAATATTAATAATCTTTTGTTTGTTTTTTGATTCGAATCATCCAGAAAATCAAAAGGTTACTAATGTTGTCAAGTCTTGACAAAAGAACAAGACTTCGAATTTCAAAAGAATTAAAGACAGTTCAGAGAGAGGAAAGCAATCACAGAGAAATTAAGGACAGTAGTTATTTATTTAGAAAGAAAGAAAGTTGCAAATAAAGAGACAATGACAAGATGTGCAAGCAATTCAATTACCACCGTTTATAAATAAATAAATAAATAAATAAATAGGTATTGAGTTAAAAAATAAAAAGATAATATAAAAAATGTTATAAACACTCATCTTTCATGTTATATATATATATATAGTTTTTATTTTAGTTCACACGTTAATGCCCTAACCATAATTAATGTTTTCATTTTGCAGTGTTTCAAACAGTGGAGATGGTTTTTGTTCAAAATAAAAAAGGTGGACATGCATGAATTGCACAAAAAGGATTGACAAGGATTGACTTGTAAGTCAAGAGAGAGTTGCGTTGGGTCCGTCACTTGTACAGGATAGTTTCATCAAACAACACACAGGTTTTTATGTTTACTTATCACGTGACATGTCCTAATCATTCAATAAATGCAATTCCTAGTCTTAATTAGAATGAAAAATTATTGGTTTGGCGTTCAGAATGAAAAAAATGAATTTGTAGAAAAAAAATTTATTTTTAAATTTTTTAAATTTTGAAAACTGATTTTAGAAAAAAAAAATAGTTAAATATATATTTTTTCTAAAATTAAATTTGAGAAAAATAGTTTATAAAAAATTAAAAAAATCAATCAATTAAATCAAAAAAATTTTAAACCTGTATTTTATATATCCAAAAGCAATGCTAAACACCCCAAAAGAAAATTTCATTTAAGAAATTTCTTTTTTCCATTTGAATCCCTTTATGGTTTTAGATAAATATTTATTATGGGTTATATTTAGAATATTAATTGGGTTTAGGATGAGTAAGTTCTTGGATTTAATACCTTAATTTTTAAATTTTATTTTTAAAAAAGAATACCTTTAATTTTCGATATATAGAAAGCTGACTGTAACTTATTAGATAAATATTTATTTTAAATATGAACGTTCAAATTATGTAACATGCATGGTTTAAGCGCATATTAAATATGAAAATTTATTTGTAAATGAATTTATTAGCAATACATATGCAAATGATTTACAAGGATCTAACAATGGAAAAAGGCATCTGTTGGTAAGCACTGATGGATTGGATTGAAAAAAACAAACTTCAAATATTTAATAATAAATTTGGACGAATTAATATTTATTAAAAAGTTACCAAAATAAAAATATTGGTTAAAGCAGAACTTTTCTGTTCAATGAAAAATGATGATAGCCATGTGCATATCTTCTGTGTAAATTTGGACAAAAGCAATAAATTTTTAAAAAATAAATTACAAAAAATTCACCTAAATTTTTTAAAATTGCAGTAAAAAACTAATTTTAAAAAAATAAATAATTTATTGTCTGTCGTTTGATATCTATGCTTATTCATTTGATACTGTATGAATTTTAAATATTACAGTATAATACACTACATAATTTTTCTATATTTAAAATATTTTTATATAAATTTTTTAGATATTTATCTACAGTCTAATAAAATTTTATAAAAGTTTGGAGTTTTTACTTGTCAATAATAATTATAAATATATGACAATCAATATAGTCAAATCTTTTTAATTTTTATTTCAAGCAATATTTTTATCAAATTATAAAAAAAATAAACTATTAATTTTTTAAAAATTTATTTCTAAATATAATTTATTAAAATTTCAGTGTATTTTGTTAAAAAATAAAAAAAAGTTATAATTCCAATAACAGGTGTTATAGTTCCAAACACGGCATTTATGGGTCGTTCTGGGTCTTCCTATTCGCACTGGCCCAAAATTCAAAGTCTATAACCCCACAGATACGTACCCTTCATAACCACATGATGTGCCAGACACTGCCAGCGTAATCTGTTAAAAAATAAAAACAAAAAGTTGTTGGGTCGTTAGTAAGTTCTTCGTGTGCACTGATAAGGAATTGCTTGCTCTCATTCTATAAACTTTCAATACTTTACTATCTGGATTATATTATTAATCAAAAAAAATTCCAGTTTTGAGTTTGTAAGAAACTTGACCCAAAAAAAAAGGAAAAAAAATAAGAATTTAAGGTATGTGCATACCTTAGGCAATAGCCTATAATTCTATTGTGTATTTGCATGTATGTAATGTTTGGTATATTAAATTGGATGAAACTTAGAGTTAATAATGACAAAGTGAACTTTAGGTAGATTAATGGCTAAACTAAGGCATGTCTAATAGCTGTCGTAACTAGTTAAAAATATATTTTTACTCTTTAATATAAAATTGTAAATAGTGAGAGTAAAGTCGAATCCATAATGATTGATTATTATTAAATCTGAATTTTTAAGAATAAAAAAATAAAAATTGGGGGGATTTAGATTTAATGGAAATAAAATTCAAACAAATGAAATCAAATCAATCAAGTCCGACCGATGTATATTTTAAAATTGATTTAAATATTTTGATCATTAAATAAAAATATAATTTTTCAAATTAAATAAATTAATTATGAATATTAACAAACTCTGATATTCTATATTTCCTTAATTGTAGTTTAAGTAAGCAAACGCTACAAATAAACATTATTTATCAGCTAACATTAAACAAGCTCTTAATATTTAGATTTAAAATAACATTAAGAATTAGAAAAGCTACCAATTATATTCAATAAAAATACAAGCTCGTTTATTTAAAGTAGATTAAATATTTGCATTAATGCTCATTAACAATTTATTCACTAAGAGTATTAATTCGTCACTTTATTGGATCAATTAAACATATACGAATTTAGAGATACAAATAGCAGGAATTTATTCATCGAGTGAATAAATTAATTAAAACAGAAAATGCTCAAATACTTAAAATAGAAAATAGATAAAGAATAAATTTTTCACAATTTATTGAAAACCAGTTTTTGACAACGTTGATTAGAAAAATAAAATTAGTCACACATGGTTAGAAATAAAATACTGAAATAAAAATAGAAATACAGAAAACTAAAGATGAAAAACTAAGATTAAAGATTAATAAAAAGATTCCCCCTCCTACTTAAATTTACTTTTATTTATAGGGAAAAAAGTCCTAAGCTAATTAAACTTTTAAAATAACTAAATAAAAATTATTTGTATCTGATAAGGTAATTAAAATCAAAATCATACTGATCTGGAAAGATAATTAAGAAAATATCTCTAAAAAAAATCAGAATTAATCTTAATAGATTTTCATCTTTTTTCATTTTTCCAAAATTGAACTCGTTTTTCTTTAATAAACTACAGACAATTAGGTTAATAGATTAGTCATAATTTTTGTTTCTTCTATCTCCTTTAAATCTTCTAATTTAGCTTAATTCTTCCTCATTTGATATTAATTTTCATAAAAATAAAATAAGAGATTAATTAATTCATTATAAATTATTTTTTATTAAATACATATTTATTTTAGTACTTATTAATGTGAGTATTGAGAAAATGATAAGTAGGGTTGTCTGTGATTAAAGTAGAGTATAAGAATGTATTTTGGACTTGAGGTGCATGTTTGATAGTTTTAGGGTTAATTGGTAGCCATAGAATGAAGTTTTGGTTTGGAAATGTAGTTTTTCAACAAGTATTTACAAGAGTGAATTTGGTATAAAAAATTACTATTTCATCCAGATTCATTAACAACTTGATGTAAAATAAGGGTCATGGGTGTGAAGCTGGTTCACAGGTGTGAAGGACTTAATCACAATTGTGAAACAATCATAGTGTTATTCACGAATTGTGACATCCTTTCATGGCTATAAAACAATTTGACTTGACTTATTCACAAGTGAACATGTAGTCACGACCATGAATATCATATTTTCAACATTAAATTTATTTGTTAACCCATGAATAATTCGAAAAAAGTATTTTAGAATATGGTATATTAATTGTATAAGGGTCAAAAATAAATAGAAATAACAAGGATATAACAAGAAATGATTAAGATGTGGTAATAATGAGATTATCATGAGAAAATAATAAAGAATTGTGATTGTACCAAAATAATTTATAATAATGAGAAAAGAAGTTAAGCTTATTTTATGTGTTTAACCTAGACTAGAATAAATAGATAGATTGACATATCAATTTGAGATTATAGGCTATAATGCCCATAGGTCATAGTATTCGTAGGCTATAGTGCTTGTAGGCATTAAACTGCTCGTTTCATTTTAGACATACATTGTCTTATGATGCCTTTTTTAATTATTTATTTCTTTTGTCTATCTTCTAATATCTGGTCTAGGTATTCTGGCACAAGAGAATGATAAAGAAGTGAAATAATAATTAGTAAATTTATATAAAAGAAAAAAAATTGGTGAAAGACATAAATATGATAAAGATGGTATGTTTGCATTATGTATATTGATGATTTTGTATAATAACGTTTGTTGCATAAAATATGAATTTATTGCTTGTTAAAGTTTATTATTTTTCTGTATGCACCACTAAGTTTAAACCTTAGCGTGAAAATTATTTCTCTCGCATAGATACAATGAAGGAAATATTACAGATAGTAGATAGAAGTTGTAGAAAAATCTAGTGGAATCCTGATCTAGTAAAGCAACAACAGAATGGACCTGGTGGGTTTCAACTTTTGATATTTTTATTGTATTATATTTGCATTTTGTATGAAAGTTAACCTTTTCTTTTGTATATATTTTAAAAGATTTTTCATAAAACAATACCTTCGTTTATATAAAATATACACATATTTCCTTTATCATAATACTATTAGTTATTTAAAATTATTATGTAGAAATGTATTTAAACAAATATTTTAGTTTTAAATAATATGTATATATTTTCAAAAAGTTTCATAACATCCTCTTATCTGACCATGAGTTGGATAGAGTGAGAGAGTGTTATAGTTATTTATTAAAAGTAAATTTAAATTATAGAGATCATTCATTTTTAAAACCATAGAGGTCATTCTAAGACCATTGAGGTCATCTATAAAATGATTTTTAAAGCCCATGGAAATTTCTTATAAAATGATATTTGTGAGATTTAAGAGTCTTGTGAAAATTTTTTTGTTACAAAGAGTTTAACATATTTCAGCAAAGACACATGGTGATAGAATAATAATATAAATTGCAAGCATGATGAAATCACCTAAGGCAAAAGAGCCATTCAAGGTAAAAAAAGATCATCGAAGTCAGAATATTGACATAAGATTAAGATTGTTGAGGCCAAAAAGCCACTCAAAATCAAAAACATCACTCCAATATTAAGAAAATTTGTTGAATGGGACAAAAATATCTTAACACTTTGTGCCCTAAAAAAGGCCAATTGCCATATCAATTTTGAAGACTAAAAGGCTATGAGCCATGTTCATTTCTAAGATCAAGTGGCCATGAGCTCTAATCATTTTGAAGACTAAAAGGCCAAATGCCATGTCAATTTTGAAGAACAAATAGCCATGAGCCATGTTCATTTTGAAGTTCATGCGACCATGAGCCCTGATCATTTTAAATACCAAAAGGCCATGAGCTATGTTCCTTTTGAAATCATGCAGCCATTAGCCCTGATTATCTTGTAGACTAAAAAGCCAAGTACTATGTCAATTTTGAAGAATAAAAGACCATGAGTTATGTTCATTTTGAAAATCATGCAACCACTAAGTCTTGATCATTTTGAAGACCATAATGCCTCAAGTCATATTGATTTCGAAGATCACATGGTTGTGAGCCTTGATCATTTTAAAGACAAAAAAGTCATGAGCTATATTCATTTTGAAGGTCATATAAGGCCACGAGCCATGTTTATTTTGAAGATCTTATGGTCATAAGCCTTGATATTTAAAGACCAACTTTTATTAAAAGGTCATTAAAAAATTGACAATTGCTCAAGGGTTATCAAAAGACCGACTATTGCTTAAAGGTCATAAAAGACCAACTTCTATCAAATGGTCATTAAAAGATCAAATTTTACTCCAAGGTCATAAAAAGATCATATTCTATAAAAAATTGTCTTAACGATTCAAATGTCATAAAAAGAAAATTTTACAAAAATCATGTTAATGGTTAGTAGATCATCAAAAGACCAAGACCATTTTGAAAAATTGTCTTAATAGTTAATAGAACATCAAAAGACAAAGATCAACTTGAAAAAACAATCTTAATGGTTCAAAGGTCACTGAAAGACCAACAATTATAAAAAATTGTCTTAATGGTCAAATGGTTATCAAAAGACTAAGATCAATTTGAAAAAAAATCTTAATGGTTATAATTGAATGACCAAAAATTATAAAAAAATCAACTTAATGGTTCACAGGTCATAAAAGACCATTTTTTACAAAAAAAATCTTCTTAACGGTTTAAAGGTCACAAAGTCCCATTGTTTGAAAGGTCATTCAAAATACCAACATTTTGAAGTGTCAATTAAAGACTATCTTTCGAAAGATTCATTTAAAAACCAACATTTTGAAGAGTCATTTGAAAACCAACTCTTGAAAGCTGTCATAACAGCCACGGTCACCAAAGCCCACATTTTAAAAATTGTCTTAATAGTTAGGAAGATCAATATTCTAGAACGAAAAATGTGGAGTTTTAACTTAAATAAGTGAAAAAAAATATATATTTACCTATTTATATCAAAATCAAATATATTTACCAATTTATGTGTTTTTTTGCCAAGTGGATTGTGCGAGACACATGGTTGCCAGTTATACTGGCAATCTATATTCTGACTGTGGAAGACATATGGTTGTCAGTCACACTAGTGATCTATATTCTCTTTCACTATATATCGCTAGTTACACTAACAATCAATGCACGGTTTACGCACTGTTCACACAAAATAAAATTTGATAATATAATTAAAAAAATTATTTGGATTCTCTACGACAGTAAAAATATAGTAACATTTTTATTTTTTTTATTTTATTTGTTAATTTTTTTATGAACTATCAGTTTTTATTTTTTGATACCGGAACTATTTTTTTATTTTTACTGTTGTATAGAACCCAAATAATATTTTTTAATTACGGTATTAAATTTTATTTTAAGTGAACGGTGAGTGAATAGTAGATTGAACAATATGATTGTCACCAATCATATAGAGAATCTATATTACCAGTATAATTAACGATCATGTGTTTATCACAGTTCCTCCATTTTCACCTGACAAAAAGATGCATATAGATTAGTAAATATATATAATTTTGGTATAAATGCGTAAAATTTTTTTTTTCCACTTATTTAAGTCAAAACTCCGAAAAATGAACACCTAATAAGGGTCATCATTAGCAACCCAAAAATTGTCATAACAATAAAGATCGTCACTAAAACCGTTTCAGCAATTACATGGTCGTCCAAAGACCAAGTTCACTTGAAAACTGTCTTAACAGTTATACTGGTCATTTGAAGATCAAGACTGTCCTAATAGTTATATCGATCACTTGAGATCAAGATTACTTTAAAAGTTATCTGGTCATTCGAAGACAAAACTCATCGGCGAACCGTTTGAACAATTGCAGCAATTTCATGCCTAACTAAAGTTTGTCTTAACAAAAGAAGCAAGAAAGTTGAGAAAATTGTTTAGAAATGTGCACTTATCAGTCTGGGCCATAAATAACCCACACTAATGAGTAAAGGGTCTATGATATTGGTAATAAGCTTAAATGGGTCCAAGATGATTGTTGAAAGAAAAAGGAAGTTCTCTCTCAAATAAGACCAACAATTTGGGAAAAAAGAGACACCATGAAAAAAAAAAGAATGGACTTTTCACTAAAAAGGAAATGGGCAGTTAATATGTAAAAAGGGAATGGAAGCCAAAATGAAAGGAGAAAGTCAACAAAGATCAGAACTAGAAAGACGAGCTTTACAGCAAAGAAGAAAGCAGAAAAAAATGAGGAGAAGAGACAGAAGATCAAAGGGGAAGATAAAGCCTAAAAAGGTGGAGGAAGACTGCCTAATAATCAGAAATGCTGAACTAATGAGAATAAGGCATGGGTTCCAAGAAATGAGAATAAGGACTCTCTTTATTTTGGGAAGGGATCCACTTCATCATCATCATTTTTTTCATCCTCTCACTGATTTTTATCTCAAACCCATCTAACAAAGGCGTCAGAGTGTCATCGGTCAGGAGCCTCACTTTTAACCTTCTAAGCTTTTTTTCTCTTTATAGTCTGAAGACCACCTCTGGACTAGGAGATTGAAGAGAATAGGAGAAAAAAAATACAAGCCTCATTCAAAGACAAAATTTATTCGTTATCATATATAAAGTGTATATAAAGAAGGGACTTACTCTTGTGGTTAGTACATTAGGTACAGGAATATTGGTTTCTTGTATAATATATTAATATTAAGTTTTTCTATATTGGTTTATTATCTTAATTATAAAGTATTAGGTTTTCCTATATTGAACTTACTTATTGAATATAAACATGTGATTCATATTAATAATATTTGAGCAGCCTTTGAATTCTATCAACGACAAATTTTTTTTATACTGTTTTTACTTTGATTTGTTTTCGTTATTAATTTTTATTTTGGCATATTATTATTTAGGTTTTCTTGATTGCAGTGTTAAGGTCCTTCATAGGATTTCTTAGATTGGATTTATCAAATCTTTTTCTATGAACTATCTATAAAGGAATAGTCTAGAATAGAGATATTTTTCTCTACTTAGAAATATTGTTCTGCCTATAATTAATGTGTATACCCTAATAAACATGTATAAATATCCTGTTATAATCAATGAAAATTCTCTCTTATGGGTTTCTTGCATGGTATCAAAATCGTAGGTGGGTTCAACTCCTAATTCTCTAAAATAATTTTTCCTTTCGTTTTTCTTCCATCGATCCACCTACGTCGCCGACCGTGACCTTGTCCATCACCGTGCTTGCTGCCTCACCACCCATTTCACCCCGAATTTATCTCCCAATTACCTATTAAATTGCAATCAACATCCTCCTTTGGAAAGTATAGCTTTTGTCTATGCTAAAGTGATATGATCTTTATCAGAAAAAAAAAAATTGAGATCCAATAAGTAGAAGGTCCAAATTAAAGATTAAGTAATGAAACTTCTGACTCAAGAAAAAGAGAATGAATTCAACAAATGACAACTAGATTTAGACTAGTTTTATTTGAGGAAGAATGTTGGAGACAATCTCACATTGACATTGAAAGTTTAAAAGATTGAAAAAAAAAATTTATAATTATTGTGGAGCTAATTTTATATTGGTTTAAATCATTTTGACATAATCATTGAATTCATAATTGTCAAGTTTAAATATATAAACTCACACAATTTCAATATTCTATTGAAATCATAAGAACACTAACCACTGTATGATTGTAATATAAATTTGTTAAAAAAGTATCTCTATTTTATACTATTCGTTTTCCGTATCAATGAAAATAATTAAGTCGTTTGGTTTTAATATCTTTACAATATCGGGTTCATTGACTAATTATAAAATCATATTTTGGCTAAAAGTAGTTATAAATTAACATGTACTGTAATATATATATATATATAATCAACAAAGTTCATTTTTGTTTTATTTTATATATAATATTTAAAAAAGTGATGGAAACTAAATTTTCTAAGATTAGGTTATGAATAAGCCGAACATATGATTAGGGGTGTTTGAAATTGTTGTTTGATTTTAAAAAATAGATTTATAAGTTTTTTAATTTAATTGTCTGATTTTTTTAATTTTTTATAAACTGTTTTTTTTAAACCGATTTTTCCCAAACATGCTTTGATTTATAAACATTTTTCAAAACTCAAAAAAATAAAAAAAAAATTCTCCAAAAATATTTTTTTCAAACCTAATAAGAAACGGACTTTTAGTATGTCCAAACTTGAGACGTGATTAATGCAAGGGAAACAAATTATACTTCAGTAGGAAAGTTTAAAGAATAAACTATTAATTATATTATGTGTTGGATTATAATCCCTAGTATCAATTAATGCAACCTAACAACCTATTAATATGGATGAAAATTTAACATTTTTATGATTAGTATAAGGAAATAAATATTTTTGTTGTATATTCGACGTCTTCGCCTATGGTTTTAAATTAAGAATCAAAATCCAACAAAGATAAAATGAAAAATCTGAATGTTTGATTTGTTTAACTTATCCCTTCATTTAATTTCAATTTTATTTTTATAATAATTTTAAATTTTAAATTTTTTTTTTCCAACTCTACTTATTCCTTTCTGAACAAATTATATACATTCCATTGGAAAGTTGAAACCGCACTGACATTGAAGGTCCACCAAATTGCTTCTAGCCTCGTGAATCTGACTTAGACTACAATAGAGACAACAATGATGTAACAAACCAACATTTTTTATGACGAGAGAGAGTGATATCGTCAAGCTGATGTGAGCATCAAGAAACAGATTATATGTAAAATCCATAATTTATCCCTTAAGCTTTTCAACGTTGTTCTAATATATCTTCTATATATTTTTATTTTAATGATTTAAATTTCTATACTATTTTGATAATAATAATTTTTTTTTAAAAAAATAGACTAATATAAAACTATTTATTTTATGATTCAGGTTGGATCAATGTAATCTAGATTGAAGTGCATGACTGAAGTAAATAATAATCTGTAAATTACACACTTCTATTAACCGATAATACTCAAATCAAGCTAGATACAAAAAATTTGAAAAAAAAAAATTTTTATTGTGTCAACAAACTATCGATTGGAACTTGATTTTCGAAAGATTATCTAAAAGAACCTAATTATTAATAATATAATGATTCATAATTTATATCATTAAAATAAAAATACATGAATAACATAAAAAAAATTCGAGAAATACAAGGATCAAACTCTATATACCGCAAGTAAAAAGAAGGTGATGAATATGAAAATGATAATTTTATTAGTTAATTAATTAGTAGTGTAATCGGGTCAAATACATTTATTTTATATGAATTATTTTTCACACGTAACACAGAAAACAAACATATATAACTACACAATATTTATAAAACTATGATCGCTAACGAATTTCGTACGTGTGACCATAAACTCCTCTGTCTACTCCGACAGTTAGGCATTAAAATTGCATCTGCAGCTGAGGTGGGGTCATCTTCCATTAAAGAAATATGAGCAAGGAAGGATCCATCCTTGAAGCTTGGTGACTCCAGGTATAGTCTTTTAGCTTTATTATCTCAATAATTTCAGCACGTTTTTATTTTAAAAGAAAAAGTGTGTATTTATTTATATATGCCCCTGAAAGTGTCGAATTGAATTTTGCTTTTCCTTATGCACGAAAGTAAACTCTCTTGATTAAAGATGGTGATAATTGCTTTCTTGGCAAACATGGAAACTTCTCGGATCAAGGGGAATTAACAATTCACAAACACGCCCTAAATTCAAATTTGTTTTATTTCTCATCTTATTATAGACAGAATTCATGAAATTAGACTAAACAAGAAAGATTCATGACCATGGAGGATCATCATGAGCTCAAGGATGGGAATGGACATCGATATTGATAAAGATATATGGGTCTAGTTGAACATTATATGTAAAACACGAAACTAGGATTAAAAGTTTGATCCTTATCTACTTGGTTTTACGATACCTAAATTAGAGAATCGAAAAGTAAATAAGAACTTAATACCTTCTTTATTCTTAAATGTTCAAGAAAAATTAATCAAAAATTAAGTGTGCTATATTAATGTCTTTAATAATAACAGAATTAAGCATATACGAGTGGTAAATCTATGTTAGAAACAAGGGACTTGATTAATTCAAAATGCTTATAACTAAACAGTGATTTTATTGGGAAAACTCGGAATTTAGAGATACAAATTGAAACAAATTAACATTCTGAAATCTCTAATATAGTTAGTTCTTATTTTGGCGTATTGGGTATTAAACCTCAATCCCTAGTTTGGTATTCCCAAATCTAATCATTGACGGGTCTCCATATATAGATATGCATTAATGGAAAACATTTGTACAGATTCGATCTTTGACTTTTTCCTTTTTTTATTTTATGCATTAGACTATTAATAGAATGTCTATTAATTTGTTCATGAGACATTCTATCATTAGTTTTATCCATTGTGATTGCATGAATCAAGTTTTTGTTCCTGCATTCTGAGCATGTTTCAGCTGATTTTCTGTTCTGCGTCATATTAGAGTCATGGGATTGGCCTTAGCTAGGTTTGTTGTCTTGAATCCCTGTGAAGTAGGAAATTATGACCTCATTCAAGCAGTGAAAGCACTGGAGATTTGAGGAGATAGAAGTGAGTCTAGGCATAAAAATCTTGGACAAAAATCTATCGAAAATCTTGTGTTAGCTTATTGCTTATGGAAATTAAAGCAGTCGTTTCCTACTAATCTATCGGCTGATAAAAAATATATACCTTATAATCTAATTCACAAACCTCAAAAAAGGAACATGCATGCAAGTTTGCAGAAATAAATATCAGTGAAAAATCTATAACACTAGATGTTAGGCACTGAAATTGTTGAAAAGTTTGATGTGGGTCCCTCCACATGTGTGTCCCACCACATATAAAATAAAATAAAAAAGTCAAAAGTTGTAGTAATTCAATTTTAAATTGAATTCTTTCAGCCAATATTTTTGACTTTTTTGTTATGTGTTCACACTGAATATTTTTCCTATAAATAGGCAGATATCATTTCATTTGAATTACAACAATCTCAATTCATTTGAGAGAATTTGAAAGAGAGTTAGACTTTTGGAATATATCCAAAAATTAGGGAGTGACAAAAATAGTGAGAAAAATATTTTGGGGTATTTTTTGGAAAACACTTGTGTGCTACTACTTTTGGGTTTATCTCAAAATTATTGTATTACCTCTAGCCTGTGTCTAGGGAAGACTCTTCTTGTACCCATTAATTTTTATTAGTGGAAGAAAAATATTCGGAGTGTTGTCCGTGGACGTAGCCTAAATTAAAAGGTGAACCACGTTAAATTGTCAGTGTTATTTTTTTTGCTGATTATTCTATTTCACATTTATTTGTGTTATTTTATCCGTTGTGCCCAACAAGTGGTATCAGAGCCAACCTATCAGTCTTATAAAATTCTTAGTATGCTATGTGGTTGCAGTATTGACTGATCTTCCACATCAGAAAAGATTTTATTAGTTTACTGTCAGCTGAAGGAGTCTCATTTTGTTTTAAAATGGAGACAAATGGCACCAAGATGATCAGTTTAAATGACACAAATTACCACATATGGAGAAGCAAAATGAAGGATCTCCTATTTGTGATGAAAATGCATCTGCCGGTGTTTACTACAACTAAACTCGAAGGCAAGACAGATGAGGAGTGGGAGTTTGAGCACGAGCAAGTATGCGGTTACATCCGACAATTTATCGAAGATAATGTGTAAAACCACATCTGTAATGAGACTCATGCTCGGACGCTATGGAACAAGCTTGAACAGCTTTATGCATCAAAGACAGGTAACAATAAATTATTTTATTTGACAAAGTTGACACATTCGAAATACAAGGAAGGAACTTCCATAGCATATCATCTGAATGAGATGCAAAAGATGTTAAACATATTCCAGATATTCGTCTGAATTTGATCTCTGCAGGAAAACTCGATGATGCAGGTTTTTACAGTACTTTCTCAAATAACCAATAGAAGCTTACCAAAGGTTCCATGGTGGTGGCTAGAGGCACAAGACATGCTACCTTGTATATAATGCATGCAACACTCTCCAATGACACTGTGAGTGCTATAGAGAAAAACAGTGCTATTGAATTATGGCATAAACGACTCGGCCACATGAGTGAGAAAGGGATGACTACCCTTATCAAAAGGAAGATGTTGCCCAGAATGGATGAAGTACATTTGGAAAAATGTGCTGACTGTTTAGCAGGAAAGCAAAACATAGTTGATTTCAAGAGTTTCCCTCCTTCCAGAATAAAGAATGTGTTAGATCTGATTCATTCAGATTTATGTGGGCCAATGCCAAAGTCATTGGGTGGTGCTTAGTACTTTGTGACTTTCATTGATGACCATTCGAGGAAGACATGAGTGTATACTTTAAAGACAAAAGATCAGGTGCTAAATGTCTTTAAAGAATTTCATATCTCAGTTGAGAGACAGACTGGGAAGAAGTTAAAATGCATCTGGACAGACAACGGTGGAGAATATATTGGACCGTTTGATGCCTACTGCTAAGAACATGGTATTCGGCAGCAGATAACGCCTCTAAAAATAGCGCAGTTGAATGGTCTGGCTGAGAGGATGAATAGAACTTTGATGGAGAAAGTCAGATGTTTGCTCACACATGCAAAGTTACCTAAAAAATTTTGGGGTGAAGCTTTACTCACGGCTGTGTATGTGTTAAATCTTTCACCTTGTATCCCTCTAAAGCTAGATGTTCCAGAGAAAATGTGGTCAGAAAAGGATGTTTCCTATGATCATCTGTAGGTATTTGGTTGCAAAGCCTTTGTATATATTCCAAAAGACGAGAGGTCAAAGCTCGATGTCAAAACACGACAGTGTATTTTTATTGGCTTTGGCAAAGATCAGTTTGAATACAGATTTTATGATCCAGTAGAGAAGAAACTTATCAGAAGCCGTGATGTTATTTTCGTTGAGAATGAGACCATTGAAGATATTATCAAGACAAAGAAAGGTGTTCCTGATTCCAATGGTGACTCAACAGATTTAGAATTGATTCCTCCAATACCGGTGCCAATACAAGTTGGGGATGAAGATCATATTGATCTGCCTGAAGAAAATAATGCTCTCATTGATAATCCAGAAGATGATGCTGAAGATGATGATGTTCATCATCAACCATCACCTGTGCACTCCCCAGTTCCTGTGAGAATGAGCAATAGAACAAGACAACTGTCTACGAGATATCCAGAAAATGAGTATGTGTTACTCACTGATGGGGGAGAACCAGAAAGCTTTGAAGAACCAATGACTGATGAGCACAGACAGAAATTGATTGAAGCCATGCAAATGCAAGATGAAATGAAATCCTTGCATGAAAACAATACTTTTGAACTGGTGAAACTGCCAAAAGGCAAGAGAGCTTTGAAAAATAAATGGGTGTTCAAAATCAAGCATGAAGAGAACAGTTCCCATCCGAGATTCAAAGCCAGATTGGTCATCAAAGGATTCAGTCAAAGAAAAGGAATTGACTTTGATGAAATTTTCTCACCAGTTGTGAAAATGACATTCATTCGTACAGTGTTGGGGTTAGCAGCAAGTCTTAACCTGGAGGTTGAGCAAATGGATGTCAAAACTTCCTTCCTACATGGTGATTTGGAAGAAAAGATATACATGGAGCAACTAGAGGGTTTCGAACATAAGGGAAAATAGGAATATGTTTGCAAATTGAAGAAAAGCCTCTACGGCTTGAAGCAGGCACCGAGACAATGGTGCAAGAAGTTTGAATCTGTTATGGGGGAGCAAGGATACCATAAGACTACTTTAGACCATTGTGTTTTTGTACAGAAATTCTCTGATGAAGATTTCATTATTCTTCTGCTCTATGTGGATGACATGCTGATTGTTGGCCGGAATGTTTCCAGAATTAACAACTTGAAAAAACAGTTGAGCAAATCTTTTGCTATGAAAGACTTGGGGCCAGAAAAACAGATTCTTGGCATGAAGATTATCAGAGATAGGAATGCCAAGAAATTATGGTGTCACAGGAAAAGTACATTGAGAAAGTACTTCAGAGATTTCAAATGGACCAAGCTAAAATGGTTAGTTGTCCTCTTACTAATCACTTTAAGTTGAGTTCCAGACAGAGACCTTCTACAGACGAAGAGAAGGATGAGATGGACAAGATTTCATATGCTTCAGCAGTTGGAAGTTTGATGTATGTCATGGTGTGCACACGACCTCATATCGCTCATGCAGTTGGAGTAGTGAGCAGATTCCTTTCAAATCCTGGAAAGGAACATTGGAATGCAGTAAAGTGGATTTTCAGGTATCTTCGAGGTACTTCAAAAATATGTTTATGTTTTGGAGATACCAAACCTGTGTTGGTTGGATACACAGATGCAGATATGGCTGGCGATGTTGACTCCAGAAAGTCAACGTCAGGTTACCTGATCACTTTTGCAGGGGGAGCTGTGTCATGGCAATCAAAGTTACAGAAGTGCGTTGCACTATCTACAACTGAAGCAGAGTTTATTGCAGCAACAGAACCATGTAAAGAGTTGTTGTGGATGAAGAAATTCTTGAAAAAACTTGGATTGCAACAAGACAGATATCAATTATTTTGTGATAGTCAGAGTGTTATCCATCTTGGAAAGAATGCCTCCTTTCACTCAAGATCAAAGCATATTGATGTGAGATATCACTGGATCAAAGATGTGATAGAGAAAAAGCTACTACAACTTGAGAATATCCATACAGAAGAAAATGGATCAGACATATTAACGAAAATTCTACCAATATCATATTTTGAATACTGTCGATTAGCTGCTGCAATGGTGGAGTCCCCACATTGTCGGGAGGAGGAGATTTGTTAAGCACCAAAATTGTTGAAAAGTTTGATGTGAGTCCCTCCACATGTGGGTCCCACCACATATAAAATAAAATAAAATAATCAAAAGTTATAGTAATTCAATTTTAAATTGAATTCCTCCAGCCAATATTTTTGACTTTTTTGATATGTGTTCACACTGAATATTTTTCCTATAAATAGGCAGATATCTTTTCATTTGAATTACAACAATCTCAATTCATTTGAGAGAATTTGAGAGAGAGTTAGACTTTTGGAATATTTCTAAAAATTAGGAAGTGACAAAAATAGTGAGAAAAATATTTTGGGGTATTTTTTGGAAAACACTTGTGTGCTACTATTTTTGGGTTTATCTCAAAATTATTGTATTACCTCTAACTTGTGTCTAGGGAAGACTCTCTTCTTGTACCCATTAATTTTTATTAATGGAAGAAAAATATTTGGAGTGTTGTCCGTGGACGTAGCCCAAATTAAAAGGTGAACCACATTAAATTGTCAGTGTTATTTTTTTTTGCTGATTATTTTATTTCACATTTATTTGTGTTATTTTATCCGCTGTGCCCGACACTAGAAATATATATCACAAACATCACAAGACTTATAGCTTTAATACCATGCTCAAAATGATTAGAGGCACAATAAACCAATTTATGTAAGCAAAAATTTTAAATATATAGAAGATATAAGTTCATTGAATATGTTACATGCATATATATCTAGGTACAAATATAATTTACTGACTAAAATTTCCGGGAAGTTCTTTAGTTACTTGGTAGAACAGATCTATAGCATCATCTTCATAAAAATTCGTAAAATAGGAAGATACAAATCCTTCCTGTGGCAAGGGTAATCTGTGAGCATCTTTCTCAGATAAAAATGGTTGGGTCCAGAAATCTCCGCCAGAGTATTCAAATGTTTCAGATAAAGCGTGGCTGCCTTCTGCAATCCAGTTTGAACTTGTACTAGCAGAATCGCTGGTCAAATGTGAAAATTCAGTAGGAGAAGATGACGGGGGTGAGAATTGGAAGCTCTCAAATATTGTTGGAGATAGAATATTTTTTGCAAGAGAACTATCTAATTTCACATCGGATGAAAGTTTCTTTTGGAACCCAGATGAGCTTGCACCTTCCTTTGTTCGCTTCTTTAAATGGGTATGCCAGTAGTTCTTAATTTCATTATCTGTTCTTCCTGGTAATTTTGCTGCTATTTTTGACCACCTGTTAGTATATATGATAAATTTGTGATGTTAGTGGGTAGAAGAAGTGAGAATTTTATGTTTAATTATTAAGCTATAATTAAGAAACGAATCCATACTTGTTTCCAAATTGTTTATGTAACTCAAATATCAAATCCTCTTCTTCTTTGGAGTAGCTTCCATGTTTTACACCTGGCCGAAGGTAGTTCATCCATCGAAGTCTGCAACTTTTGCCACATCTTGACAATCCTATCAGACACACGCACACACAGACCTATAACTAATGAGAACTCATTTATGCAGAACAGAATAATTAAGCTAATCAAATACTAATTCATAGATCAATGTATATTTATATATGCTGGGTTACTTACCCGCAAATTTGGGAAGTTCACGCCAGTTAAAATGGCCATATTTTTGAACATAAGCTCTTAACTTATCATCTTCTTCTTGACTCCATGCTCCTTTCTTCACTCCATTTTTGTCAAAGAAGGGAGCTCTTACCATTTCTGATATCACAGTCTTTGTTTTTTCCTTAACTACCTATAGAAGCTAAGTCGAGAAATTAAGGGATTATACCATAATATGCTGGAAGTTATCTTTAAAGAAGAAGGCCCCAAGAAAAAGAAATTACAAATGGTCTCTTTCTAATTTTAATATTTGCACAGCCAAGTGAGGAGACTTCGTAAAGGGTTATGGTTGAGAAACAACAAATAAGATGGTATACTTTCTTCTCTTTTTTTTTTTTGGTTAATTAATAAATTTTGAAATACACAGAGAAAAATTAATTTATGGCTTATTTTCCACTGAGGCCTCCACACACCAATATATTGAATATATTACATGTATGATGAAGAGACAGTGTGTGAAAAGTACTTAATTTCTTTCTTTAGTTTGTCAAACATATATAATGTTTAGCAAGTCATTAATTTTTTTAAATAATTAAGATCAACTGTCTTTAGAATTTTCTCTCATCTTTCTCTCCATACCTTCTCTATATTTTTTTCTTCAGAAAATTTTTGCTAAATTGCTGTTGGCGATTTTTGCCTCCCACGGCAAACCCTCTTGCTTCCTTTTATCTCGTTTGTGCAGTATTTCTTTTATTTTAATTGTTTTGATGATTTAATTGTCCTGGATTTCTTTTTCTAAATTTAGCTCCTTAATCTTTGCTCTTCAAATTTTCTTTTTAAAGTTTTCTTAACCCTTTGATTAAAATGAGATAATTATAGGTTAGAAGGGGTTTTTACCTCATAGAGGCCTATCCATGTATGTGAATGGGGTTTATTGACCTCACCCACTTTACAAATTTCATTTTCTTTACCTTGTAAATATATATTGTTTTCACTTTAATCTATAGCTTATAGACATTCCTATCCACTATCAACTAGGATTGAAAAAATTTACTAAATGCTTTGAATGAGTTGTTGATAGACATAAAAAATCTATCAACTATATATTTCAATAACTAAATTAATGTCTACTAAGTATAAAATCAAAAGTAAGAGATTATAATTAAAAAAATTGAACATAATAATTACTTATCAAAATTATATTTCTTAATTTATTCAATATAATGAATTTTTTTCTTTCTTTTTCTTTTTCTTTTTTATTCTCTCTAGCCGTCATAGATTAAATTGCCTAGTTATAAAATAGAAAAATAAAAGGTAAAAAGGGGAGGTTGGCATGGCCACTGTCTCAACATAATAAAGTTCATTATCAAGATCTTGATCAGCATGATATTTATTAATTATTGTTAATTTAGCTGGATTTTTTTCGTGTATAGATTTCTGGAGAACTCTTTGAATTTTATATTATTTTATTTATATACATTTCTGTAACTGATGGTGATTTTTAATTAGTAGGTAAAATTTTTTCACTTTCGACTTCTTTTTTTTTTTCTCTGCATTTGATTCACATGTTAAATTTTAGAGGTAGCTTCGCAGTTCGATTTTGAAGATGTTTACGCTAAGTTTTGTTTGCTATGCAAAATGAATTTATCTAATTATTATAATTTATTTAATTTTCTTTGAAATTTTTACGATATGAAAGTTTATTTTTAACATTAACACAACATGTTCTTAATTATTGCAAAGGATGACTATTTTTTGTTAATTCTTTTGTTATTAATCGGTTGTATATATCTAGTTACTAACACGAGTAATGAGTAAATTAAGAAGATTAATGATTTTTTCCCCGATTTAAAATTTTCCTATTTGGTATTGTTAGGATCGTATATTGCACATCAAACAAAACCAACTAAAATTTCAATAAATGTAAATTATAAATAAAATTATTTTGCAATTTTTATAAATGATATTGCACTTTTCTAGCTGTTGAGAAAATTATTTAATTGCATACAATCACAGGAAATAAAGAGATATAAAAAGCGAAAAGTGAAATAAGATTTATATTTACGTCCACAAACAATACACACAGAATAGTTTTCTACTATAATCAATGAATCAAGTACAATTAAAGTTTATATAATTTTAAAACTAAAAAAATCTGAAAATTTCAGCGTTTATTCAAACCCAATCATAATTATATAATTCATCTGAATTAAAAACCAAATCAAATAAGTTAAAAAAAAAAACACAAAAACAAATCAAATTGTATCATACCCTTCACTATATCTTCATTTTCGATTGAATTGCAATTCAGATGTGCTAAAATTCAAGTCACATCAATATTAACGATTTTATGGGGAATATTGTGCACAAATTTTTTTCTGAAATCTTAGTTCCACAATTTTTAAATTTAAAAGGGAAAATGTATAGTAAGTTCATGTAATATTGGCCTTTGTCATTATTTTATTTTTTAGATAAAAAAAATTATTTTTTCAGAACATATTAATTAGTATCCTATATTTCAGTCACTATAAAAAAAATCTCACATTCACATCTAATTTTCCAATATTATGATGTAGATGCTGGCGTAATCAATCAATAATAACAACAAAAAAGGACGGTTCCCGTATCTATCAATTTATTTATATGTATCCCTTAGTCCACGTATTATTTTAATCCTAATTATTCCCTTATACTGTAAAATTTTTATAATTCAAGATTTTTTTATATGATTATATGATTTAAAATGTTTTTTTTAATAATAGCTCAGATAAATCTTTTCTATTGAATTATTAGTTTTGGGTGAATTTGATTCAAATTGAGCCACTTATCGATATGATATTAGAGTAGTATGTGTTTAGTTCTAAGTTTGAGATGGGTGAATTAGAATCCAATTGAGCCATTTATCAATATAATATTAGATCGAGTTGTATGTGTTTAGTTCTAAGCGTGTGAGAGCATGTATTGAGATATTGCAAATTCGTCTATTAGAGATGCATGTGTTTAGTTGTAAGTGTGAGATGGTGTATTAAAATATTGCAAATTGATTTAACTTCATGAATGCTTGTGAAAATTCAGAGTGAATATTATTAAATTTTCATAGTTTAAAGATTCTGTGTGAATACAGGTAGTGGCTCCCAAAAAGCATAGGGTAATGGTCTATTTATATAAATATTATTAAATTTATATTATTTAAATATTTGTTTTAATTTAATTATTTGGATCCCTTATTGCTTATTTTAAAATTGGTTAAATTTGCTTAAACGTTTTACTTAAGAATGAATATTGAATATTTTTAGATAAAAATAGAATTTGTAATTTTTTTTATTTATTAATTTTAATAATCTCACAAAGTTTTGAATTTTGGGCCTCCTCCTTCTGGCGCTCCTGCATACATATGCACCGAATGGATTTTTATTTCTATTTTTTGCCTAAAATTTTCCTTTTCTGAGCTTTTTGATCAAGATTAAGTTACCATTATAAAATAAAGTTTATGGATAACTTCAAAAAATTCCTAACGTAGATGCTTGACAACTTTTTTTTTTTTTTTTTGAATTTGATACAATATTTTTCCATTTTTCTTTTTCAATTGAATCATTTAGTCAACTTTTCTGTCAATTGATGATGAAATACTAACGATTGATGTGTCATCTTCAATGAGCCCACACATTTAATGAAGTGAAAATATAATTACCGCGTCAGCAGAACTCTTTTTTGGCCACAAAATATTCTCTAGGAATGCATGGCAATTAATCTGTGGTGCTATCTCTTGACTCGCAAATATTTTGTGATAAAGAGTCGAAGCAGGAGTGATATATACATTTAAAATTATATTTTAGTATATAATAATTATTTATATTTTAGTATAATTAATATTTTAAAAAATAATAAAATATAATGTAATACTAAAAATTTTAATAATTTTATATTTAATTATTGAAAATAAAAAATATTTTTAATATTAAAATAAAATAAAAAATTTTAATAAAAAACGAAACTTAAGTCAAGACTATTTATGTTTGCCTATGGTGAGAGAATTGAGATTTATAATTATTTTTCAGCAGAGAAAAGAAAAATATCGGAGATAGAATAAACATTTTGGAGTGGGAAATAGGGATGGAAAATTCTATTCATTTATCATTTCTAATATTCTCTCATCCCATATTTAATTTTAATGTTTATGATATGTTTGTTAAAATGCCTTAAAGAGATTTAAGAAATAAAGAGGGAGAAAAAAAAAGTGGAAAAAAATGAGCGGGCAGAAAAATTTAAGGTCAAAATACATTTCATTTGGCGTGACAAGCGTAATTTCACTATATTCGATGTGGAGGGCTCACTTAAGACCACGTCAGCATTCTATTACCAAAAAGTTGATGAAATAGTTCAATTTTAAAAAATTGAAATATGTTGTATCTGGTTAAAAAAACATTAAATATCTATTTAAAAACATAATAAAACGTAGAAAATATTTTTAAAGTTATTCCTAAAATTTATATAAATCTATCAATTTGGTAATTGGTATGACCTTGTTAATTTCTTGGTATTAATTCAAGAAGCAAGAGAGTTAAAAATAACTTTATATAACTTTATATATATGTGAAATAGTTATATACATATATAACCATTTGTAGCGGATGATTTATAATACCTACAACTATGATGATTATATTTCATCCTATATAATTCATAATGTGATACCATGGATTTAATATTCCCACAAGTTATGCTGTGATAGCATGGATTTAATATCCCCACAAGTCATGCATGAATTACAAGAAACAATAAGGATGGTTTGCTAGACTTTAGTTAGCTATAATGTACTTTTTAGACATTTTCTATTAATAATTAAAATACATTCAAGTATATCTATAAATATTTTTTTAGTTGACGTTTCAAGAAACAAAAATTTTAGTTTAAAATTCAAAATTCAAAATTCATTCTCTCTCTTCATCTATCTTTTTAGTTTTCAACAAAAAAGGGATAACCTTCAGCAGCTCTAATTCTACATTCTATTAGAGAGAATAAATTCATCCTTTTTTCCAGATTGACTAGTAAATTCACCATTTTTTCCAGATGTAATGTGTTTGACTAATAAATTAGTGATACTAACGGTGAGGAGGCTTTTCAGTTCGTTTTAATAGCTGGGACCATTATTTTTCTTTGTACATATTCATGCTTCTATATTAATAAGTTGTGATCTTCGCATATGAGATTATTTAATTAATTTATGATTTCTATATATTTTGGCATTAGAGAGAACCATTAAGCTTAATTGTCAAATTAATTCGGTTGATTTTTCCTTTTATATTGATCTTTTTTAGGACTGTACATAAATTTTAAATTTTTCCAAATTGGACCGAAAAACTGAAAAAAAAAATCAGAATCGAACTGTATTTTAATATAGTGATATTGGGATCGAAAACTGTATTAAATTGTACAAAACTGTTCCAGAACCGAATTATATTGAAAGAACTGATATTTAAATGTTTATAATTTTACTATATATAATAACTAATAAGAATAAAATAATTTATATATAACATTATTTATAAATTTTTATAGTTTTATTATACAAATATAATATAACTTAAACTTATAATTATATATACTTTAATCCATAAAAATAAATAATAATTAAATTTATTAATTATTTAATAAAATTTATAATAGTTATGAATTCAAATAATTGTAAATTTTATATGTTATTACAAATTTTACGATAGTGGTATAAAAAATTGAACCCATAACCTCCATGTAACTATAAGATAACCTTATCATCAAGTCAATCAACTATTTTTATTATTAATATGTAAATAAAAAAATATTTATAATATATTTTTAGTTTCATTTTTTACTTTAATGTTTTTTATCACAATTATATATTTTTTTAGAATTTATAATTTATTTTAATTGTGTTATATAATAAATCTAAACTATATTAATTATTTGGTGATTTTATTTAAGTAAATCAATTTTAAAGTAACCTAATATATTATAAATTATTATTTGTTCTAATTATATTATATGATTTTTATCAAAAAAAATGTATTACTCTAAATTTAAATACTAATAAAAATATATATATAATTGATATACTTAATAAACTTATATGTTTATATAGTTATATATATATACTTTAAAATTAAATAGTCATAAACTTATATACTATATTTATATTTTTTTTATATTGCTTTTGGAGGATAACGTTTTTTATATTTTCAGGTAATGAAGTAAAATGGAGTTTATTGTGTAAATTTTGGAAGTTCACATGAGAATGAATCGTGAGGACAATAACGTCACGAGATACTTGGTGAATTAAGCAGAGAGTCGTTGAAAAATTGTTTAATTGTGATCAATTGAATTAGAAAAATAGATTATAAATTGGAAAGCTGAGGTAAATATCTGTTTAGTCTCTTTAGATTTTAATTCATTAAATTTGATTCTTTTATAGTTTTTTTATAGTTTTAAGTAATTTAATATTGAAATTCACTAAAACTTTATTAGAGTCTTTATATTTTAATTTTCTATATTTATTGATAACTTATATTTAATTAAGAATTTAAGCCGAACATTTCTATGGAAAATGATTGTATGAGTGTCTTATTATTTTACGATTGGCTCATATACTTGCAAGTTAACTGTAAGTTAACATCATTTTATAATTATATACGTATACTTTATAGTTATAAATTTATATATCTACTAATTTAAAATTTAAATATTATTATATGCATACCTTACTATTTATATTATATAATTTTTTATTAAAATAATTTTATTATACTAAATTTATGTACTAATCTGAATTATATTAATAATACATATATTAAATAATCACAAATATACATATTTATACTTTATAATTATATACTTATACTTACGACTTTATTTACCTAATAATTTAAATTTTAAACATTATTATATGCATAACTTATTATATATATTAAATTATTTTTTTATCAAAACAATTTTATTATATTAAACTTATATATTAATATAAATTATATTAATAATATACTTAATAAACTTTTATAATTATATATTAAATAATTAATGTAGACCTATAGTTATATATATTTTTTAAATAATCACAAACTTATATACTTATACTTTATAATTAAACATTTTAGCTCATAAACTTTATATATATAAAAAAGATTACATTTTTTAAATTTAATTTAATGCTTAATTAAGAAAGAATACTTTCATAGATTTTTCTTACCCCTCAAAAATTGATCATGTATTAAAAATATTTTTATGTGATGAATGTGGATTTCTTATAATACTATTAAGTATCAACTCGTGAGCATGTTTAGATTTTAGGTAATTCTTATTTAGTTCAAAATATCCGAATACTGGATTATTTTGTATTATATTACTTAGTATCGAAAGAATTGGAAAACTGTACTAAATTATTCCAAATTTTTAAGACAGTACAATACAAATATTTTTTATTTTCAATACAATATAAGACTTGCATTTATATATATCTGATTTTTCAAGAAAATACTGGAGATTTTTCAATATCTAAATTGGACTAGACCATATATACTCCTAATCTTTTTGTATTATCAAAGTAAAAAAATATAAATAATACATTTGAATTTCAAACTATCAAGTTGATAAAGTTGTGATTAAAAATAGATAAAGTTAAATTTTTATTCCTAAATATAATTATTACTATAAGAAATAGACCTCCATGAATTACATACTATTTCAAGAAAAATTTATTTTTAATGAATGAAAAATATTTTATTAAAATGAATATAATTTTTAGAATTATATTGTAAATAAAAAATTTGCATGTAATAAATTATTCCAAATACTATTTCAGGTTTTGGGAGGGAATGCTATTCCAGGCATTGGGAGAGAATATCAGACTTAGGAGAAAAATTTTGGTTCTAGTTATTTACTTGTTTGGAACTAATTTAGAGAGAGATTAGAAATGTAATTTTATTTGCTTTATTTTAATTTAATAAAACTTTGGTAGATATTAACCCTAACCTAGCTAGCTATGTTATAGCCAAATAGTAAAGTTACAAGAAAATATACTTCTTTCATTCAAATATAATTGACTCTTTTCAAATAAAAATAATTTTAACTATTTGTTATTTTTATATATCCAATGTAATTAGAGATATAAATAAACAAAGCTATTCGAGAGTTATTCGGATTTCGGTTCGGAAAAAATTTCGTTCGAAATCATTTATTACTGTTAAAGAGTCGAGCTCGAGTTTAAATTTGAGTTCAAAAATCTTTTCGAGTTCGAGTTTAATACTATTTATTTCGTTAGCTTGCGAACATATTTGTTTAAAAGATTGTGAACGTATTTGTTTAAAAGCTTGCAAACATGTTCGTTTAAAAACTCGTGAACATATTCATTTAAATCTCATTTATATTATATTTTGTTATCGAACTTGAGCGATTGTCATTATTAATTAACCGCTAAACTTGTTAAATATAATAAATGAGTCGAACTCGAGCCACTCGTAAACTTGATAATTTTCAAACGAGCTGAGTTCGAGTTTAAGTATAAATTTTAAATCGAGTTTAAGTCTGTGATAAATTTAAATGAGCTGAGTTTGAGTTCAATAATATTTGGCTTAGCTCGATTCATTTACAACTCTAAATGAAACATTAACTTTTTCTTTTTCATTTTATCGTTGTGACTTGAATAAAAGAATGTGTCACAATTATTTTTACAATAATTAAGTAATAAATTTTGAATATATCTATAAAAGGGTAATTTAGTTTCATTTAGCTCTTTTTTCCTTAAAATTAAGTATATTAAATATTTTTTTAATTCAAGTATATTAAGTATAGCGATTGCATTGGAATGAAGGGAGTATATAGCTATAAGGATATCGAAGATATTGTAAATCATAGGGCTGATACCAAGAAATAAAAGATACATTAATTGTTGTTTTTTATTAGGTTCTAAACCAAAAAGCAGAAAAAAGTTGTTCCAGATGTTCTCATGGTGATTTAAATAGCATCTATCGGATCGGTCCAATCTGCAATGTATGTGTATGAAGGTCCAATGTAAGCAGTATGCAATTTAAACTATTATTCATGCAATGGAAAGAAACTATTTCTTTATATATATATCCTGAAATATTTATATTAAACAGCAGCTTGCGTTAAATATAAATCTGACCACTTTTAGAACGTTAATTTTGTAAGAATGGGTAACTAACTTAGATTTCATTGATGTAAGAAGTGTACATGTTTGATATGTTTTCCTCACATTCAAAATTTATACAATTAATCAGAAAGTAATATCAAAAAATTGAATTTTTTTTTAACATTCCACTTTTTCTTTTTGCCCTTTTTCCCCCTTTGGGTTGCAAGTCAAAGATTTATTAAAAAAAAAAAATTTCACCAAGTAATAATGTTAAGCACTAGCTTTTAGGATCATTTGTCTTATCAAGATATAAATAGATTGTAACGTCAGCATTACAACGTCATCTTCTGCAACCACGTGTCAATACATGCCACCACACTGATAATAGATGATGCTTGTCCCACACGAGTTTTGCTCATTATTATTATTATTATTATTTATCATAAATTTTCTAAATTTTCACCATTGAGTTATTTATATATATATATATATATATTAAAGTCTATGGTTCTATAAATAATCATCATAAAATATAGTGTATTATATAAATATTATATAATTCGAAAATTGTAGCAAAAAATCAATATAGCAATAAGAATATTATTGATTAAAAAAAATCATAGAAAAGAGTGAAAAATCTCAATCTTATAATCATTTTGACTTATAATTCCCCCTCCAAATCTAAAAACTTCGAAAAGATGAAGGGTAAAAAGTAAATTCGGAAAAGTCTAGAAAAAATTAAATTGATGAGGAAAAAAAAAAGAGAGAATGAACAAATAGGGAGATCTACCATGGAAAACTTTGGTTGAACAGTAAAATGTTAGGCAGAAATCAAGTAAAAGGAACACGTGTGGCTTTCCAGGCATACACAGAAGTGATTTTCTACCAATTAATTAATTATATGATAAAAACTTGTTTAAAAATTAGAATATCAATTTGCAACTTAAAACTTTTATTCAATAGAGTATCTCCCCATCAAATTACAAATTAAATTTTTCCAGAGTCACCCAAAGTGTAAAAAGAGGAAATTGAGATTATTTAATTATTAGTTAATTAATTCAAAGCTCAATTAAATTCAAACCTTTTTTTTAGGAATCGAGAAAAGCTATTTAATTTGTTGCAGATAGGGCCTGATATATTTTGTGGGTTTGTATACAGCAAGCAATTGATTGGATTGGAATATATTTATTTGACTATTAGACAGTAAATATATATATATATATATATATATATATATATATATAAGAAATAGGAAATGAATATATATGTAAATATAAATATCAAACTTAAGAAATAATTAAGGGGTTTATTAATTATAATCTTTCCATTTTCACCTCTCCCAACTACTTCACTGTATATTTCAAAAAACAACTGCAAATATTAATAAATTTCTACATATATATAAAAACATTTTCCCAGTTGATAGCTAAATTCTTTAATTTTTAGGTGTGGTGGATCAGACCATTGAGTTATATTAATTCCTTCTTTCATCTTAAATTTTGGTCGGCCCTTTTAAAGCTAAAGTTAAGTTGTTATAATAGAAAATCAACATAATCATCTACTCCATTCTAGTGGTGTCATAAGAAAATAAAATTTATTACATTCCAATTGACATTTTAGATTATCAATAGCTCTTTTTTTCTAATTTTACCTATGTCTTAATTTTAGAATAAAAAAATAGCACATATTACTAGTAAGTTGTAGAGTAATAGAATTTATACTTTTTAGTCTTTAAAAAGAATAATATAGTCATTTTATACATATAATTATATATATTAAATGATATTTTTAATTTTTGTAATAAAATCTTGCATCACATTTAGAACAGAACGAGAAGAGTAATTGTCAAAATTTTCTTAACAGCTATATAAAGAGGAAAAGTTTTTGTTTATTACACCAATTAATGCTTTTTTTTTTATTGCAAATCATAAAAATATGATCTTAATATGAACATTTAGGTTAAAAGATGAAAATATAATTAAGTCGCGAAAGAGATACTCTAGAAATATGAGTTTTAGCAATACGTTCACGTCAATTCTCCATCTAGATATGAATGAAAAGCTGCAATAAAATGTTGAATTGGAGAAAAATAATATAAAAATTAAGAATTGAATTAATAACAAAAATTGGGAAGGCATTTAAAAATTTTTATATATATATATATATATATATATATATATATATATATATATATATATATATATTTATAATTTCCTTTCCTGTTTTTGATTGAAGCCAACAGAATTTTATTTTATTTTTTATTTTTTGAAGAACAAGAATTTTAATCTGGTTTGAGAATATGGAATAAGAATAATGTATTTACGTAGCAGCTTCATTTACTACAAAGCAAGCAAACAAACAAACAAACAAAAAGTACAAAATGCTATTAGTTAGTAAGGGGAATTTTTATTTTTTTAATGCATAAGTCAAAGCTTCGTAGTAATATTTCGGATAAATATTTTGAATATGTAATGTATATATCTATAGAAGTCTGAATACAATTTTTTTTTTTTTTTCAGATTGATTTTTAATGCAACAACTTTGACTCCTTTGAAAACTTGACCAAATTTCACTTTCTCATGCACGCTTGAGCAACGCATCAGCTCCCTCTTTTATCACCTTCCACGCGGCAACCACGTGCCTTTCCTCTGTAAAAGTGGCCCCCACTGCAAATCTCAGCACGTATTCCCCGGACCCACCCACTTTCGTATGGGTCATATATATCCCACCTGTCGAGTTCACCCGCTCCAGCAATTTTCTGTTCACATCCTCGTTCTGAACCGACCCGCCCGTCTTGTTCGTCCTCTTCAACCTGAAACACACCAGCGCGAACCTTCTAGGCACCACGATTTCGAATCTCGGGTCGGATCTCACAAACCCTTCAAACACTTTTGCTATTCGGATATCGGATCTGATGTGGTTTTGCAGATTGGCGACGCCGTAACTCCGCAGTATCATCCATAATCGGAGCGACTTGAATCTTCGACCCGTACCCACTTGCCAGTCCTTGAAATCCACCACCAAGTCCGACTCGCTTTGCCTGTTCTTTAAGTACTCAGGGTTGGTGCTCAATGCCTGAACTAATAAACACGGACTCTTAACCCATAGACAACAGCAATCTAGATAACTCAGTAGCCACTTGTGTGGGCTTAGACTCAGCGAGTCAACTCGTTCGATGCCGTTGAGGTAATCCCTGAACTCGGGACAGATGCATGCACTCCCACCGTACGCAGCATCCACATGCATCCAAATGTGGTACACATTCGCCACCTCAGCGAGGGGTTGGATGGGATCAACGGCTGTGGTTGAAGTTGTCCCCACAGTTGCACAGAGGTACAGTGGGACCAACCCAGATGCTAAGTCAGCTCTTACAGCGGCTTGGAGAATCATAGGAGACAGACAAAACCCATGATCAATGGAAGTGGGTAATAATCTTACATTAGAGGGATTGATCCCAGCAATCTTGCATGCTTTAAAGAATGTGGAATGAGTCTGGTCTGAGCCATAAACCACAAGATTACACAGATTGTGAGCCCCAAGATTAGCAAGAACTCGGTCTCTTGCTGCAATCAGTGTAACAAGAATCGCTTCACTACTTGTGTTCTGAATCACTCCTCCCCCTGAACCTGAAATCAATCAATTCAATTACTTATTAATTAATTAATGGTTTAATTCTTCTATTGGAGTAATACCAAATCAATGAGGTAGTTGAATGCACCTCTATCTCTTTAGTATATATATCTTTAATTAGCTACCATTAAATATTATACTCCCTTCCCTGCACTTTACATGTACATTGTTTTTTTCTTTACTTGAAATGTCTACATGAGAAATCAATATAATATTTAATATATTTTTTATTTTATTTCTATTTATTAAAATTATGAATTCTTTTTTTTTTATATGTATAATTTCAAGAGAAAAAGTAAAATGTTATTTAAGTAATTTATAATAAAATTAGGAGAAAATGTGTGAAAATTTGAAAATGAAGCATACCAGAAAACATGAAGGTTTTCGGGAGCTCAAGCATATGAGCAAGCCAATCCAAGACAACCATCTCAAGCTCGGTTGAAGCCGGTGAAGCGAGCCAATTGAAGCCAACAGAATTGAAGCAAGTGCACAACATTTCTCCAAGAAAAGCAGCGCTACTCACAGTGGCAGGAAAGAAGGCGAAGAAGTTTGGGCTAAGCCAATGAGTAATGCCGGGGATTATATCTTTCTCAATATCTTTGAGGATGGTGTCAAATGATTCGGGACGATAGGGTGCAGTTTGAGGAAGGCGAGTGTGGAGATAGCCAGGCTGAACTTGGGAGAGAACTGGGTAAGATTCAACGTTCTGATAGTAATCAGCAATAAAATCTACCAATTTATGGGCTTGTTTTCGAAATTCTTCGGGGTCTAATGGTTTGAATTGGGATATTGTGTCTGCAGGCAAGTTTGATTCAAGAGTACTGCCCATTGGATTGAATTGAATTGATCAAGGAATTGAAGGTGGTGCAGGCGCAGCTGAAGGCATTGCCTTAGGCATTTATAGATGTGGCGGTTTGAACTTTGAAGGCTGTCAAGCATAATTTTTTCTGAACATTGAATGATTTGATCTTATTTGAGATTGGTGGTGGTTGATAAGTGGGTAATGATTTATGAAGTGTGTTGCTGAAGGCCTCCCATTAAGGAAAAAATTTCACTCTCTCTCTCTCTCTCTCCCATACACACACACACACACATATATATATTGATGATGTAAATGCTAACGTTTGTAGCTAAGTATTTAGATGCAGTTTCAATTCTTAGCTACAAAAATTTAAAATGACTCGGATTTACCATTCGAATTTATGAAATTAAAATCGAAATTAGATAAAGTTGTATCCAAATTATTTAAGAATTTGAAATTTAAATTATTCTTTCTTTTGCAGAAATATGTCACTTAACAATATTATTATAAAACACATTAAACCCAAATCAAAAATTTATTTTTCTTAAAGGAAAAGAAAACATTACATCGAAGTCAATAGGGAATGAGCTACTCCGATCCTATCATCATAAAGAAGCAAGTCAATACAAGCAGGAGGGAATTTGATTAAACGCCAAATTGACAAGGTGTTCCGCAATTAAATACACATATATATTGTTTGCTACTTCTGATATGCAACTGCCAAATTGTATGCTCGATATGATTTAAGCCTCTTGCAGAAGTAGCATCAAAGTATATTGATAGCCAAAAAGGATAATCGAGACAATTGAGGGTCTGTTTGTTTATCAGAAAAATATAATATTTTTTGATGTTTGATTGTAACACTAGACAAATATTTTTCAGTGTTTAGTTGACAATAATTTTTTTTCCTAAATGATAGTAGTAAAGTTATTTTTATAAGTATAATTGTCAATGAAAAAAATATAGCAAAAATTATATAATTGATAGCAATTATATAGTTATACATAGAAAAATGACATTTAAATGTTAATAATTATATGAAAGAACATAGCAAAAATCATATAATTGCTAGTTTATATATAGAAAATGACATATAATTGTCAATAATTATAAGAAAAAACACAACAAAAATCATATAATTACTAGCAATTTTATACTTATACATAAAAAATGACATATAACTGTCATCAATTATATGAAATAATATATGCATAGAAAAATACACGAGTACAATAAATACTTTAAATTAAAGATTATATATGTTTGTTGTCTAAATGACAGACGCTTAAAATGGAGGTGGTGACAATTTTATCAATATGTTACTTGTTATATGCGTCTGTCATTTACAAATGTCAGTCATATAAAGTTTAGACGTCTGTCATTATAAATAACAGACGCATATAAATTTTTCATATGCGTATGTCCTTATAAATGACAGACATATAAATGTTAGGCGTCTGTCTTAAATAATAACAAACGCATATGATATTCTAATAGGTGTCAATTATTATTTAAGACAGACGCATATAAGTTTTTTAAAAACCTAAAAACGAGCCTGTTTACACAGTGTTCATCGTCTGCAACAAATTATACTCATCTGACCATGCTCAAATTGTAGCTCAATCCCTCAGCGGCGATAAGGTATTACTCGTTTTTCAGTGCTATTTCAATTTTGAAATTCTTTGGACTTGATTTGCTTTTTAATTGTGGTGTGCTTTTGATTTTGAAATTTTTGTTGGGTTAGACCAGATAACATCCAGAAATCCTCATATCTTCATCGCCACCAAGTAATTTTCGAAGCTTCTGCACGCATCCTCCATATCTTTATCGCCAAATGCTTTCTTCATAGCAGTCCTGCTGGCTCTAATGTATGCTGGGGTAATTGGCGATGGTATGAGCTTCCATCCATGTTCTGCTTCAGTTACATTCTTAAGTTCCCTTAGTTTGTCCATCTGCTTTGACTGCTTGTAGGAACAGAAAACTGAATGCAAACCAATGAAAGTCCGGTTCTTTTTATGAGCTTTTCTGGTTCTGTTGGGGCAAGAATGAAATTGAAGCCCTCTCATAAACACTGGTCTTCTAAGTTTGAATCTGAAGATAAGAGAGAGTTTTCTGAATGACTTGAAAAGCTTGGATTTGAAGGTAAATAATTCTTTCATTTCCACAGCTAATGATTGAAAACGGAGTAATTCTGAAGTAATATAGGATAGAATAGAATGTTGCTGCTTTCTGACTTAGTGATATATACAATTTGGTCATTCAAATCGCATAACGACATCTCATATTATTAAAATTTCCAAATTACCTTGTTCCATTTCAGTTTTGCAACCATGTTTATCTTGTCAACTAGGAAACCAATCACAAATTCCATTAGCTTTGGTATAATATTCCAGCACTGCTCCTTTTCAAATTGTCCTAGCTGATGTTTAAGGTCTTGCCCCTATGTTATCTATTCTTGGTCATCGTTATGTTCTTTGGTAAAACATACTTCAATGTGCATTTGTCTTTGTATACATGTCATTCTTCCACTTCTCTCATTCTTTTATTCTTATTATATGTGTTTTTTCACTTCCTTGCTGCTCATGTACTTTTTGAGTCATTGTGGTTTCATGAATGATATTTTTGCTCATAATGTGTGCATAATCAATGAAACACATGTTGTTTTCACTGACCTCCATACGTGTTGATATTTCATCCAATTTTGAGTTTGATGACATTACTACTCTTTCTGATATTGAATTCTGAATAATTAGTGTTATAGTCAAAGGATTTTCCTTGTCCATAACACTTATGCATAATGGATAGTTTGTGCAGTCTCTTTCATATTTTTTTTTTCAATTCTAGATAAAATTGAATATTGTTGTCATTTTGTATCAACAATGGTGGATAATTTTCTTTAACTTGGTACCTTCTCTCTATATCTACCACTTCATTTCTGATTTTTAGCTCAGTATGTACCGTTTCTAAGAGTTTGTGGTAGTTGCAATTCTTTGGAATTCGCATTCCATTTACCAAAAAGTTGACATCTTATATTTTCTTCCTAATAGCCTTTGTGTTAGAGAAAAACTAGTATGTTAGCCATATTTGAAAACAAAAATTGCAGCAAATATTTGTTTTTATATTTTTTGTTTGTAATGGTTATATAATATGCATATAGAATTTACTATACTCATTACACATATCACTTACTGTACTAAATACATTTAACATATAAATTTCTTAATTGTTTTAAAAATGATGCTAATGCCTAATAAATTTTATTATTTACGGTCAATATTTATAATGTATTCTTGTGTTAATGACTTGATTTTTGCATATTCATAGGATTTGGAATTTGTTGGGCTGTCTAAGGTTAAATTTGACAGTCTTTGATTACTCTTGGGGAGAGCCGTAAGCACAAAGCATTTTTCTCTTATGTTTACCTCACTGAATACACCATTGTGAATTTTGGTTTTGTATGTACTGAGCCTGCATATCATAGTTTTTAGATGTATGCATTTTGCAATAAATGATGAAACATACAGGTTATGGATTATGTCCTTTTCTTTGAATTGGTATTTAATTTTCCTTTTAAAAAAAATTAGCAATTATTGTTGCGTTAAATATTCATCTTCAATTCGTTCAAACATCTGAAAAAAGGAAAAAAAAACAAATCCCTCGATCAAACTCCATATGTTGCAACCCAGAATGAAATTTAAGACTATGGAAGCCTATCATTTAATATTATTATGTCTAAAATAAAAACAGTGTTGAGATTTGTATCTCTTTGAGTTTTGAGTAAAATTAGGAACCCAAAAATACTTGTCTGCCTATTGGTTTGATTTTTAGTTTCACTTTTTGTACAATGTTTGACTTCTGCTCGGTGTTGTACATATGAAGTTCTTGTTTTCTTGAAAAATTCTTAACACACAAACAAGTTTCTCCATATTTCTCAGAATATAAGAGATTTTGTGAAAGTGAAACAAGCTCGAGAAGAGGTTGGACTGCAAATAAAAGGAGAAATTATATCCACATGCATATTAATATTATACAAAGGGCAGAATTCCAAATTCGCATCTGGTGCGAGGATTGCCTACCTATTAGCTGAGATTATAAGCAGCCAATATATAGTAATTACTAAAGCCAAGCATACACACTATTTTATATATGCACTAATTCTTAGATGCATTTGTTCTAATTTGAACTTCAATAAGTGGGGTAAATTTCATTACACCTAAAGCCCTTCTTGCCAAGTTTTTTCCATATAAGTTTTCACTCTGACTGTTCTAGGCAGTAAGAATTTCAGATATGGATTCCAAACTGAAAATATTATGCGAAACAAATAGATAATGGAAATGAATAAATTACTTTTGGATCACTTGTTTAGGATCCTTAGGCAGTATACCTAAGGAAAAGATTAATTAGCATTTAACTTGTGTGATGTCTCACCAAAATGCTGAAGCTTCACAAAATTCTAATTTCAAAATAATCATTTCAACCTTAGTAAAGCTTCCTTATGGCTAAGAAGACTCCAAAGAATAAGCAAGGTAACGGTTTATCGAAAGAATCAGCTACAAAGCAACATGAGCCTTTAGTTAATGAGAATATTTTGGCAACTTTGAGTGGTGACATGAGGTTGATGCATGAGATGGTTGCTAAATTACCTACTGGGTATATTTTTGAAGTTCCTACAGATATTACAGTGTTTAAGTATCCAGTAGATAATGAGATGATTCATGTTGGTATGGAAGACATCGCTCAACTCATCTCCATGGAATGACTTGATGTCTCGATCATTCGAATATTTATGATGTAAGATTATACTATTTATTACTAATATTATAAAATTGATTTAAAAATACAAAAATAATACTTATGTATGTATTGTGATTCATGCATGCAGGTACCTTCATAACTTGTGTGATACATTCTTCATATCGTCGATCAGATTTCTTTGTCCAACAATGCTTCGTTTGATGTTCACAGAGACTAACTCAGCAGAAAGATATACTATAGAAGCTTTGAGGGAACAAAGAGATAAACATTTCATTCTACTTCCATATTTCGAGAAGTAAGAAATATTTACATTCATGTTTGCTTAATTTTTATTCTCAACATTTTTACTAACTTCTAACATATTTGTATATCTATAGTAACCATTGGATGTTGATTGTATTTTGTTGTGAACGGAGTGAGACATTTTTCATGGATCCTCTATCTCGTGGCAACCGTGATATAAGTCTGAAACCTCATATTAACCTGTAAGTTATAATACTACTAGCTAATAGTTTCTACGATGTTTGTAGCGTTTTCAATATTAATGTCGATTTTGATATACATTTATTTTTCAGAGCCTATAGAACTTATGCTATAGAAGGTGGAAAAAATAAAGGTGTCAGGTTAAAATGGAATGACATTTCGGTGAGAATTTTATATTCTGAATTACTAGTCAAATTAAAAATTTTATGATTTTATAATCCCTTATTTGGCATGAGCCGTTGTTGTTTTTTCTATTTTAAGTGCCCTCAACAACAAGGAGGTATTGAATGTGGATATTACATCATGAGGTATATGTACGAAATTGTCGTATATCATAACAGTGATACAACATTGCTTAAGGTACGTTCTTTCAAATACTAGTCAGTTTATATTACAAGTATGATACATAACTATCTATTAATTTTTTCATTTCTAACATATTTTCTATTATCTGTTTATTTGTCTTGTAGGTTTTTGAAAAATGATCATATAGTCAGGATCAAATAGATGAAATTCGACATATGTAGTCAAATTACTTTATGAGAGAGTATATGTAATCTTTTTATTTACTTTTGTAAAATATTTCATATTAATGAGAAATTCAATTTTAAATTAAAGAATTTTGAAGAACTTGTAGATTAAAAGATTAATGTGAATTGTTTTAGGCATGATGCTATTGTTTTGATTTATTTAATTTTTTTAGTTTGTATTGTCCTGTGAATTATTGAATATTATTGAGTTTTGTGAGTTAAATGTTAGATACCTATTGTGGCTTATTGAAGCCGAATTATTATAAATTTTGAAGTGCGCAGGTTATATATATATATATATATATATATATATATATATATATATATAAATGGTAGCATATTATAATATATATGAATCTAAAAAAATAAATCAAATACACGTCAGTCGTTTAATAATAGCAGACGCATATAATAGTTATACGCGTCTGTCGTTTATAAATAGCAGACACGTATAACTTTGATTAATTAGTTATACCAAAAAATGATATAAATTTAATATTAATTTTGATGTATTTTTTTACCATATTTTTGTTATCTGGATTTTTATTGTTGATATAGAAAAGAGAATTATGTTATTTTCACTTTAGAAATTACACCAATTTTTGTATTGGACTTACACTACTTTTATTTTTTATTTATTTATTTTATATTGCAAATTAAGTGGACATTGCTATTTTTTAAGTAAATAAAGAAACAAAAAAAAAGTGAAGTTGGTGGTTCGTGGTTCTTATGAAAAACCAATTTCACTATAGGCTAATATATATATATATATATAAACAAAACTGATTACTATAAGTGAAAGTTGTCATTCCTTTTTTTATATCAAATAAATTTTAAAAAATAACTTCTTATTTTTAAAATGATTTTTTTTTAATGTTTTAGACATAATTTTCATTTACTTATTTTCTTTTAGTAACTCAAACACTGAAACATAAACAATCAAACAAACTGAGCCTAAATTAAACGATTATTGTAATGAATTCTCAGAACACAGATTTCGACCACTGGAGAGTAGAATTTGAAATTTGTCTCAAGTAGTCTCTATAGTGGGATGATGTCTCTCTTTTATTTATCCAATTAGTATATTAGAATTCTGACTCTTTATCAGAATTAGGGGTTATGCCCGCCGCTTCAAGAGTGCGACATGAGACATTTCACACAAGTATCATAAAATATTGTTAAAATTAATACTGGAAATTGTGTAAAAAGTCCTAACATAAAATAATATTATGTGCAGTACAAAATTCAAGTAATAGATGAAGGTCATGCTACATATTGTGCCAAATGACGTACTAAAATCATTGTAATTATAATTGATAATTTCTAATTGATTCCAAATTCATTTAACAAAACTGGACTGGAGCTCAATTCAAAATCCGATAAAAATCGTAATAAATTAATTCAAAATCAATCTAAATCTAAAAATCATTTGTTTTTGGTTTTTTTTTAAAAATTAATTAATTCAATCTGAAATTCCAAAATTATCCAAATTAAACTTGTCGAATCCCATTACCAATCAAATCATGCACCAACACAAATGAAGAAAAACATAACAGTCACATATAAGTGAACACTCCAAAATTATGGGAGGAATAAGGACCCACCATATTAGTTTGTGTCAAACACTTGACATCCCAAAAAAGGAAAACGAGAGAGAGAGCGAGAGAATTCGCAGAGCTTTAGGCTAATGTTTGCATCAAATACACAAAAATTTGACCCAAAAAAAAAAAACAAACTCGATCTGATTAAAAGAGCACCTAGAGCTTACCCATCAAATATAACCAATTCATTCACCAATGCGCATCATCTTGAACCCAAAAAAAAAAAAAGCATTCTTTTTATCCTTTGAAACTTCTCTCTGTTGCCATTTTGGTGCTTGATCAATCAGTCACACTCGGCTTATAAACAAACGAAATAAGAATAAATTACAATAAGGCAAAGAGAGGATCACGAAAAAGTGGAACAAGAAAAGGTATAGGGTTTAGTGTGTATCGTTTTAGAGAGATGAAACAGAGATTGGGCTTTCCTCGAGAGATTGAAGTAAGATGTAGAGAGAATTAATTTTGATCACAAAATTATTCTTGCAAGAGAATATAGGGTTTAGGGTTTCTTTCCAATTCAGACTCTGTGTATTTTGATTTTTATCACATATCTCCGTGGCACTATTTTGGCTATCAAGAACCTTAGAGAAAAAATCATTTGCTACCATCAACATCGTGTTCAATGCTATTCCCATCTGGATTTTTAAATTTAAGAGAATCAACTTTTTTCATGAGAAGCAGAACATGCAAATTATTCATTCACTATAAAAGCTCATTTGACTTCTTAATCTCACAACTATATATATATATATATATATATATATATATATATATATATATATATATATATATATATATATATAGAGAGAGAGAGAGAGAGAGAGAGAGAGAGAGAGAGAGAGAGAGAGAGCTCAAAGGCATCATTATATTATGGTTAATTTAAACAAATTAAAGATTTACGACTCGTAGAAAAATTTACAGAAAACATATGTTCTGAAGAATCTGAACCTTAAATGATCCCATTAATCGCACATGTTAGTGTTAGAAGTCTTAACATACTAAACCAAAACTGAGACAAGAATAAAAAAATAGAGCAGCGTCTAACCTACAAAGGATTGTTAAAACTATATTTCATGTTGAACCAATAGTTTCATGCACCAGTTCAACAAAATCTTGTACCACAATTTCTTGCAAGGCAACCATGTAAAAAATACTCTAGCGAGTGACTATCAGACAAAAATTCCCACGTAAGCAAAATAATGGGATATAAACGTTACAGGTTAAATTACTTGGCTATATTGTTTTTTCCTTGATATATTGTTTAATGCTTCTGGACTTCTCTGCTACCTAACTGGTCCTATAAATGATGATCAGACATGTTTCTTCTTTTCCAAACTAGCTTCGGCGACCCGTTGTCGTTTTCTCCATGCTGGAATCTTCCCTGGGAAAGCCCATCTCAATAGTCTCTCCCACGTATAACATATTATAAACATAAGAAAGGCCCAAATCAAAAGCTTATTCCTTAATCCTGGAGGTAAAGCCACCAACTTTAACAAGTCATTCAAGTCCCTAAATAAATCCGAAGTGATGACAGTGAAGAAACCAACAGCAGCCAAAAGGGCATATAGAAATGGTTTATTTTCTGTGATGCTCTGGTTGAAAGGATGACCCATATAGTTTACAGCAAAGGTAGCCACCTGGAGCATCATGTTGACCATGTATGAAACTGTGTTCACCAGATTTGGATGAAAGCCAGAGTCTGGCTCAATGCATTCATCTGGCATATACTTTTCAGCCTCCTTTACAGAAGATATCAAGAAAAACAGGTGGATTGCAAACTGCCCCATAAGCGAAAGGAACACATAGGAGCAGAAAATATTGGGGTGCGGACGTTCAGCTGAAAGAGTGGGAAGGGGGCGTGCGTGTGAGATAAACAGAAAAAATGCCGCAGTAAAGACACCACTGATTGTGGCCTGGACATCGCCAAGCTTGACACCATCCAGGTACATAACACTCAACACATAAGCTGTAGCAAGGCAGTTAAGGCCAAGGATTTTAAACATTTGAAGAGTAGTCACAAGCGTACTCCGACCCTGACAAATTATGTCCGTAGTAGGGGCAACTGATGCATGTTTTGCTGTAAAAGGTGATGCCATTGAAGCATCTCCAAGCTTGACAACAGGAGCTGAGCGACCCTCACCCTCCTCATTCATCTCATCCATTAGTTTTTTAAGCTTTTGTCGCTGCATTTCTGCAGCTGTCAGATGGTAATTACCAGTTGAATGATTATTGGAATCTAGTTTTGCAACAACCTTGCCTTTTGAAGAGCCTTCTCCATTTATATTACTAGTTCTACCTACCGCTTCTGAAGTAGGCCTTGATTTTTTGAATTTAGCAGACTTGAGATTTCCATCTTTAGAAGTTTCTGCAGAAGAATTACCACTTTGTGCAGGAGGCACTGCATTCAATAGAGCAACTCCTACATGGGCCTGAAAAATGTGTTAGATGCTTATCATTTTCCATAAAAAAAAATGTATTAAAATGCTGCTTCTGACTTGTTAACGTCCATCACAAGCATAATGGGGGGAAGAAAATCTTCATTATTATATCTGGCATTGTGCATATATATGTATTTACCTGCTTCAAAGCCCCAACATCATTGGTTCCATCCCCACACATCAATGTCATCCTTCCCACCATTTTAAAAGTGGTCATGATTAGCTCTTTTTGCTCAGGAGCAACTCTTGCAAAGACCTGACATGGGAATTGGAGATATGGATCATCAAGAAGTCTTTGTCATCAGATATTGACAGATAAATTTCATTATTTAGAACCTTGACATGAGGAATGACTCGAAGAACAGCAGAACTCAGCTGCAACATCTCAATGCAGTCACCCGCAATACAGAGGTCATGCGTCTCTGACAATGCTGCAACTTCTTTGTCACTGAAAATTGATCGCATTTTGTCTAAAAAGTCAGAATGACATACTGAAGAAACATATAATCGTGAAAAAGCATCCAGCAGTGCTTTGGCTTTAGAAACTATAAAACATTGAGAATAACTTCCTAATGTTGGTTAACTTTGGAATTGCTATGCTTCAATACTAGGACACCTCCATAATGGAGGTTAACACATTCGTAGTGAAACAAATACAAGTAAAGCACCCAACAAAAGCACTAAAAGAAGTGGAAAATCACCTCCTGGCTGAACACGAAAACAGCTGATACAAATTAACAGCAAAATTTTCCTTTCTAAGTAAATTTATTTATATTTAACTCTATAGTAAAAAAAATACACTAATAAACATGATTTTATAAAGCAAAGTTATAAGAAATAAATAAGAATTTTAAATTATAATAGTTACTGAAAATTGATACATGATAGAAAAGAAAAAAGAACGCACTTTACCTGTAACTCATTATCTCTGTTTCATCAGGTGATATCCACTTGTATTCTTCAGTAGGTTTTGTTGGACTGAGAATTAATGCTGGTTTTGTTATGATATGCACTTGGCTGGCAACATGGCATGCTGTCAAAGCCTGGTCACCAGTGATCATAACCTGATAGAGAATGCTTTTAAAGATTATTCCCAATTAAGTTATAAATAGTTTAGCAAGAAATTTCACACATACACACATGCAGACAAGGAATAGACGCCACAGCATAAACCATAAGGCATCCTCACGAGGAAAAAAAAAATGGGGCCAACCAAAAACAATATTAGAAAAAGAACTCTCCAACCATAATGAAAAATAGCAAGAGTCATTCCTCCAAGAACAGCCTAAAGCAGAATAAGACAGATTAAAAGACAAAAATATGACCCTTCAAAACCTGGGCATTCCTTTCCATCCAAGTATAAAGTACTCCACATCACTGTGAATAATGCAGACATAACAAGACGTCGAAAAGCAGATTAACGGTTATTCATGCCAACTATGTCTTCATTTTTCAGTTGTTAGTCGGGACACTGCTAGTTTTCTGCATATAGACAGAAATTTGTTCCTGGATTTCAATACTTAGCAAAATTTCATATTAGAAACAACGAGAAATAATAGAAAAATAAATGAGAGAGCTGGCATCCTATAGACAGAAATTAGAATAACCATTTGGACAGAATAGAATCACCAACTATATCCCCAAAGGTTGAGGAAGGAGGAAAAAAAATTAGGAGCTGAGTGAAACTACGATTCCAGAAAAATAGGCTCAATCACTAGATGCAACAGCTATACATGATAATTTAGCTTAGCTAGCTTGAACTAATGCACCAAACATCATAATAAATTAAGGAAAAAGATAAATAAGTGAGCAGATTGAAGTCCACAAATCCATCAAATGCAATGACCAAATTGGATAATTCATGTCAAGAAACCAAACATGCGTCCATAAATGGTACTGTAATTCAATATTTTTTTTTATGTATTTAATCAATATTTCTATACACTGATAAAATGCATGCATCTGGAACAAACTACCAGAAGATCAAAGGTTCAAGCTACAGTACCTTCAGTAATATCATAGGGAAAATTTCAAGACTACTGACATTCATAGTTGTTGGCTTAACATTATATCAAGCCAACAACTGGCTGCGTCACAGAAGTGGTTATTAATCCATGTTTAAAATTTGAAAACTTTGGCAAAAGGGTAAAGCCAGCTTTGCTAACTTAACCGCTACTTTCTCTTCAACTCTCACATATTAATGTACTTCAAGTAAGTTGTGCTTATGCATAATTTAATATCAAAAGATATTAATTAGAATCAAACTGAATATATTCAGATTTTGGAATTCTACAAATTGAGGAAGGAATAGTTGGAGGGTGTATCTGAAATTACACCACCTTACTTCAAATAGATACCCAAAAATTTTCTTTCAACATTCAATATCTACACAATCAAGGAGACTGTGTGGATTTAATTAGACTAACATATCAAATATACATCTCCTTAATTGAAGTCCTTACCAATTGAAAAGAAACCTTAGGATTTTACACTGTTGTACATCCACAGTGTGCACCTAATTTCTAGTTTCTAATAAAAAAATAAAATGCCAGTCAGCAATACAGCAAATATAAACTTCGTTGCTTACCAAGTCATGGGATGAGTTCTTCAATTCAGACAAAACAGTACCTGAATCTGCTCTTATAGGACAATTAAATACCTGAGACCATATTATGAGAACTTAGTCAGAATAATATAAGGTATCTCATAAAAAGCAAACTCTATGAAACCAATCAAACATACCAGAAGCAGAGTTTTTATTGACTTATTTATTTTTGGGGTGGGGTGGGGTGGGGTGGGGGGGGGGGGGAAGAGGGAAAAGGGCTGTAAGCGCCATTTTCTTACCGCAAAACCAGCAAAAGTAAGGCCACTTTCCACTGCATCTCTTTCCAAGCTTCTAGCCTCACCAACCTTCATCCAAAATAAAGACGAAATGCATCAACTTAAGCATACTCAAACAATTTTTATACTCATTTTCATAATTCTATATATAACACTCACTTCAAATACCAAAGAGTCTAGCTTAATGCCAAGCTCCTCCACTAACTTACACAGTGACAGTCGCTTAAGAGCTTGAGAAGTGGAAGTATATTTAAAACACAAAATCCATAATAGGAATATATACATCTTCAATCTAAGCAAAGGCACTTGATTAGGATAAAGTACAAGACAACATGCAGGGAGGAGAGACAGTTAAATGCGTTTAAGAACATAATTGCAACTTTAATAAGTACATAAATTAGTCCTAATCACCATAGAAATCCTTATTCTCAAAAGCAAGATCAATGCAGACAGCAAAGAACTCAAGGAGTATCTATCGTTTTTGTTTTAACCAATTAGCTGCCGGTTCGTATCCTAGATTAAGGGGTATTTTTGTAATTTCCAGATCCCTCCACTGGAATATTATTTTAGAATTATTTTCAAGCCTTTATTTTTAAGTTAAACTCTTATTTCAATCCTTATTATTTTTGGAGAACATTTCCCTTTAAGTTTTCTTTAGAATCCAAATCCTTTGAGGATTAGTATGAGTTGTCTTACAGGTTTAGGATTATCTAGTGTCTAGATACCTACGCCTGTAATTTGTTTTTATTCAGTTTTTAGTCAATTAATAAAACTTTCAGCAATTGTTGAATTGAGCTAGGTGATATAATTCTCTCCAATGGTGTAATTTTTATAGTAACCTTATGAATGATTCCTAAGGAGTAAGGACATCTGTGTGTGATTCTTAGAACCTTCATCTTTTCTCTTTATTTATACCATAAAACAGCCCCTTCTCATTTTTTTTCCCTTTTAAGTCATTACCTAGCTTTCCATCCATTCTAAACATTGAAGAAACCTAAGAATACAAACCTTGCTTCCTGTCCTAAATCAAAGATGGGTAACAAGATGGCAAGATCTTGGGAACTTACTGTCATGTCTGGAAGGGACTTGTATGCAAGGGCCAGAACACGAGATCCTTGGCGTGTATATTTCTTATAGGTATCCACGTAGGATTGTGGCAAATCCATGAGTCTATCCTGGATAGTTTCTGGTGCCCCCTGAAAACACAAGAATTTAAAAAAGAAATATAAAGGAAAAAGAGAAATTCGTGAAGTAATAGTAAAGCATATGCTGAAATGTAATTATTCTTCAGGTTACCATCATTTTCAAACAGTAAAAACACATCAAGCATGATGAGGATATCATGTAATGATCATTATCCATGTAACAAATGAAGAATGTTTCAAAGGCCCATAGCATTTTAAGTGCTACTTATTCTGAGAGGTTCCAGCTGTGAAGTGCAAAAGGTATTGTCCAGATATTAACAATCATCCAGATCCACAATACTCCCGTTACCCCTCTCTAGCAAGCTCAAGCTCCAATAATTGCCGTCTTAAAATAGAAATTTGTTAGAAATAATTTTCATATTAGCTTTTCCTCAAGATATCGCCCCTAAAAGAAAGATAACATTTTGAAGACTGCTGATGTGCTGCTTGCAAGAAGGTGTGTCTCTTAGCTATGACACAAATGACAACATCAGTTCAAGGGTGTCTTTCTTTCTCCTGCAAAGGCACTAGAGCCATTGACCCCCATGACTTAAGCCTTGGGCTTGCTTTTGAAAATGATGGTTACTTATATTTGAATATCTAAAATTCATGAACTTAAATGAAATTTATATAGGAGCAAATAATGAAATAAATAACATAATCCTTATTCTAAAATGCTAAACACATTAACCAAAAATTGGAATTTGAAAAGTAATATTAGTTTCTTCATTAGTCATTTATACCTAATTAATTATGTGTTTTAAATTGTGTAAAATTTTTTCTTAAATTCTATCAGTTTAATAAAACATGCTTAGCATATTGCATTTCTCATTAAAATTGAATCCAGATAATTCTGAATTAATTTTTTATTGGATTCCGTGAGTGATAACAATAAAATTCCAAATGAACCCCCTGATATTTTATGGGGGTTAGTTAAAATCAAGGTCACCAAACTATGGCACTGATTCACATGAAAATCTCCCAACTTCAAACACAAAACTATTAAACTAATCTAAATGTAACAGAAAAGTCTCTCCATCCAATATCTGTTCACTGTTACATCCTATATTAGTATGACTATCAAGTCACTCCAGCATTTTTTTCCACTCTCCCTCTCTTCCACCCCCCCTCTTTCCTATACCAACCACCCACTTTATCTCTCTATAATATTTTCCTTTCTTTTTCTGTCCAATAATTCCCTTCCTTCACACAAACACTCACATCAGTATCCAGCAACCTCCTCTTTGCACAATCTCCAACAATTTCTCTTCACACAATCAAGAAGAAATAATATTAAAAAAAAGAAAGAAATAAATCTTTTTCCTCAAGAACTACCTCTACCAACTCCCCATCAAACCCAAGGATAATGTATTTGTGGGTGTAAGTCATGGAATTCTCCAATCAAAAACCCAAACTTCATTTTTTACTCACTTGAAGAACGTGTTTTCATCTTCACCTCAAAACTAACTTCTTTTCTAGGTTTGCATCGATCAAACAGAGCAATCTTCTCTCCATTTCCACAATCCTTTTTTAGCTTTTGTGAATGAATTTGTCCAATTTATTGTCCGTATAACATTTCCAGGCAGACCGAAGAGAAGAATAATTACAGAAGAGAGAGAATAAGTGGGTAGATTTGTTCAATAATTAGATCAGAAAAGAAGTGTGTAGATCAAAGAAAGAACAATTAAAAGAAAGAGAGAGAGAGAGAGAGGATGGACGCTGTACTAAAGGAGAATTTCAGAAATTGGATAGAGGGACTTTTCTGTTACAATTAACTTAGTGATTTTTTCCGTTACAAATTGAAATTGACCGAATTCTTGTTAATTAGTGCAAAATTGGGGGACTTGGGTGTAATCAGCCTATTTTATGAAATTCATTTATAATAAATTAATTGAACAAAATACCTAATTACACCAGAATCTTGCATATAGAAAAACATATTGGTCATCATGCATAGAGGCAAAATGCTTCACTCAATGCAAATTGGGACTCGAACCTTCACAAAAGCGAAAAAATCATTCTGTATGCGAACAACAACTGCCATTCTTTTTAAATGGGAAGCAAAGTGATGTCTCTGAACAATCTGCACAGCATTGCCATCTCCCCTGCCATTAATACAAAATGACAAAAATAAACTCATTGTACTCTACTGATATTATCAACAAACTAACAAGATCAAAAAATGAGATAACTACAGAAAACAGTAAAGGAAAATGCAACATGTGTTTATACATAAACATGTACACACAAAATAAGCGAATAGTATGAAATCAGATGACAACCTGAACAAATAAGAATTAACTTGCCAATTCAGCCAAAAGATTAACAGTGAGAGCCAAATCAAATTGCAGAGAGTTACTTTACAATCTGTATTGTGCTTCCATAACCCTAAAGTACTTACCAAAACAATTTATAAGCAGTTTTAAGGAAACTATGCAAATTATAATCCACAAAATTAAATTGTGCACCATTGTCCTGAACTGCAAGTCCCAATTTTGTAATCAAATGCATGTGAACTTATCTTTTGTCACAAACTCTTCTGTACCTTCAATTTATTTTCTCACAAAGTTAGTGCAGCATACTGTTTTTCATGCACTGAATCAGGTTAAAAAAATGAAGAAAACGAATCTTCATATCCATAAATCAATCCAGAGAATTTAAACTAAATAAATATCAATATAATTCAAAACTTACAGAATCAGGATGAATATAAATGACAAAAAGAACATATCTATAAAGCACTTCAGAGCAACTTAGACTTATATAGATATCAATAAACATCACAACTTACTTTTTTGGCAAGGCCTTCTCATCAGATTTGTAACTCCAGTCTATTCCTTTAAGTGCAGCTTTCTCAAGGGGATCGCCAACCTGCACACAATAGTTGGCCATAAATTTAACATAAAGCACTTGAAGATAATCTTTGTAGCTATCTTTGATTTCCCTTTCATTTTCATTTTCTCAGTTTTCTTATTGTCCTTCCTCTGTTTTTTCTTACTACAATTTCAACCTCTCTCCTCCCTTCTCAAACTGGTATTCACCAGTGTTTAGGTTTAGATACGTTTAAGATAGTGATTGATATATCTTCAACAGTGGTCCTTGGTCTTGATGATAGCAAAATTGTGGCAGCCACAGAAGGAACTTTGATGATGCTGGCAACTGGTCTGCTTCCACAATGGAACTTTTTTTGTTAAACCAGTCTGCCATTTTCAAATTGATGAGTCGGCAATCCACGATGTGACTGGGTTCATGCAAGATTTCTTCTTTAGAAGATATGGAGTCAAGAGACCAAGCCCTCACAACTCACTAATTTCTAACAAGTGGACTGGGAATTGGAAGGGAGAGAACTTCCAATCACTCTGTAGAACAAGCTTGCTGGACTTCCCAGTATACTAAGATAACAATGTATGTGTTTTATCTTGTCACATTGTTGACACACCATAGTACGTATATAATTATAAAGATGCAAGAGCATCTCAGCCATGTATTGAGGGTGAGACTTAACACCACACAATAAGGTTGCTTCAACATAACTTGGACGAATAAGTTCAAACCACTAGTCTCCTCACAATGCGCAAGCAAGGCTGTATATATCTGACACAAGCCCAAATTCTAAAATATTAGTATACCCACTCTTTTATTGAATATATCCATCAGACACCTAGGACACATGCCTCGGAGCCATGACCCAGAGGCACAAGCATGAACGCCTAGCAAGCACCTGAAGGATCAACCTTTACTAGCCGCCCAACAAAGAGGACCTTGGGTGTTGTGTTCCCTTAATCGTGTCACTGGCACAGTCCATGGATTAATCAAAAGGAACCCAGACCTTAGGACTCGTTAAAGATAGACCCAAATCTTTTAATTTCATGACATTTCTGACTTATTTTTTTATTGCTGTAAACTGTCTCTTTAAATAGAGATTACAAGAAAAGAAGATAGGAATTCTAGAGATTACAATAAAATAGGAAAACTATGATTTAGGGAATTAGGAAATATGGAAATACCACTAATTCTGCCTTAATAGAATAAACTACTAATTCTACTGTAATTTAATTACTATTACTCCCATTAGAATTAAACTACTGCTTAGATCCTAACATTAGAACCATAACATTGGGCTTTACTGCACATCCTGCTTCGTATGCATCATCGACATCTACAATTTTTTTTTTTTAGTCAGGCATAATAAAAGGATAGGAGGCTTTGATAGCCAGACATGACTACGGAAGCCTTTTGCCTAGGGCATACCCTCTTGAAAATTAGTATTGCAAGTGTCCACGCACAATCCTTTTCTCCTAAAATAATATACAGAAATCCAAAACCTTATTCTGCTCGAACTTTTTGCCATATTTTCTACGAAATAATATATTGCATTGGAAAGCAATTTCAACACTTTCATTTAATTCTCAAAAAAAGGTGTCTATTTCTTTTAATTTAGGCAGTTTTGGGATTGGGTGGCTGGCAAATGGCTCACAGTCTAAGTTAAGGTATTTCATAATTAGTATATCAGACAAAAGTAAATTAATATACCAGTTTGTTGTCCACAAACACCAAGGCATGACAAGAAGCCAAAATTTCTACAGTTCGGACAGGCACTTTGGTCATATCAGATTCCAAATCGATTTCACCAGCCAACCCAACAACTCCACGGAACTCCTGAAAACAAGCAAAAAGAAATAATTCATTGACTGATGTAAATCAAGCAAATATGACCATAAATTAGTTATCTCATGGTCATACCATGCCATCTGATGTGAGTGTTCCAGTTTTATCAAAACAACATATGTCAACCTGCAGGAAAAGTGAAGAAAATATTCATAGTAACTTGAAAGACACTATACAGATACAATCAAACTAGAGACAATTTATTATTTGCTTAATTTTGACCAAAAATGACATGAGATCATTGCCTTTGTCATTATATTACTGCTAAACTGTTATAATTTTTGCAAAAGCAAAAGAAAGCAATTCAAACAAAAGAAACAAAACACAGATAAGTTGCAACATCATATAAGCAAAGAAAAACCACTCATTGGATGATTCAAAGCAAATCTGTGCATCCATTGACACCAATAGAGTTCTAGGTAAGCCCCCCATTGAATGATTCAAAGAAATCTGCACATCCAAAAACACCAACAGAGTTATTGGTAAGCCAACTTACTTTCCCAGCAAAAGGAATCCGAAAAGGTTCTGTACAAAATATTCCACGCCGTGCCAATGCAATGAGAGATGTATTTACTGCTATAGATAATTCCATGGGCAGCTCAGGTGGGATCACGGAAGTTATAATTAATGAACAACTTAGGAAAAGCTTGTATTTGCTCCTTGAGGGGTCTTCTAGTCCCTACATCAAAGATAACATCATTAATAGAATTAAATCATGTAAGATTTTGACAACGGCTTGATAAAGATCATTAATTTACCTTTTTAAGTACGTAACCAGCAGCAATAACTGCAAATACAACTAAAAATAGAATAAACAGCCCGCTTTCCCAGCTGTTGGCAGTGACCTTCAACAAGCAAAATAAAAAGCAGATATTATTAAAGAAACAAACTGGAATATCAACAAAGTTTCACCAACCACCAAACTATGAAGTATGACTCACCCTCTCTGTGGAAAATAAAATTGTCCTCATCAGTTTCCCCTGGCTTGTCTCAAATCCAGTCCGTAGAACAACAGCCAGACAACCACCATCAGGTGTTCTCAGTGGAAAGGTCTAAACCAAGGATGAACATGAAAAACCCATTAGAACAACATAGTCACAGCCAAAAAAGAATGGGTAGAAATATTCAATAAGCATTAATTGCATAACCAACCTTATCCGGGGTATGCTGCAATATTTTTGTCCCACCAAATAAAACATGGCTCTTATCTCGCTTAACGGATAACTTCTCCTCAATGCCCCTACCCATGATAGAAACCTGAGAAAATAATTAGACCTAAGAACTTATTGTGTACATAGTACTCGCTTTCTCAATAAATTTTTTCTTAACAAAACAGAAACCTCGACTACGTTACACCCTGTCCCCATTCAAGGTTGGCTACAAGGATCATTCCTCCCTTATACTCCATCAAAGGCTACATTTTCAATAATCAAACTCTACACTTATCTTCCCACCCACCGCCCGCCCTACCACCAAAAAAGAAGAAGAAGAAGAAGAAGAAGAAGAATTAGAGAAAATCGAATATCAATAATACAAAAATAAGCTAAAAATAGAAGAGGCGCAACTTATAAAACAGGGAGGAAAGGAAACAAGTAAAATATTTTTGCAGCAAAATCATTCTAATAATAAAAGATCCAGACTCAATTTGACATCAGAATATACTGTTGATGATATGAGCATCCCTAATCATAAACTGAAAAGAACTTGCTTTCATGTTAATGATTATCCTACAAAAAGAAGTAGCGTCATCCATGTTACTGCCCCAAACTTGACTTTAGAAATCAAGAATTTACTCCTAAAACTAAAAAGCTCTTTGACTCACATGTCAAAAATGTCATACAACTATAACTTCATCAATTTTTCTACAAACAGCAATTAAATAACAATAATATAGAGGAGAACAACCTTCCACTGCGGAGTAGATTCACCGGTGAGAATAGCTTCATTTACAATGGCACTTCCAGCTAATAAAAGCATATCTGCTGGCACTGACTTATCTTCATTCTGGCCAGAGGAGCGCCCAATGGAAACAACATCACCAGGCAAAAGATCAGTCCCAGAGAGTTTGACCCACCTAAAATTGTAATACACTGAATAATTCTATAGATCTGCAAGCAATTATAAAAGCTAAACAAAGGATATTGGAATAACATACTTCCCACAGCGATGGACCATGAGGGTCTGGCCATCTACTCTAACACGCCTCAGCTCACTTAGAGTTTTTAACCTACTTTTTGCCATCGTTGACTCAAACATAAACAGCATGAATAAAGTGAACAAACTGTAATACCAATATTCATCCAAGCACCAAAGCCCAACACAAAAGACCTACATACAACAATGTATGAGAAGGGAAAAAGTCACAACCAAATAAATTATGATGGGAGAAAAAAACTCTAAGTCATTGCAGAACAGCATAAGGTCAACATTGAACCACAAGCAAGTTTTTGCATGCATGCATGCATGGATGGATATGTGTGTGTGTGTGAGAGAGAGAGAGAGAATAAAACCTGAAACACAAAAAAAGGCGCCATGCAGTGCTCTTTCATTAATTTCTGGAATGTAGGTTGCGGATATTCAAATCTACATCAGCAGAGAACAAAATATTAAAGAGATAGGAAAAACTATAGCAATAGTTACAATGAAGAATTCCCCAGACCAAAGTTTGGTTTCATTTGCTAAGTTTGAAATATCAGAAAAAATTAACGGAAGGTATGGAACATTAGTTATCATGCAAAGACATAAACAGTAAATTAGAATGGGGAGTAGAAAAGCATTGATTAAATTATCATTAACCACACCACTGAAACAATTAGAAACCAAAATAGTCTCATAATTTATTAATGATATTTGGAACTTGACTAGTTCATCAGTCATATTGTTTATGCATGAAATCTAGTTATTTTAAGAGCAGGGATATCTTCAGAATTTTTTTAGTCTCTGTCATTAATTAATTTTATTTATTTATCTATATATTAATTCTGAATTCATGTTGATTTAAGATTAACATAAAAGTTTTTGTTACGGGTTAAGGATTTAGTTTTTGTTACGGGTAAGGATTTCCATCCTTAAAGGACTAGGATTAGCTCTTTCAATTTTAAAGTCTTAAAAGTTTTTAGGATTAATTTAGTTTTGTAAATACCTTCAAGAATTCAATTGATAAAAAGTTTTCTTCAAATTTTACTCATACTTGTGTGATACAATTCTCTCCATAGGTGATGTGGCTCCTAAGGAGTTCAAGGTGTGACTCTTAAAACCTAGATTGTTTTATTTGGTTCTATTGTAAATCAGCCCATCACGGCCTCAATTCCTAAATTCATATCCACCCTAACCATCATAAAACCCTAAAATTACAAACCTTACAAGCTGTCCTACATTAATGGATAGCCTGCACTATTTATCTACATATATGACCCCTCCCCAATTTTGTACCCTCTTCTTTAATAACCTGAAATCTTCTCCTGGAAGGGTGAATGAGATTTTACAAGCAGTCCTCCATTCAAATTCAAGGAAACCAATAGATTTAGAACGTACATCAACTAGATGTAACCTCCAATACGTGATGTTCAAAAGACATGCATCTAGATCACTCCTTTTTTCTCATTCTCTACTTACATTTATCTCCTCTCTCTATTGCTATTTTTTTATATATAAATTCAAGTAATAATAATGAGATAAATAAATTACAAAGAATTAAAAAATAAATAAATAAATAAAGCACAGGGATCAAGTTTAAACCAAGGTTGTCAGACCCGGCCTAGCCAACAAATCAGAAAAAACAGAGATTCAAGGGTTAGAGGTTCAACCGGCGACAAACCAGTTAAGTAAATTTTTTTCAAAATATAATATTTAACATATTTATGCATAGTAAAATGCTTAAATTACTTATACTAGACATATTCCACACAATAATAATACGTTCAAAATATTATTTATAATTTAAATTAATACATAACTATATTCAAAAAAAAATTCTCAATTATAATAACATTTATATTTATATTTATTACTTTAATAAATAATAAAATTGATTTATTTATATATTGTTTAATTTTAAAAAATTAAAATAGTTAAATTGATAATAAAAAAAATTACATTAGCATTCATTTATCAATTAAAATAACTTTAAATATAATTTATATCAAATTTTTCCATGATATATATTAATAATGAAAATACAAATGATCAAATTCAAATAATTATATAAGTTTCTTGAATAATATGAATAAATTAAAATTAATATATAACCATGTATTCATAAGTAATATTCCAAGTTCAAATTAATACATAATCATGCTCAAAAATATTCTCAAATAATAATAACATCTATATTTTTTATATTTATTATTTTAATGAACAACAAAATTAATTTATATAATATACTTTAGTTTTAAAAATAAATAGATAATAATTTTTAAAAAATTACATTATAGCATGTATTCATTTTTCAATTAAAATAATTTTCTATAGAAACAACAATAATTATTTATACAAAATTTTTATCATAATATATTGATAATAAAAACTCAAAAAATTAAACTTCACTTTATTAATTATATATGTCTAACATTAATAAATTTTATAAACAATAATACAATTTTAACCTTATAGAATTTTGAACAAAAGTGTAACACAGTCCAAGGAGCTAGCCTAGTGGTGTAGTACGTTGCAGCCATCCCAAATGATGCGGCTTCAATTCCTTGCTTCGGAAAAATATTTTCCAAAATTTTCCCACCAATTGATCTAATTAAACCCTAATCGGTTTGGACGGTTTTCGATTCAACCGATAGGTTAGCCGGTTCTTCCACAGATTGAACACATATCCGGGTTACTAGTGTGAACCAAACCGGTTTAGAGGCCAGTAGAGTAAAGCGAATCAAGCTTCAATTGAAGAGAAAATCAATCAAAGACTTTACTAAAGTTTTTATTTGGTGAAAGAGTGGAGCTCTATCATCTCAATAACATCCCATCAAATTCAACCACGAAAACAAAGTTACTTAGGAATAGGTACATTCTGGTACGGGACTTTTCCCGGGACACAGCACAAGGGTGTAGGCTTAGTTGGTTAGCTACCTAGGAACAAAATTTGCTTAGGACTGGATTCCTATGCATAAAGTTCAAACCATAGTATTAAGTAGAAAAAAAATTGAAAAAAATAAAGATTAGAATGTAATTAATTTCTATTTACTATTTATAATAAAAGACTCCTAATCCTCCTATTAGGAATTTAAGAGCTTCACAGGCTGTCAGCCACTGGGAATCCTAATCCTATTAGGAATTGAAATATTTCACATCGAAGGCTTGATGTTGTCAATAAAAATAATAATTAAACAAAAAAAAAGAAAACGCTTATTGAAGTAATTCTGGACCGCTAGTTTCTGCGATCAGGAATGAAATAGAACCACGTTTAGGAACTCACTTTCCATAATGCAAGACAGATATGCAGAGGACAATCCAGGTAACCATGCATGAAACATAGAATTCAATCAAGTCTAGGACCGAACAAAGTTTGAGCCATACTTCATTTTTATTAACTTGACTCGACTCAATTATACCTAAAGACGCAAAACATTTATCTAACAGGAGTTTTAAATTTTTTTTTGCTATCAAAAATTGAGAATGTTTGTTTACTAGCATAGAAGAAGTAGTCAATGTCTTAGATACTTGTGCCATATAATGCAATAAATGTATTCTATGTTCATTCAAATTCAATTAAAGGAGAATACTACAGCCATATGTCTAAGCTAAAAATCCTAATAATAATAAATTCCAGCCATACAGTCAAAGTATTCCTAATTATATATAAAACATTAAAACTCTACAAGAAACAAAAAATAATCTGCTGCTATATCCGCTAAAAGAACTTATAAACCACCGCTAGTAAAAGTGATCTGTTACCTAATAAACCCCAATTAAAATTATATTATTCTTCATAAAAATGATACTTTGTATAAATTTTATTTCTCGGTGAAGTCCAAAATATCCATAGCCTTGCTATGTTATTTTATTCTGTATTATATTGGTCATGGATGTTATCAGTCCAGCTGAACTAAAATGGCTTAACTGCTTCATCCTTAACACATGAAGATGACTTCAATAAAAGCTGTTTTATGCCAATTAATAAATTTCAAGTTTCAGAAAATACAATTAACAACTAATAGGCAACAAGAAATGAACTAGCCTCAATTTCACACAAATATTATTTGCTGCTCATAGGATTTAGTGCATCCATCCAAAGTCCAAAATCATTCAATTTACTTCATTTTCTGGACCTTTAACTTTAAACGGACCATAAGGAGTATTAAACAGCAGTTTCAAAGAAACCCAAGGTCCAGTATGCTTTAAGAACTATAAATATGTCAATAGAATTCGAGTAGCTTTATATGCTGAATTAATACCTTGAAGCTTGGGAAGTAGCATGCATTAATAATCCACAGGAAAGTAGCCAGTTAACAAAGACTATGAAAGAATACTAGGGAAAAGTTAACACCAAATAGACCTTTGTTCGTAATAATATTTGGAAATTTCTCAAATCTCCATTTAACTATAAAGAGGCAGAATCAAAGACATAATAGGTATTAGGCGCACATATGACTGAACAGAAATTTTAAATTCCACTCACACATTCCGTCCCCATTTTTCAGTAGCAGCCACTCCTTTAGCCTCAGAGCCATGGCCAGAACTTTTGAGATAAAAGCCAAATGTTTCCTTGGTAGGGTAAGGTAGTTTGCAAAACGTCCCATTCTCCTTTGAATAGATGAAACATTGCTTTCTGAAATCAAAGTAAATCTCTTCTTCATCCCCCAAAGATGAAGTACCTGTCAACTATAGAAGTGGAGAAAAATGTCACCAGAAGAACCAGTAAAAAGAAAGTGAGTTGTACAATTATACAAACCAACTGGATTAGTCCAAATCGACTAAGTTGCGCAAACTTGATACATTTTGATGGATATGGATGAAAACAAACAAATAAACAAATACCAGAGTGTGCTAATGCAGGTGAACAATCATATTCTTTGCACTAAAACCCAAGGGAGAATGCTATAAATAAAAAAAAAAAAAGAAAAAAAAAAAAGGAAAAGAAAAAAGGCAAGATAAGTGCTCACGACCTGAGGAGTCCTGAATTTTTCTATGTCATAGTAAAAGTCCTTTTACTTTCACTTTCTTGATTCACATGACAATGCAAGTCAGCAGTTTACTTGATCACAAGCTTCAATGTTCTATATTTTCCTTCTACTGTACTCTTGGTAATTAGATATCCCATTTGTATCAAGCCCTCTATTCCAGTATTTTTTCAAATGTTACCATTAGTTTGACCGACCAAGCTAATAACAACTGTTTACCATCCCCATGGCGCCATCAAATCTCCCATTTAAGGACTTCCCATATGTACAATGTGGAAGGGGGTTCTATAATTGGTTTCAGAAAATAAAACATGTTTCCTTGAAATATAACAAAAACATGGCTATAGTTTGTCATATCAGAGACCACTGAAGCAAAAAAAGAAGAGAAAGAGAATTCACGCAAAGAAGCAGAAGCTTTAAAGAAAAAAAACAACAGATCTTTTAATTCTCAGGTTTACAAGCAATACACTCATTTTTTCCTGTCCCATTTTGTTTGATGGTTAATTTAAAAACAACTTTTTAGAGCTCAAGGGCAACAATGGATGTCGCTACCAAATGTTGGAGGCTTGTTGAAACTTATTTATAAGATGTTTTGGCAAGAATGAGACATGCAATTAATGATTTTGAATGATATTTTCAATAATTTGGCGAATTTAGTTGTAAAAATTCTTTCAGTGATTTGATGCATTCTGCTGCAGAGAACTTTAGGATTTTGGGAAATGATCTACTATGCATGCAGCAGTCATGGAATGAAGAAGTCCCATCCAAAATATCTAATCTTCACCTTTCTATGTCTCTTCTTTCCATAGATTCTCCTTTATAATACTCCCAACATGTCACGATTATAATTAGTTTTTTGCTTTATATACATTCCATACTACCAATAAAATGGCTAAACTGGAAAATCTTTTTCTATGTGAATGCAAATGCTGGAAGTGGCTAAAAGCATAGAAGATGGCAAATAAGTTGGAAGGTGAAACAAAGGGTATAAATGGTGAAAACATAATTCTAATAGATGAAACAAAGGCCAAAATACATCAAAATGAAAGGAAAGTAGGAGTATCGCCAAATTTAAAGGTTCTAGTTAAACAAGACTAAGAAAATATCAACCGCAATTTTAGAAGTAACCAAAGCAGAGGTAGAGATACCCTAATTTTATCATTCATTGCAAATAGATTCAATCAAATTAAAACAGGGGGATAGATGTTGAGAATATCACCCAGAGAATCAAACAAGAATATTAAAATGAAAAGTGCAACTAAAAAGCCATATGTTCAAGGCTCCAAAAAAACTAAAATCTAAAGTTTATTGAATTGCAATCATTAACCATAAAAGAAAAAATAATTGTTTTTACAAAAAAACACTATTTAAGATTAATATATCAAAATGAATTCATGGAAACACAAAAATAGACTAAATAAAAAAGGAGGTCTGCAGATGCTCTACAGTGCATAGTGAAGGCACTGAAGTCTACTAAGATGGTTCACCATGTCTAACTTAAACCTAATAATAATAATACATCAATGCACCAAGTTATTATTTCTAATCAAATTAAGATATTTTACCCCATCGCTATATTAAGTGCTATACCAATATTATTTTATTCTATTTTCACGGTGGCTCTTCAAAAAACATTTGAACAAAATGGAACAAAAATTAAGTGTCAAGCAAATAATGAATAAGATTCTAGCAATTTACAATCGCTTGTCATGTGTATGCCAATTATCAACCTTTTACCTAGAGTCCAAAAGATCTATATTGATCACCCCTGCATCGATTAAATATGTGCACAAGGAAAAAAGAATCTGGCTTGCATATATATTCACTTAAGTTATGCAATTAAATAATGCATCCAATCTCACTTCTTTGAGTTCACCCAAAGTAAAAACTGATTCGGAAATTCCAACTGAATGCTAGGCTAACCTGTTTACGAAAGTGCAATGGGACAACTTCTTTGGAACCAGAAAATTTCGCCGGAGTTATTTTACACGCATCTGCAAGGTGAATATCATTAACCTGCACAAAGGAAAAGCCAAAAAAAAAACAGTGAAAAGCAGCCAGTTTGCAGAGACTATAAACACACGTAGAATATAAACAGCCATATACCTTGCTATACTGAACGATGCATTTGAAATCGACAGACCAAGCGGTGAAAAGCCAAACGAGAATGTGAAAAGCTACAAGTCCACTGAGAACTATGGCAGCATCTGAAAAGTCAATGCTGGGAACAATAGTAGTAAGCCAGACAAGGTAGAGGATAGCAAAAGGCCACACATCCAAACGCCATGCCCAATGTTTCTTCCTCAACAAATCTACTCTCTCCACCACTTTACCCCCGACATGAAATCCCGACATCCCCCTCCTTCAACCCCTAAAAACAACAAGCAAATCAATACCAATCCCTCTCTAATCTCGAATCGAGATTTCTTCTGATCGAATAAAATTAGGAAATTCTAAAGAAAGAAAGAAAGAAAAAGCAAATCGATCACATTAAATTATTTTATAAAAATATAATTTACGGATAGAATAACATACAGCTAGTATATTACACAGAGAGGAGATCAAAGCGATGGATTGATTTGGGCGAGAGTTGTCAGATGAAATTTCTGAATGTGCTCGCGTGTGAATGTGATGGCCCCCTATCTGTTTGCTACTTTGTTTCCTTCAGACTGAAGCTAAAGGGAAATGGTCTCCCACGGATTTTTTCAAAGTTTCAGTATGTCCGCCTTACCCATTAACCTCTTTTGAGTTTTGACTTTGGAGTGATTTTTTTTTTTTTTCCTAATTTGAAGTAGGGAACTGTTTTAGTAGATCCCATAATTTTGAGGGCACAAAATTAAATCATATATTCAACTAAATGAATAATTATTATAAATATATATATATATATGGAAAAAAAATATCATAAACCAATTTTGTGCGTATAATTAGTTATGACAGGATTAAAAATAATATTCAAATATATATTATAATATTTTTAAATATATAATATAGGTTAATATATAAATAAATTTATAGTATATTATTTTAAAATTAATTTTATTATTTATTTTACACAATTTTTTATTTTTTTCATATATAATTGTATTACATACTGTGTTTAAATGTATCATTATCGTATAACAGGCTACAAGTATCATGTCATATAAACTATATATGTTTAATCACATTTAATTTATTATATTTAATAGATGGTGTTAATATGAATTATAATCTTAATACGATTAATTAATCGTGTCACATTAATGTTAAGCATTATCGTGTCACGATTTTCAGTCTATATTTTGTTAGTTGTGCTATATCCTACTATTTAAATAATAATTATCACGGTATAATCCAACCAGAAGTAGCTATATATCCCATAAAAATGACAGTGTATGATCGGACTTAAATTGGCTTGAAATCAATACAAATATGATTTTTTTATTATTACTAATAACACAAATACAATTTCCAAATGTAAAAATTCTTCGATTTGATCAACTTGAAATAATTCAAAAAGTTTAAAATCCAACATAAATCGGTTCATACACCAATCCTTTTTTTATTTGTTTAACGCAAAAAAAAAATTTGGTTTTCTCTATAGTGAATATTTAGTATGTTAATGAACCTATGGAACACATTGATTTCACCTATATTTATCACTCAAGTCTTATTATGTTATTTAAAGAAATATAGTCAAGATTTTAGTGTATTAAAAATGTTCTATAACCTAATTTTTTTATTGTAAGAACAAAAAAATTTGTGCATGCTCGTATTACACCAAATTCTAGTAATCTATAATACTAATTTCATTGAAAAAATTCAAGTTCACTGACTTTTTGTCTACATAAATTGACATTGAGCAACCATACTACAAATTAGATTAGCCAGTAATGCTGATATTTTTGTGACTGAAATTCGGAAATTTGTAAGCAAGTTTTCAACATAAATTTAAAGAGCTATTTCGGGCAAGGAAAAAGAAAAAGAAGAAATGGAAATTTAAAGCATGTCCAACTGACATTGTTCAGTAGGGAACAGTTTTAACCAGTCCACGTTCAGTACTCGTAGACTATATACACTATGTTCAAAGCCAATATTAAAATTGACTTATCCGAGAACAAAACCCAAAAAAATTAAGAGAATAAATCAAACTTGCAATGACAACAGTTAAATTTAAGTACACTCAAAGCTTTAACAATATCAAACATGTATAGACCTAATATGAGTTTTCGGAAGAACAAATCCAGCTCTTCTTTCTTCAAATGAATATTCAATTTCTTCAGGAACCTCTTCTGCTGGACGGGCACCATATGGAACTGGAGGAAGGGGAGGAGGTGCCGGGGTCATAGCCGTCTGCATTGGTACAGACAGTGTTGAAGGTGTTGGCACAGGGATTGGCATTGTCTGAGGTGTTCTATTCTCTTCATCTGCCACTAAAGTTTTCGAAGGAGTAGTAAAGGACACTTCACTAGTTGCAACTATCTTCTTAATAGTCTCACCGTGTGCAGAGGTTACATCTAATATGTTCGTTTTTGATGCCCCTGTTGAAGAAATAGGTGAGAAAGGTTTCCGCAGCATTGGCGACTCTGGTTCATGGGCATTAACAGCACTGAAAGGATGCTTTTTTGAAGGAAGACCAGCAATGTCCAACCCTCTCCTACCTATGCAATAGTCAAAAGGAAATGAAACAGAAAATTAACAGAAGAACCTGGAAATTCAAAACAAACAACGAGATGCCCTTAGAGCAACTAAGCTATCATGTGAACTACCTGAACTTTCATCACTTGTATTTTTTTCATTTTCAACCTTTTTTCTTTAAAAATTTTAGTTGAAAGTCAATAGAAAAATTTAAAGAGACAGAACCTACTTCTTCAACAATCAACAATTAGAAAATTGTGAAGAACCAGTTGGTGTTCTTTCCAGATCCCGTGGGAGATTGGCGAGCTGTTATTGCTAAGTTTCAATTTTAGCATCTTCAACAAAGACAAAAAGGAAATGAAAAAAGGAAATGAAAAAAATAATTAGCGAGGATCTAGAGCACTACCAACTCCTTAGTGAATACTTCACATTTTCAAAAACTTACCAACAGATAGCGCTGCAAACCCATCATCGTGCCGGTGATTATTCAAGGAGTCCTGTTGGTGCATTCGGTCAACTTTCTTGCCAGGACGTAAATGCGGTGTAGCTTTGCTTGGGAGAGTTAAATCAGGTTTAGAAGTTTGGTGCAAGGCTCCGCCAAGTGAGAGTCTTCTGTTGCTTGCACCTCCTGTTGAAACTCTAGGAGCTTTTTTCACGCTCGGAGTCTTCGAAGGGCTTGGTTTTGACCCATAAAGTGCCTCCTGTTCTGCTATCAATTGCCCCTGCAATTTCTTCTGATCCTGTACAGAGGAACAGAGAAGACAGATCAACATTAGCATATACAGCAATTATACATGTTAACATATGCAATGATCAATTAAAAGAGATTTGACAAGATATATATTATGGTAGAGTCGATGGTAAGTGCATATACCCTTTGCCTCCGCCTTTCTTCCTCTTTCTCCTGCCGTAATATTGTATACTCTTCGAGCATGGAAAGAAGGTGAATCTGGAATTACATGTGTATCAGCACATTTCTTTGCACAAAGTTACCAAATACAGACACCCAAGAAATGAATGAAATTAACACTCAGGGCCTAAAACTTAATTAAGAACTACTGGACTTACACCATCATATAAGAACTCAGTGCCTCTTTCCTTTTCCCATGCCATGGTTTTTGAAGCCAGTGCCTCCACCATACCTGGACCAACATGAAAATTGCAAGTTATTTGAGATGGAGTTTTTAAAAAATGATCATCATGACGGTGAATTGCAAATTGTAGAAAGTTCTTTAACAATCAAATGAAAATAATGAAATCAACAAAAGCCCAAAAGTATCTCTGTAAATGGGAGAACAATTGAAATATAAAAAGCAGCCAAATACATAAGATCACTGGATGAGATTGATAAAAGGGAGCCACATGTGAAACCTAAGAGATATATGACCTGTTTCTATTAAATTTATTGAGATCCTGGCAATCAACCATCTGAACAGCATACCTGGAAGCTTATTAACCAAAGCGCGAGCTTTCTCAGCACGCTTGAGAGTAAGATGAGCTCCTCTCCCTGCATTGTATCGGTTATCATCCTGTACCACCACCACCGCCAAATGACATCAGTTGAGCAAGAAATCAAGAAATATAGTATAAAGGAAAAGAGATGATCTCGATACTTAACCCTATTGTATTCCTCAAGCCAGGACTCCTCCTCACATGCAGCTATCCATTTCTCAACCTTTTCAAGTATTTCCTTCCGGCTAAAAGCTTCTTCTTTCACGTTACCAATTTGAAGTTCAATCTGCTCGAGCACAGTGGCAGGGTCCGCATTTCCTTCAAAATTATGGACAAAATAAGTTTTACAGGTGATAAAGATATGAATAGTAGATGTTGCAGTGATATTATCATGAGTAGTACCAGACTCTATGGCTTCTAAGGCATATTCAATCGCAGTATCTGCTTCTGGAACCATATGCGTCTTTCTACAGATCTCTTCAAGCTCTGACCTCTTCTTCAAAACAAGATCTTTCATCTTGCTTGATTTCAGCTCTTCCAATCTACAGACTTCTGCTTCAACCTGCAAGTTAATTCTCATAAAATTGATATCCACACTTTAAAAAATACAAACCAAGAGACCACAAAAATCAAGTAAATATAAGAATTAACTGCCTCAGCCCGGAGGTTAATTCTCATAGAATTAATATCCACACATAACAAAAAAATCCAAATCAAGAGACCACAAAAGTCAAGTAAATGTAAGTAATTCTGAAATGATTGCAACTCACATAGTTGATGAAATCCACAGATAGAGTGTTTGGTTCAGTAATTTCATGTTCTGAAGCAGCTATATTACAGGTAACGTTCTGAAACATTTGCTGCTCCTCGATTGGAGTATCCATCAAATTCCATAACTCCAACATTGTACTTGCAAGATCTTGGAGCTGTCATCGATCAAGGCACAATGCTATCTATGTAAAGCAGAAATTTTTCATTGATGCATATGCTAATAATAAGTACCAATGTTACCTTCTGCATTCTTTGAATTTTTATCTCCCTCAATTTAAGTACTGCAGAAGACAAATTCTGAATCGTATCATTACTTATGCACCTTGATCCTTCATTATTACCAAAACTTGGATTAATTTCTGTAACAGTTTGCTTGAAATCCATGCCAAGCACTGAGCAAAGTGAGCTTAAATTATCTAGATGCTCTTGAACCTGCTTCAACCGATCACTCTGCAGGGAGAAGAGATCGATCAGTTGCTTTAAAAGGTAAGTAAATTTGAATATGCAGGAGAACAAGAATAATCATAGACCTTCTCTTTTTGAAGCGTATGCAGCTGTCTATGAAATTCTTCAAGTTTTCTTAAGGACATATCAGTTTCATCCAAAAGTATACGGTCAGAAGATCCATGTAACTCATTTGAGATGCACTGTATTTCCTGTAGAACTTCAAGGAACTGATTTCTTCTGTCTGATTTCCTCTTCCGCATCTCCTCAAGTTGTGGAAGAATTTTTTGAAGTTCCTCCTTCAAGCTTCCAGCATTTTGATCAGCCTGAAATAGCGCAGATTTATAGAACGAGAGATAGAGAGAGAGATTGAAAAAGAGAGAACACCCTAATTTCCTAGGTAAGCCTAGTCCATATCAGAACATGTTGTAATTTTCAAATCTTCTCCCCATCCTTTAGAAAAGACAAAGCAGCAAGCAAATCTAGCTAAATTTCAACTTTTGCTAAAGGTGTATAGTAATCATGTTTCACTCTAACCAGATTATGTTCCCAAGTAACAGCTTTCGATCAGAAAACTTGGACTTGAAGATTTATAATTTTAAGTACACAATGTTTAGCAGTCGCTTTGTTAGATCTAGGCAGATTAGTTTCGTCACATAAATTGCTGCCATTGGATTATTGTTAACACAAATTATGATATATCTATCGTTTATAACAAGTGTTTATCGATTATCTAAATTCCTACTTCATATATAATTAAATAACCATGGTAGAAGATTTCAGTTAAGTTAATCCACATTAAAACCCACAATCAAAAAAAGGTTTAAAAAGAAAAATAAAAGAAACCATTATTACATCATTCCAACCTGCCTAATGTGTACAGGACGTTCTCCCATGGCAGAGCAGACAGCTGCAAGTTCAGCTTCAGAAGCAGCAATTGCTTGTCTTAGCTCAGCTCTGTTCTTGTTTGCCTGATTCACCTTTCTTCTGTATACTTCAAGACATTCTTGTTCAAGCTCAAGCAGCATTTTATCCCTATCAGCGTCTGACTCCCCAACCTCATCCCAAATGATCTGATTTTTCATGATAAAACAGAAAACGGAGGGAAAAAAACAAAAAAGAAAAATAGTGAAAAAAATTTCATTATCTGCAAAAGAAAAAGATAATGGTAGGTAGAGGATATGGTCTCTTTTTATCTAAAAAAAATCAAAGATGCACAGACCTGCAACTCATAAAGAAGGGATCCACAGGTCGTTTTCACTTGAAGAAGTGGATCATTCTTAAGATTGGACATGTGAACAAAATCTATGCGACAGAATTCTTGTAATCTCTGAGTTGCACAGACAGATACATTAATTTGATTTTGTTTTTCATTTGGTCGCAATATTTTCTCCACAGAAAAACAGAGAATTAAGGAAAAAGAAAGTAGTGAGTAGAGATACGAAATTGAAGACAAACCTGAATAAGAGATAAAATTTAGTTAAATTTCCTTTTGCTTAATTTTCCTTAATTTTCTTCTCGTCGAGAAAATTTGGGTTTTTGTTTAGAGGAAATTTTGATGTTTCGCATGCGAGAAATAAGGATGTGTGTGAGACACTGAGAGGCAGCCGATTAAGGAAAAAGGGGACCGTTAGAAGAAGAGCTGCTGTTGAGGATTTTGCTTTTAAAGAGGGTGTGGTGAGATTTGATTTCTTTGAGCACCAAAAGCGATTTGAATTTCAAATTCATTCAGACTTCAGGCACCGGCTTTAACTCATCTGCGGCCGTTTCTATTAAATCACTTCATTAAAACAACGGTCATTCCGTCTTCCAACTGGACCTTGTAATGGGCCGACCTCGACTGGGTCGGACCGAGCCTACATATATTTTGGATTGTTCAAGACTTGAAGTGCATTGGAGCTCAGGTAGATAAAGACCGAAGTTGGTGGATTGTTATATTATTGATCCAGATTCTTATTGCATTATGTATTATACTCCTTCAAAAAAATATGTATTTTTTATTTTGATAAACTAATAGATATAAAACAGTTTATTAGTTATAATTTATTAGTTCATCACTTTTGAATTTATAAATTCATCAAGTTTATCGTTTTGAACTTATAAATTTATCGTTTTAGATTTAAAGGTTCACCGTTTTGAAGTTCATTATTTATAAATTACAATTTCATCGTTTATAATTTGTATTTTTATAGTTTTGAAATTGCAGATTTATCATTTGAAATTTATAAATTCATTATTTACAACTTATTATCTCATCACTTACCTATTCATCATTTACAATTTACAAGTTCATCATTTTGAATTTGTATATTTATCATTTTAAAGTTATAAGTTCATTGTTTAGATTTTGCAGGTTTATCGTTTATAATTTATTGTTTAATCACTTATACATTTATTGTTTACAATTTGCAGATTTATCATTTTGAATTTGCAGATTTATCATTTTGAAACTGCAAATTTATCGTTTTAAATTTATAAATATCACTTACAGGTTTATCATTTATAGTTTATAGGTTTATCACTTACAGATTAATTATTTACAATTTGCAAGTTTATCACTTTGAATTTGCATGTTTATAATTAAATTCATCGTTTAGATTTTGCGAGTTCATCGTTTACAATTTATTGATACACTTATAGGTTCATCATTTACAATTTGCAGATTTGTCGTTTTTAACTTGTAGATTTATTATTTTAAAACTACAAGTTTATCATTTTAAATTTATAAGTATCAGTTATAAGTTTACCGTTTATAGCTTATAAGTTTATCACTTGCATATTCATTATTTATACTAAATTTATTGTCTTTAAGTTCTAGCAACTTGATTTTCTCTCTTTATATTATTTATTTTTAATTTAAATAACTTCATTTTCAACTATTTTTTTCACAAAAAATTAAAATTACATATTTTTATCCAAAATAATAATAACAATTATTACAATATTTAAAAATACTAAAAAAATTTAAATACGTAAATTAAAAAAAATTATTTTTCTAAAAATAAACTTAAAATAATCATATTTTTTTTTTATCTTTGAGAATAATAAGAGATGGAGAGAAAAATCATATATTTTTTTAACTAGTTTTTAAACTCAATCCTTCATTTTTAAAACTACATATTTGCTCCAAAAATAAGTTTGACTTTTTTTTTAGCAAAAAAATTTTCAGCTATCTCTTGCCAATTTTCTCACCATATGCTATTTTTTTTAGAAAAAATTAAAGACCGTGCATTTTTTTTGTAAATTTTGATAAAACATACTAAAATTACTAAATGACTTGTAATTTAGACATTTTTGGGTAAATTAATTATTTTATTAATTATTATAAATTAAAATCAATTATTATAACTTTATCAATTATAATATATAAGTTGTAATCAAATAATATAATTTTACAAACTTATTATTTTATAACTATCATAGTTATCATAAATTTAATTTAATTATTTAATTTTATAAATTACTGTAAATTAAAATTAATTATATTAAAAACTATAAATTAAAATTAGTTAGCATAAATTAAAATAAAATACGACAGTTCATAATTTTATCAACTTTCATAAATCAAAATAAATTACCACAAACTATTTTTTTCTTTTATATAAAAATTAGAATCAATTATTATAAAATTTACAATATATATATATATATATATATATAATTTTAGTCAATTCAGTTTATTGAACAAAACACAACAAAATATTTGTAAAAAACCAAACTTAATAAATAAAAAATTGAACTAATGGAATCAAACTAAATTCAATTTGATTAAGTTTATTTTGGTTTGGAACACCTTAATACCCTAATAAAGTTTAATAGAGTATATTCGATAGATTTTTTATTTAAATTATACTATTTATTTTAAAAAGTCATTTTATAAAAGATATTTTTAATAAAATTTTTATATTTAAAATTTAGATAAAAAAGTGAATTTAATTTTCTATGTTTGAAGAGTCAAATTTTACTTTATATTATAATTGTAATTAATATATCTATACTTTTCATATATATTATATATTTTTATTGTTATATTTTTTTAAATTTTTTTTATTCTAATAAAAAATATTTATTTTTTAATAAATATTAATTTTTATAGAATAAAATAAAATAAAAAGTAAAAACTCTATTCAACTTATAAATATAAAATACTTTTATTGCAGTAAGATGCTCTTTAGGTGGTAAGTTAAATTTATTATATATATAAACCCAAAATGAACAGAAACTGCAAGACAGACACAGATGTTCTTCTCCCCTAGAAAATCATGGAATTTGCTGAAAGCTCTACTGCCAAGTGCTCCTCTGATGTAATTTGGGCCAAGCTTGGTACGACCTCTTTCTCCTTTTAATTGTGCTTAATAATTATAATTATAATTATTTTTCTCCTTATCCGCTGTTTGTCTCCCAAGAATCTGCCCTTTCCACTCCAAGAAACTATTTCCCTTCAAGAATACGCTTTTCAGTCTCGAAGCATAAATTCTACATAGCTTTAAACCGAAAGAAGCGGAAAAGCTTGATTGGTTAATTTCTCTTTCTTCTTTATGTGCAAAATTTGCTACGGGATTCTAACTGCTCAGCGATTCTAGTGTTATATTAGGTTATTTTTTTTTGTCCAATCGAAAAATCAAATTTAGTTATACATTTTTCTATTGCATTTTTCTACAAGAACTTGACTTTTCATGAGATGATCATTTGAATGCAAGTAAATATTTTTTTAAGTGAACTTTAAATCTCTGATCAAATTTTCTTTTTCTCACTTATTGACGTTGTTTGTTTAATTAATTTTTCTTACTTGCATTAATTATTAATATGACTTTACTTGAATCTTGAAAGTATCTTTAATTTTCTATTCATATCTTCTTTTAGTAAACATAAAATAAGCCCACATTGATTTGAATTAATAAGTATTGCCAATGAACATGGTTCTTTTCTGAATTAGGCATGTACCAAATGTCTGTTTTACTTTACCGCAGCCAGCAACTGCATTCATTTCCTGATTGGAGACGTTTGTAAATAGTAACTAACTGATCAAAATTGGATCAAAATCTTCTATAGGATTAATCATCAGACTTAAAAGAATTTTCTGCAATGACTTTTTGTTACCAGGAAGTTGACTTTTGATCATCTTTCGTCTCTTGTTGCAGTACCTTCTGATTCAAAATATTCTGATATTGAAATAAGGTCAACTGAAACGGTGATTTGCTCAGCAATCTTATCTTCTTCTCTTCAAAAGCATGAATGGTGCAAAATAACAAGGAATTCAGATCAATGTTCTGCTACAATGCGAAATATCAGGTGATCTTTTCAACTTTCTGGATACATTCATCTTTTAATACACAATTATTGTATCTTCTTTGAAGAACCTGAAATGTGTTCTCTGCTGTTGTAATTTGACCATAATTCTATTTATTACCCAACTTAAAAAATTTTAATGTCCTTTCTTCAAATGATGGAAGCTTGGACAGCTTCAGCTTGGAGTAAAATTCAAACTTCTGGTATTCTTATGGCTGAAAGAACATACTTTTTTACGAGCTTATTGTTATAGTTTAGTGAAACCTTTTGTTTGATTGGGGACTGCTCTTTTATTCATTTTTATATCTGGTAACACGAAGATATTAATTTTTTGGACTTTTGAAGTCTCAATATACTTTTAGCTCAACTTATACAAGAATCGAACTTTTAGCATTTTTGAATCTGGAATGAGAATGCAAATAGAGAGATTAGATTTCTTAATTTAAGAATTTACTTTTCATGGCATTCATCTTCTATTTCATCTAATTTTTTCGGCTTTCTCCATCTTATCTATTTTCTTTTGCCTCTCTCTCTCTCTCTCTCTGCGATCAAACATGTTTTTCATTTGGTTCTAGCTCTTATGCTATGTTAAATGTTGTTTTGTTTTAATTTTTTCATTAAATTTGTCTCTAGGATTCTATGTAGAGAATATTTTTAAAAATTGTTGACATAAAATAGTTGCGCGTTGGTTGCATTCTGCTTTGAAAAAACACTTCTCTAACAAAGTAACAAAATTTTTGTTTACTATTCCATAACAAGTAAATCTATTAAAAAGATGCATTCATTTTCAGTCAAAAGAAGATATCATAAATTGTCTCTCTTTTGTGCTGATAGTTCCAATATGATACTCGTTAATGAGGCAGTTATCCAGAATGAAGATGATATCATTATCAATTGTGGAAGTGAAATTATACCTGGCCCTGATAAAGAAGGTCAACATCCATTCATTTTTCTAATTTATTGTTCTTCTTTAATTAATTCTGCAACTAATGTTTTCTGTGAGATCTTTTTATTGTGGCATATTTCCTGTCATTTTTTAATGTTTTTGAAAACTTTGCAATGTAGCATATTTATGTGCTTTTGTTTCATTTTCTTGAATTCTTAGGAATTTATGCAAATATTGATGATTGTAGACTGTTATTGTTGTTAACAATTGTTCATTTCTTTTGTAACAGTTGTAGTTTTGAGGTTAGATGAGCCCCTGCATCACTAATTCCTATTTGCTCCTTAAAAAAATTATCTTTTTGTTTCTTGTACTAAAATGAAACTTAAAGCGATCCAAACAGAAATGGAAGAATTAGTGAGTGTTTTAATCTTTGAGCTTCATTAGAAGTAGGGTTCAATTGTATCTATAGTTCAGATGTAATTGCTTCTCAGAAAATATTTCAAGCATAGTCGTTACATAAGTTCAAAATATTTCTAAACCTTTAAACATTGAAATCCTAAAAGTAGTCCTAGGACTACAAGGATTTGGTCTTCTAATAGGAAGTAAAAGCATTGATGCTTTTTCAGTCTAATGATACCTGATGCATGATTAATTCCTTAAGACTTATACGTGGTTGATTCAAACAAAGCTGGAAGCTATTAGAATATCCTTGAATCATGAAACTAAAGGTAGCAAAAGAACTAATCATGTTACTCTAGACAATAAACTTAACCTTCAATCTTCAACTTTTTTTATCCTGAGGCTGAATGGTACAATTGACAATTTGGGGAAGCTTGAAATATGCTCTTAAGAGGGGTAAATAATTCACAGATTTGTTTTCTTTATACAGAATGAAAAAAAAATAATAAGAATGTTTTTTCTTGGAGAGTGATTTTTTTTATATTTGTAGGCTATTTGAGTTACAGATTTAAAGTAATGCCTCCTCCAGAATCCCGCATGCAGAAATTAATGGTAAATAATCAATCATGTCTGACATATTTAAAAATCACCTTCTTTGCCATTACTAGCTACGTGCATATTGATCTTTTTGCTCTCTTTACTTCTTTTCTCCATTAGGTCTGTATAGATGCTGAACATGCAAAATGTAGCATCTGCTTAAACATCTGGTATGACGTTGTAACTGTTGCTCCGTGCCTTCATAACTTCTGGTATGGGGTTTACATATTGGGTGTGGTATTTCGATCTCCAAATATATTGAACACACACTACTTTGTTCTTTTGCTTGACCAAAGGACTAAATTATCCAGACTTTCTTAGTCAACAATGTTACTAGTCTTGACTAATATACTAAATATCTATAAATTAGAATAATCATGTATCAGCTCTTTCAAATTTTTTTCCTTTGTTTTGTATATATGTTAGAAGTTGTAGGCTTAAACTATATTTAGCCTTTCCTCTGGCCATCACGTATTCTTTTATGTAAGATAAAAATTAGATTTTACTTGGTTTGTTTACTTTCATGTAACAATGGATTATCATGTGTTCTTTTTTTGGCTTTAATCATTTTAGATTTGGTAAAAACAAAATCTGCATAAAAAATAAAGAAAAAAAATTTAAGCAAAAAAAAAAAGCTTTAAAGTGTATTATATTGTAGTTTTTACAAAGGGATTTTTGTGTTAATTAACTATAGCTGAGATTTTTTTGACTGAGAGATAAACTGTGGACAATTTTTTCATATGAAACAAGTAATTAAAATGGAGTGCATTTGATAAAATTTGGTGTGGGAATAACTGCACTCTTATCTATTTCTCTGCTTTTTGCCCAATAATGTTATTGTTGTTTTGAGTTGTTGATTTGGGATTTTCTGTAATACAGCAATGGATGCTTCTCTGAGTGGTTAAGGAGATCACAGCAGAAACGTTCAAATGTCCTTTGTCCTCATTGTAGGGCAGTTGTACAATTTGTTGGTAGAAATCATTTTCTGCATGGTATTGAGAAGGTGAAACATTACATTTTATTCAATTCCTCTATAAGCATTCGTCATTTTGATCCATTGGGAAAACATTATTCATGCACTTGTATACTGTTTCGATCCCACATCGTACAACTCTATGGGGAGTTGGTTTACAAGTGTGGGAGGTAACGGCTACTATTGAGAATTCATTTTGGTGGAACATGAGACCTTTTCACTTATGGGCCTAGTGTATCATTTGGACTTGTATGGGTAAGCCCGCTAAGTGTGTGGGTACGATTTTGAACTTATGAGAATTCAAGGTAGTAACAATTGGTATCAGTGTCGGTCCGATTCAGCGGTGGCCAATCCAAGAGGTAGGAGAAGCCGCCAGTGGGTGATGAGCTGCTGTGGATGTCGGCTGTCCATGGGAGGGGGTATATTACGATTCCGCATCGCCCAACTCTATGGAGAGTTGGTGGTTTATAAGTGTGGGAGGTACCCGCCACCATTAGAAATTTCTTTTGGTGGAACATGAGATCTTTTCACTTATGGACCGGTGTAACATCTGAGTTTGTATGACCAAGCCTGCTAAGTGTGTGGGTGTGACTTTGAACTTATGGGAGTTCAGGGTCATAACATATACATAAAAGGATTTATTCTCCTTTTGCATGTGGATGATGGTTTACTTTTATTTACCTTCTAGGCTATATCTGTAACATATTTTCTGATTACCTGAAGTATAATGAATTATACTTTCCTTTTATATCATAATGTGCCTTGTTATTGACAAATATGATTATCATTTCTTAATTAATGGAGGGGTATGTTACAAAAATGTAGAATTCCAACAACATTAACTACAAATTTTCTTAAATTATGTGAAAATAGAAGTGAGCCAATTTTTTTTACATGGAGGGAATAATCCAAATGCTGCTGTGTAACTTGTACCTATGATTTTGTGGTGATTGACAGCAATGCCAATAACATGATGTGGATCCTATGTCTGATAATTTGAGGTAGTACCACACCATTTATGGGATATTTCTTTCAATCTGTGAACTATACATATCTGATCTACATTGCCTTTTAATTTTTTGCATGCTTGTGAAATTCATTGGTGTTATTATTAATCAGTCTAGAAAGATTTCTTGTCCCTTTTGTTCACTCATAGGTAGTTGATCTCCTTTGGATGCCTTTATTTCTCGTTCTTATCATTTAACTGCCTAAATATATGTATTTTTTTTTTGTAGAGCAGTTTTGGTTGACTGATAATTTTCTTGCTTATGATAAGATCAGCTCTTTTTTTCCCTTCTTCTTTTAGGATTTACTACAAGCTGATTCTTCATTAAGACGGTCAGATGAGGAAATTGCGCTGCTAGATTCCAGTGCATTAATCAAATCAAATCTTGTAAGTGATTTTGATGTCATGGGACATGGATTATTTGAGATAGTGAAGTCATGGTCAGATTTTGACCTCTCAGTTCATAATCTATGTTTTTGTTCAAAGAGACATGAGCGAGTTCCAAAATCAGATGTATATGCATGCATTCTCTGTTTGCCTTAATCTGTGGGAAAAACATAACTGTAGACTTGAAGAGCATATGATTTGGTGGTGTTCTTCTATTTGTGCCCAACATTATCACCCTGTGATCATGTAACAAACTCCTTATTAATTGAGATAAAGAATCGTGTTGGTAGTATTAATATTCCCTCGGACTTATTGCTGAAGATCTATCTTCCATTCACTTTTCTTTTCAACCATCAACTAATGGAATTTATTCGTTTATATGGTGGTGTTATTAATTATTGGTTTCTTCAAAATTTTTATTGTTTTAGGTTTTTAGTGTTCTATATTTTTGCTTTGCATTTTTTTTGAGTATGGTAGCATAATAATGCTTACAAGGGTTCAACTATATCTTAGGTGTTTGGAAAAGGGAATAGAATCTAATTCTTTTTGCATGAATTTCGTACTTATTTATCAGGTTATTCAAAGCGGTAAGAAGTTCCATCGGAAGAGGCCACGCTCAACATTGGATGAGGAAGGTATTGGTGCAGAACTCCTCTGCCCTCAATGTGGTAAAATGTTAACTGATTATCATTTATTTCTTTTGAATAATTTTGGTTTTTGTATTCTCATTACTTATCTAAGAAGGAGATTGCTATTCCATCCATTTTGATGTTGGGTTCTCATAGGGAATAATTGCCCCTAGGTTGAGGATTGTCATTTTTAGGGATGAGTAGAAGTTCTATTTTGATTCCCACAGGCATTAGAATCAATTTGATGAGAAAGGAACATGAACAAACCCTATCTACCATATGATTTTGTCATTCCCCTTTACCTTGTTTGTCAGTCATCAGCATCCATTCTTTCTTTCTGTACATGTGCTTCTAACCAATTATCCTTGATTTTGAAATGAACTGATTTTATTCTATTATAACTAACTGCCGTTTATAGAGCTTCAGGATTCTTGAGCTGATGTTGGGACCTTGGTATGCCTGAAAGATTAATGCATATAGTATTAATTTTTATGGTGTGCAACTTTGTTGCTGCATGATGAAATTTATGTGCATGATGCTGAATCATATCTGTCTTTGGTCTTATATAGAACCTAGTAGGTGTGCCTCGCAGTAATTTTCTATATAATATTTTCAGCATAACCTTTTCAGTTACATGTTTCATATAGGCATAACAGGGGGCTTTTCTGTTTTGAGTTGTGGAGAAGTAGGCACAAAGTGGAATAATTTTTCTGCATGAAATAGAAAATTGAAGTTTACTTGACAAATGCTTTTGTTCTTCAAATATCGAACTCAAATTTGTCTAAAGTTGGAAACCAGAAAAACTCAATTTCTATCTTTTCTAATAAAAATTAGTTCTTTTTGCATCTTGTCTTTGCTGCTACAACCGCAACTTTGGCGATTCCTGTAGTCTCTGCAGTGTAATATATCTTGAAAGAGTTGCAAAATCTCTAGGGAGCATTTGTTGGAGAGCCTTTTTTTTCCCCCGAGTTGGGTGGAGATTACAGCCTGTTTCATTTGTTATTCCTAAATACTTGTCTCAGAACAGTCTGGAAGATAACAATAGGCCAAAACAGTGTTGCATTATAGCCATTTTGTCAGAGGCTGCTCCTTTGCATCAGTACCATCATCATCACAAACACTACAAGAGTTATTCCTTTGGAACCACTTCACCACAACGGACACTGGCATCATGATATTGAAAAAGAATAATTATTAATAAAAAATGTTGCTCTTACATCCAGATATTTCTTACCATATATGCCGTATTTAATTTTAAATTTTTATAGAAAATATTGAAAATAATGTACTTTACAGTTCTTGAGTAGAAGATGAACATTGCAAACAGAAAGGGAATTTGTTCTGGTGAGCAAGTATGCCCATAAAATTCTTTAAGTTGAAAAAGACACAAGGATCCCTCCAGAAAATTGTCTATGGGGTTTATTGCTGCACTTAGACGCGCATGTTGCTACTTACAAATGTGAAATGAAGACTAACTGTGTCATTTTAGTTGCTTCATTCTGCTATTGTCTTTTTAGCTGCTCTGTACTATTACACTCTTTTTAGCTGTTTCTAGCAATATGCTGTAAATAATCTTGTGCAGGTTTTAATGTTAAAGATGTGGCTAAATGTTTAAGTCAATATTTTCAATTTTGATACTTGATTAAGTGGAGGTCTAATTTGCTTCATGTTTCTGATCTATAATAGTCTCTTATTCCTTTCATTAATTACTGTTTAACCGTTTCATGTAAAACAATCAGGCACAGAAGAATTTGGTGGCTTCTGCTGTGACCAGAACACAGCTCATTTGCAATGTCAAGCCTGTGGAGGAATGATTCCTTCCAGAACAGATATTGGTGTACCACAACATTGTATGTGCTAGGTTTTGCATATGTTCTGTGATTATTTGTATTTGATGAAGTCTCGGCTTTTTGTCTGTTATGCTATCTAAGAGTTTTTTTTTTTAATTAATAAGCCCTAATCATAAATGTTTGTAGTTTTCTCTCTCTTTTTTTTTCTTTTGTTTTAGTCAGTCTAATGATATGTCCTTATGCTTGAAGTTGTAAATTCAACTATTTAAGTGAAATGATTCCACATAACTTAGAGGCTAGAACTAAGAGACTGCTTCAAACAGTTGTGATTGCTTAGGTTTAGTTTTGAGCAGTTTAGATGTAATAGAGCAGTACTACGTTGTCAACTGTTAGCCACAGTAAAGTATCTATCATCTTCGTAATTTATTGTACTCATGCAGGTCTGGGATGTGATAGAGCATTTTGTGGTGCTTATTGGCATGCTCAAGGGGTGACAAGAAGCAACTCTCACACGATGTGCAGTCATGAGAACTTTAAACCTGTATGTTTGCTTTTTTATGAGAACTTTAATTTTTAACTTTTCTGTGCTTTTGGGGAAGCCATGAGACTTCTGAAACAGTATGTGCTTTTGGGTTGGGCTACTATTTATGCACATGATTTTTCCTTTTATGCTTATTTGGGGATTGGTTCTTTTCAAAACAAGTGCCGGCCTCCATTCCGATTCCTCGCTCTGTTCTCTAAAACTATACTTCTATTTCTGCCTCTTATTGAAGGAAAAAGAATGAATCATTTTACCTACTGGGTTGTGCATCGAACATATGTAGACAGGGTTCTTTTATCAATGACACAACACAAATCAGTTTTGTCATATGTATTCTTTTTTTATTGAATCTCTTTTGTGTGCATCTAGAACATAGATTCTCTATTTTATAAGTTCCAGGGAGAGAATTCTTTTTTTTTTTACCCGAATAATTTATGTTATCATTTGCATTTTGAGTGCCTAGATCTTTTATAGCAGATATGTTTTTTTTTCCAATATATATTTTTTCCTGCTTAAGTTTCAAAAATTTTTTTGCTTGCTTTTATTACAAATCTGTTCTACGGTCAATTGTTTCAACTCTCTAAATTGTTCAAGTGTGGATTTTTTATCAACATAAGTCATTATTTATGATGTGAGTATTCTCCAACGTTTGATTTCCCATTTACATTTCCCTGTGTCTGGCATGTCTTCTAGATTCTTTTTGAATAATTTGTTTATTTTTGTAACTAGTAACACTCGGTGAGCCAATATCGCTTTGGTTTCATTATTTTAGTCTTCTGTTTCATTAATGGGCTTTCTGTAGTTGCTATCATGGGAAAATATTATAGTGCTAAAAAATTTTATAGTGTCATATGTAATGCTCCTTTTCCTTCATGCATCAAGTTTGATAATAGTGTAGTATTTGTGCGATCTGTTGATTTTTTAATTTTTTGGTTTGCAGATTTCGCAACGCACTATCTCTTGCATTCCATTTTTGGCACATGAAAAGAATCGGCATGAACAAGATGTATGAATGTTTGCACTGGAATGTTATTTGGTTGTAGTTCTGTTGTTTGTTAATGGTCAATATACGTTAGTATTTTATAGATCACTGCAAGTTGTATTAGAGAGATGGGGAAAACATTGCAGGAAGTTATCTCCGATTGGGTTGGCAAGTTGCATAGAAGAGAACTTGGTGAGTTGGTTTATTTTGGTTATTATTGGCAAGTTTTTCAAGTTTTTTGATTGTACATGATATATAGTCCTAGATAAAGTCTGAGGAAATCGTAATATACATTTTTGTGTCCTTTGGCATGAATTTGTTCCTCAAATAATTTCAATGGAAGATAATATTTTGTTATAATTGAAAAACTTTTTTTTTAATTTCTGCTGCAGATCGGACAAGGTTGGAACTAAATCATGCTGAGATGATAGCTGCAGGGACATATGTTTGCAAGTATGGATTTTTCCTCTTTTTCTTTCTTTCTTATTTTTTACCATGGAGGGCATTGAAAGAGTATGAAGAGGTAGAGAATATACTCTTGTATCTCTGACATCCTAGGTTATATATACAAGACTCTAAAATAAGAAGATAACTGAATAAAAGCTATAAAGTAGACTATAATGCAGAAACTAATAATAAGTCCTAATAACATAATATAAAGCTAACAAATCCCTAAAAATATGTTGCTAATAAATCCCTAAAATCAATCTACCATATGGCAGCTATACAACTGTCAACACTCTCCCTCAAAATGATGCATCGATATCTAACTTGCCATCTTGCAAACCAAAACATGAAAAGACTTTAAGCTCATTAATCTTCTGGCCATAGACCACTCAATTCAGCTAAGTATTGCACTCTGATCTTCTCTCTTTATCTGGTCTTGTGGACCTTATTCCGTGCCCACCCAAGGACATGTTTGAGATATTGCTTTGCAAATACTTTTAGCAATATTAAGCAGCAAATATCCTTTAGAAATGTGAGGTCGCATTGACTTTTTCAAGCTAGGGAATGACAAGTGAGTTTTCAGATTCCCACTGATTAAGCATTGGGTTAGTCACTCATAGCTGGTTTTGGGCCTTTGGCTCATCTCCTGTAAGATGCTCTTGTAGGCTATATTATAGATACTAATAGTACAACCCTAATAACATAATATGCAGCTACAGATTTCTACAAATATGCTGCTATAGATTCCTAAAATTGTGCTGCTAATAAATGCTTAAAGTCATGCTACAGAACTACCATAAAGCTTTCAGTGTCAATAGAGGGTATAACAGCTGCAATTTATTTTCAGTAGTTTAAGAGGTAATGCTAAAGCCAGTTAGATCTTCAAAATTCAGATCAGCAGATTGGGGAATATCTGAATTCTATACTTTTGAATTCATCAAGTATCAAATAGAAAACTAAAAGAAAGGCCTATTGATCCCAATAATTATGAACTTAGTGACTTTTCAGTCCAATTTTTTTTTTCTTATTTGTGATAAATTCGACCTCTACTTAATGGGTGTTTAGTTTAGCTGTTCAAGTCAGCTAATATCTATTTCAACTCCTAACAGTTAGGTCAAAGTATTTGGTTAGTTGAAAAAAATAAAAAATTAGCAGTCCTTAATCATTGTTTAATATATGAATAGCAATCTCCAATAGATCTTTACCAAACACTCAATATCTTTTTGCGATCAACCATCAACTACCACCTATTAGCAACTGCTACTAGTTATTAACAACTGCTACTAGCTATTAACAACTGCTGCTAGCTATTAACTACCCCCAACCGTTAAAGCATGACCCTTAATTTCTTAGTAACAATTGCATCCGTAGTAGCCTGAAATTTCATTATCCACACCATTCAGAATTACTATTCTGTTTTTGTTCACAATCACCATTCTCAGTACTGTTCATAGCATTATTTACAGGTGCTGTTCAAAGAACCTATGTCACTACTTGTCACATCTAAAATTCCATTTTGCCACCATCCAAAGACTTTTCCATTGTACAATCACCTATTCCTGGCACTGCTTACAGCAGTATTCACCTGTGCTGTTCACAGGTGGTTGTTCATAGATCCTACGTTGCTACTTGTCCTATGTCACATGATAAAAACAGAGAAAACAACTGAAGCAGCAACAGGTAAAGAAGATCCAAAGCCTTGAACAAACATGTAGAGCTCCATAATGCTAAACCAAATAAGATGTGATTCAACCATTATTGTCAATTCCTTAACTCTTGCCTCTTTATTCAAACATAAGCCTTACAAAAAGAGCCTCAACATGGTCAAAACCAGCAACATCAATTGAATTTTGATTAAATAAGGCTTTAGTTTGGCCGGTATGGTGAAAACTCATTATGATTATGTAATCACAAGGAATTTAGAGAATTTGATAATTCTATTGATAGGCAATGAGCCATATATATACAACCCTAAGGAATACAATTTAGGAATTAAATCAACCTAATTAAGCTAAATTACATAATCTGTGCTAATTAGGAATATTTACAACTAGCTAATTTAAAATAATATCTTATAATAATATTCACAACACTCACCCTCAAGTTGGAGCGTAGATATCGATGATGCCCAACTTGTTGCAAATATAAGAAACCCGAACTCCATTAAGAGCTTTTGTAAAAATATCTCCTAACTGCTCTCCAATCTTCACATAAGCTGTAGAAATCAAATTCTGTTGAACTTTCTCACGAACAAAATGACAGTCTATCTCAATATGTTTAGTTCGTTCATGAAAAACTGAATTTGAAGCAATATGAATCGCAATTTAATTATCACACCATAGCTTTGCTAGAACTTAGACTTTAAGACCGACCTCAATTAATAGTTGAGAAATCCACATAACCTCATATGAAGCTTGTGTCATTGCTCTATATTCAGATTCTGCACTAGATTGTGACACCACATTTTGCTTCTTACTTTTCCATGAAACCAAATTACTTCCAACAAAAACACAATAGCCAGTAGTAGACCTTCGATCAATCTTGGAGCTTGCCCAATCCGCATTAGTGAAACACTCAATATTCTTGTGACCATGATTCTAATTCGGTATCCCTCGTCCAGGGGCTCCTTTCAAGTAATATAAGATTTGTTCTAAGGCTGCCCAATGATTACTATAAGAGAAGACATAAATTGACTTATAGTACTAACGGAATAAGCGATATTTGGGCAGGTCAATGTAAGATAATTCAACTCAGGATCATCAAAAACATCTCCCTCCTTTGTGAATTGCTAGTTAGGAAGCATTGGAGTACTGCATGGTTTGACTCCCATTTTCCCAGTTTATTTTAACAAATCCAAAACATACTTCCTTTGAGACATGAAAATGTCTTTTCTACTTCTTGACATCTCAATCCCCAAGAAGTACTTTAGGTGCCCCAAATCTTTAGTATTGAATTGGCTTTGCAAGAAGGATTTCAAGGATGAAATTCCCTGTTTGTCACTTTCTGTGATAACAATATCATCTACATATACAACAAGTAGAATGATACCAAATGTGGATTGCTTATAAAAGACAATATGATCAGATTTGCTCTTTATCATCCCAAACTTCTCTACTGCCTGATTGAATTTCCCAAATCAAGCTCAAGGATTTTGTTTTAGTCAATGCAATGACTTTCAAAGATGACAGACTTTTCCAGACTCCCCCTGAGCAACAAATCTAAGAGGTTGCTCCATATATACCTCATCCTCCAGGTCTCCATGCAGGAAAACATTTTTAACATCAAGCTGGTAAAGTGGCCAATCATATGTAGTTGCCAGAAAAATAAACAATCAAACTGAAGTCAATTTGGCCACTGGAGAAAAAGTATCAGAATAATTCACTCCATAAGTTTGTGCATAGCCTTTGGCCACCAAGCGAGCCTTGAGGCGAGCCACTGATCTATCAAAATTAAATTTTACTTCAAAGACCCACTTGCATCGGACTGCTTTCTTACCAGCAGTTAAATCAACCAGATCCCAAATACCATTCTCAGTTAAACCACTCATTTCCTCAAGCATCGCATCATGCCACCCAAAATGAGATAAGACCTGGTGAATAGACTTGGGAATCCTTACAGAAGCAACAAACGAACAAGAAATGGAAGAAAAACGATCATGTGACATGAGAAGAAATGGGATAGGTGTATTAACGTTTACCTTTTTGCAGAGCAATATGCAAATCAATGTCATTGGGCATTGGATCGGATGACGAAGAAGAAATCGGTGCCGGAGTCGTCACAGGAGGATTGGGTCTTCGAGAGTAAACTTGGGTGATAGGTGGTTTTGGTTGAGGTGGTGGTGGTGGTGGTGTTGGAACAACACTTGAGTCTGGATAGGTGACATGATACACTAATAGGTCATCATCCTTTGGTGGACATACAGGTGGAGATGGAGCGGTAAAGAAAGGAAGATGTTCATGAAATATAACATCAGCTGACACAAGATACCTATTCAAGAGAGGAGAAAAACACTTGTATCATTTTTGAAGACGAGAATATCCCGGGAAGACACATTTTAATGACTTGGTGTCCAATTTAGAAACCCGCGGCGCGAACGAACATCACAAACAAAATAAGAACATCCAAAAATACAAAGTTCAGGAAACATAGAGTGATTAAGAAACGGAGTCTTAAAAGGGATTTGACCATTGAGTACAGTAAATAGCATTTTATTAATAAAAAAATAAGTTGTAGAAACAACATCAACCCAAAATAGTTTAGGAACATGTGTTTGAAATAAAAGAGCTTTGGCAGTTTGAAGAAGGTATCTGTTGTTTCTCTCAGCTAGCCCATTTTGTGATGGTGTATCAACATAAGATAATTGATGAAAAATTCTATTATGAGCCATATAGGTTTGAAAAGAATCAGAAAAATATTGTTTGTTATTATCACTTTCGAATGTTTGTACAGACCTACCAAATTGGGTTTTTATTTCCACACAAAAGTTTTTGAAATGTGAAAGCAACTTAGAACGAGATTTCATAAAATAAAACTAAGTCATACGAGAAAAATCGTCCGCAAAAGTAACAATATCTGAAACTAGTTTTAGACATAACAGGATATGGTCCCCAAACATGTGAATGTACTAACTAAAAAACATGACTAACCTTTTTATTAACTCGAGAAACATAAGATAAACGGTGATGTTTTGTAAACTGACAAGACTCACAATCTAAAGAAGATACACTAGTAAATTAAGGACATAACTTATTCAACAAAGGTAAAGACGGATGACCTGACCGACAATAAGCTTCAAAAAGAGATAAAATGTTGAAACATGCAATGTTTTGGGGTATCTGGGTATCCAAAATGTACAGACCTCTTGATTCTCGTCATTTATCAATAATCCTCTTCATCATAAGATCCTGAAACAGACAATGATCAGGAAAAAATAAGATACAACAATTAAAAGTACGGGTGAGTTTACTAATTGATACCAAAATTAAACGAAAATTTTGGTAAACTCAATATATATGACAAAGACAATGTTGGTGTGAGATTGACAGTGCCAGAACCAAGAATAGAAGTAGAACCATCTGCTAAAGTGACTGAAGAAGAAAAAGTGTGAGATTGTGGAAAATAGACTAGAATTACTTGTCATATGATCTATGACATTAGAATCAATGACCCACTGAGATGAAGAAGAAGAGAGAAGACATGTATTGGTTTTACCTGTCTCAACAAGGGTTGTGATGGACGAAGAGGAGTTATGTAATACTTCTTGATACTGAGTAAATTTTGCATACTCATTTGCAAAGATTGTAAGGGACTGATTTGCAGATGGATGAAAAACATCATTTGTAGTGACAACATGAACTGAGTGAAATCTAAAAGACTTCTGATTTTTTTTGAGTAACTTCTGGCAAGTCCTTTTAGTGTGACCTGGTTCATGGCAATAGTAGCAAACTATTCCCCCTATGTCTAGAGCTCCAGCATTACGTCCACTATTGCAACCACTTTTATAACTATTTTGAGAATGAGATTGGCTAGTTGATCCATTTTGACTGATAAGTACACCAGACTGCTGTACAAATGAGGTATGAGAGTTGGTATTTGTACGAAGAACCCTAGTAAAAACCTCTTTTAGAGAGGTAATTTCAGGATTAGATAGAATCTGCGATTTAGCACCATTAAATTGAGGATTAAGACTAGTTAGAAAACTCGTAATAGCCATCTGTTCACGTTTAGTCTGCTGAATCCTGATATCAGCACTGAAAGGAAACAAGACATTTAATTCTTTCCAAATCCGTTTGAAGTTCATAAAATAAGTCTGAAAAGACTGATCCTGTTGTTCAGCCCGATAGAATGCCTTGCAAACATCAAAGATATGAAAAATATTTCCTTTACCAAAGAATAGAAAAGCCAAATATTTCATTAGTTCTTTTACAAATTCACAGTAAGAGATATGACCAACATACTCATTGTCAATAGAATTACGAATTTGTAAGTATAATTGAGCATCAACCCTAAGCCATTCACTACGGGTCTCATCAATAGGAGGGTCCTCAGTTAAATGATTGTCCATAGAGATATTCCGTAAATATAAACGGATAGTCTTACTCCAGTTTAAATAATTAGTTCTATTTAATTTTTGTTCTGTAATTTTAGACAGGATGGGAATAACACTTGGCATACCCATTTTTTTGTTCACCTGTCATCATAAACATAAGAAACTAATTTTGTTCTGTGATTTTCAACCATGAGCAAAGCCAAACACACTTAAAAAAGAATCCACAACACCCAAACAACAACAAAAAACAGCATTGAAAATCAATAGTGCAGATAGGACATAACGAAAAACTTCCTTGATGAGCAAACAAACACGATAGAAGCAACACTTTGGCTGAGGCGACTGTCCGAGACGAAATTGGCCAGGGTGGGTACCGGACGTGCACTCTCACGTGCTGGTGAGTGAAAACTGGGCAAAAGCTTTTGGCCGCCCGTGATACTCACGCACTGGTCATCCAGTGACCGGATTCAGTGAAGGGGCCGATCGGTAGGTGGCACTCCTTCTAGGGTAGGTGGTGAGAACAAACCAATCACTCACAAGGGTGGTCTTTAAGAAGCCAATGGTTCTGCTCTCTAGGGCAGAAGGAAAAAATGCCTCAACCAAAAAAAAAATCAAGCACTGAAAAATTTCATAATCTAGCTCTAATGCCATGTAATCACAAAGAATTTAGAGAATTTGAAAATCTTTTTGATAGACAATGAGCTCTATAAATACAACCCTAAGGAATACAATTTAGGAAACAAATCAATCCAATTAAGCTAATTACATAATTTGTGCTAATTAGCAATATTTACAGCTAGCTAATTTAGAATAATATCTTATAATATTCACAATAGATTATAATGTGGTTATAATCTTACACCTTAGCGGACTTGAATAGCCAAAGTAATAGTAAAATGACAGGCAATCTATGATTCAAGAAGGAAGAGAGAGTTGGAGTAAGTGAGTGGAAATGAAATGGCAAGGATTGGTTTAATTAGGAAAGTTTTTGTGGATTCCAATTCATACTTGAAGAAAACGGTGGTTACGGACAACTAGCAGCCAGAGATATAGTTCTACGTTCTTTAGGGTCACAAACATCAGTTCGAGCAGAATGCTTGTTTCTGATGTCATCATTGTCGTTGTCGTTATCATCATCATTGTTATTATTATTATTTATTGGTTATCTTTATCTATATTTTTGATGCAGTGATTGCTATGACAAAGTGGTCTCCTATCTCTTGTATTGGTTTCGGATTTCTATGCCCAAACATGTAAGTTATTTGGTTCCAACTTCCAAATAGTGCAATTGGACTTGCTAAAATTTGTGATCCAATGTTTTTCATAGCTTCTGATCATCAGATAATCATTTGAAAGTTGCTTTGTTCAGAAACCTTGTTCGTAAATGGTGACCCTCCCTCTATTCTTGTGAATTTTTGTAATTGTGATCTCCCTTTTTGTTTCTGGGAATAGTATCTATCACTGAAAGCCAGGAACAGACAGGATTGCTGGTATGGATATTCGTGTCGGACACAGCACCACAATGAAGAACATGCACGTAAAAGAAATCATGTTTGTCGTCCTACGAGAGGTAGTCATACGTCTAGATAAGAAAAAAACCATCCCTTTCATGCCATTCTGATTTTCTTTTCTTTCTTTTTTTTTTGCCATCTGAAATTAACTTGACTAACATTCGAAAACATATGATGTAACTATTTAGCTAACATTTTCAATTTATTACTTAGCCAAGTTGCTCCTGCTCATCAATTAGCATCTTGTCGATTCATGGTTGTCACCCCAATTGTTATGCTTCTCTCAAACAGAAAACGTATAATTACCAAAACCCAGAAATTGCTAATTCAACTCTTTTATTAATTTTTTTTAATGGCAAACGCAGAATGTTTCTACAATTATTTTAGAATTTTGTTAATATTTTAGCTCCTATGGAGGAATAAAAGATAATGTCCAAATGTTTAAAAAATTCAAGTTCTGAAAATGAAAATGGGGAAAGGTTAGCACGAACTTGGAAGCTGGAGCCAAAAAAATAAAAAATCGAAAGGGTTTAACAACAATTTGATTTGGCTTTTGCATAGAGAATTTTGAAGTCATGAGTTTTCTGCTTTTTTTTTTTAAAAAAAAAAAGACAAAAGGAATAAATAAAAAAATACTTAGTAATTTAGGTAAACTTTTTAATAATTTAGGTTAGATCTAATTTTATATAAAAATATATTTATTCACTAAGACATGAATCTGACCCAAATATTTAGGCATGTATACAAAATAAAAAAAATATAATTTTGTTAATATATAATTCATAGATTAGATGAGTTGATTTAAGATTATATATAGAAAAGCTATTAATTGCTAGCTTATTCAAACAAAAAGGGATTCTTATCGAATCTTATTAAGTAATAAAGTTGGCAAAAATGTTATGAAGAACAAAAATGTTCTCTCCACAGAAATGTTGTGGCCTTGAATTGATTACCATTTACTATAACCATTTCCGATCACCATTACCCATACCATCATCACTATTAATATACTAATGTTGAAAAATACTTATTTGAATTCGGTCTATGATTCTATTTGTGACTGAATCAATTATAGAGAAAAAGTGTTAAGCAAATTTAATCATTTTACTTATAAAATTTTGTATTAGATTGGTTCATAAAATTTATAGACGGAATCTAACAAAAACTGCCCAAATTTCATTAAGCCCAAGTTAATCAAGTTATGTTAGTTTTAAAATGAGTTCATCGTTGGATTGAAATACCCAAGTGCAACAACCAGCACGTAAGAATATTCTATCCAAGGTTTATGTTTTAATTTGTTTAAGATTTCAATATTGTTGAGCAATCAAATTTTGTATTTTAAGGGACAAAATTGTTCGGATCAATATATATATATATCCAATTGTCTTCCACTCATCTTAAAATATTACAAGACAAGACAAAACATAGCCTTCCCCTTTTACGGGTATGCCTAATCTTATGTTCTATGGACCCCATCCAATTGATGCTTTTGCTGGGTTAATAAACCCCTTAAGTTTATTTGTAAAAACAAAAGAATCTTAAATAAGAACATAAACTCATTAGATAGGCATTGAAAAATAGGAAAATTTACAAAATTGAAAAAAAATGCTAATAAATTTCAAATTCACTTACATTTAAAAATTCTTTTAAAAATCGACTTTTTAAAATTTCAGTAAAGCTCAAATCCACCAAAAATTCATGAGACAAATTGAAATATGATAAAAATGTCAAAACTGAAAAGGTAATTTGGTAAAAATTATTAAAATTTTTGTAAGTATTTTTGAAATAAAAACTTAAAAATCAGCAAAAAAAATTTCCACTAATAAATAAAAATAAAAAATAAAAACAAAACAACATAGGCCCACGAGATGATGTGACAAAGCTATGGAGGCTTTTAGGTGGGTCACATTCCCTATTTTTTTTTGCTTCTTATATCATATTATTATGTTTAGTGCCTTTGATTCTTTCTAGAAGCCAATAGTTTAGAATAATTTAGAAATATATGCAAGATCCATAATAAAAATTTACATGGCCGGCTTTGAGTAACAATTACAGAAAACTAGATGATTTTGTGCTGCTGGCTGGTTGGATTGTGAAAATGACATTGATCATATAAAGAAGAAAAAATAAAAAGGAAGAGAGAAAGAGAGATAAAAGACAAAAGAAGTGGATATGGTGACTTTTTAGGTTGTGGGTTTCTCACATGTTATGAAAGATGAGTGAAGAGAAGTTGAGGAAATTTGTATTCTTTAGCTTTAGAACAGAAGAAAGCAAATTTGAGACACCAATGTTAAGAGCATGGAGGAGAAAAAATAGGTTAAAGATAGTTTGTAAGGTGTAAGAAGCATACCAGCTTGACTAAAATATAAATGAGTCACATATCATATGCATATATAGTGTATATTTTTTGGGGAGTCATATATTATATTATATATGTACCTACCTAAATAATTTTTTTTTAATTTTTTAAAAGGATCGTGACTTTTACTGCATGAAATTTCGATACTGATAGATTAATATGAGTAAACTTTAGTGTTTTGGTAGGAGACAAAATTCTATATTAAATAAAAAATATGAATAATTTTTAGGGAATAAAATAGATATTATTCAAAATAAAAGTGTGTAAAGAATGCAAGAGAAAATAAATTTGGTGTTAATGTTGATGTCAATTAAGGAAGGTAGGGGAAGTTAGTTATTTCTAATTATGTGCCTTTTGAAATGGACAAGAGTAAGTGGAGTAAATTGAGGAGGTGCTCTTCTAGAATCCTTTTAAATAAAATAATAAACCAAAAACATAATTGAAAAAGAAACATTAGAAAGGAAGAAGAAGACTTTTATATATAAAAAAGAAGTTGGAATAGAATCACTAGATAAGATTGAGTTGGAAGTGGCTAAAATGCCCAAAACAAAATCTTTAATCTTGAAGGGTTCTTACACTTTTAGTCCCTCATTACTTTTTATTTTCATTTTGTACCCTTTTATGACCCCAAAATTTGCACTTATGCTTAGAGTTGGATCTTCATTGTGCAATTCAAATTTTAATTTGGTTGAATTGAATTATTAAATTATTATTTTTGACACTATAAATTTATTTTTTAATGAATCTAATGAGAATGTATTACACTCTCCATTCAAGGCTACTGTTTATCATTAAATTTCCATGTAGTCAGATAATTGAATATTTAATATTTACAAAATCAAATAAAAAAATTAACAAAATACATTTCTATTAATTAAAGCCAAACGCACCACCGTTTTTAATCCAATTTGATCCCATCCTGTCGAGTGCTCCTGTGCTCTTCCCCTGTGCAACCTCAGTCCACTACTATCCTCTCCAATTCTTTGGATTCCGGCAGGATTCCTTCTTGCTTGTCTTCATTAATTAATTTTAACTTAATAAATAGATAAATTTTTTTTTTGAGATCTGATCATTTCTGTTTTCGACAGAAATTGAACTTGTACTTGATGATAATCATGTCAAAAACAAAGGAATTTACGCAACATAAAAATCTTTTGGCCATATTATTCTCAGTCTGAATAATAATATATAAAAAAATCAATGGAAATAATTTAATTTATTGATTCTTTTTACATGCAATTTATATAATTAACTTGGTTCAGTTCTTTCCAGCTTCTTGAGGAGGACCCAAATCTTAATATATATATATATATATATATATATATATATATCATCTTGATCAATTTTATTTTCTGGTTCTATTTCTGCAAATTTTTTTATTAATAAAAAAGGGAATATTTGAGCTTTTTTTTTCTACTTTAAAAATGATAATTGCATATCCAAGAAATTAATTAAAATTAGTTTCAAGAATTTAGTTCAGTCAAAATAGAATGATTTTGCTGACAAATGAATCTCCAAATTTACATTATCCTAATCTGCAATTAAATTAAATAGTTATTTGTGTTAATTGATTATTTTAGTATATATTAAATATAAATTTGACTGATTAAATAAAATAATAATGATATTTTTTTAATTGATTCTCCATTTTAAATTAATATTAAGAATTCAATAAAATACAATAAAAATAATAATCGAAGGACAAAAATTGCTTTTTGCCTATTCTAAAACTAGACTTAGGAAATGAGTGATAAAGAAAAGGGAGAAGAAAATGCAAATGGAAGCAAGAAAACAAATAAAAACAAAATAGAGGTACAAAAGTGAAAGAAAAGAAAAGAATAGAAGGAAAGAAGAAATAAATCCAACAATATGAAAAGTAGAGCTACCTACCAAATCCAGCACTAACTTAATTGCAGCCGCTCATCTTTCTCACCAACTCGGTCAATTACCATTAAAAAAAAAATACAAAAAAAAAATTATTTCAAAAAATTTAATAAATAATAATTGAAGGGTCCCGAGTCAATTGCACTTTGCTACCACTCTCCTTTCTTCCTTCACCACCCTCCATTTATATTCCCTTGTCTTTCATTTCTCTGTTTTGTCCACAAATATTGTAATAATCTCTCTCTTTAATTTCTTCTTTGTGTGTTACTTAGGGCACAAATTAAACATGGGCAGATCTCCTTGTTGTGAGAAAGAGCACACTAACAAAGGTGCATGGACCAAAGAAGAAGATGAACGTCTTATTAATTACATCAAAATTCATGGTGAAGGTTGTTGGAGGTCACTTCCTAAGGCTGCTGGTTTGTATTATTATTATATTAATTAATCCTTTTTTTATATATATATTATTGTTCTTGTTTGCTGATATTCTTAAGCAATTTGATTTCTGGGTATGTGTTGCTTGATTTTGGTTTTGATTTTGATTTTGTGTCATCAGGTTTGCTTAGATGCGGCAAGAGTTGTAGACTTAGATGGATAAACTATCTAAGGCCTGATCTCAAGAGAGGAAACTTCACAGATGAAGAAGATGAACTCATCATCAGACTCCACAGTCTACTTGGAAACAAGTATGTTCAAAAATTTGAACAAAAGAAATAAAAAAGCTTCTTTTTTTTTCAGATTCAAATCAATATTTTCTCAACTGGGGTTTTTTTTTGGTCTAAAAATGTTTTCTTTTTTGTTGTCTAAGATGGTCTTTAATTGCTGCTCGCTTACCTGGGAGAACTGACAATGAAATAAAGAACTACTGGAATACCCATATCAAAAGAAAGCTTTATAACCGTGGAATCGACCCTCAAACTCACCGCCCTCTTAGCTCCACCGCCACCGCCACCGCCGTAGTCAAGAATAGCAGCAGTATGGTTTCTAAAATACAGCCAGAAAACTCAAAATCACCAGTTGTACAAGCAGCTGCAGAGTGTAGGAGCATCAAGAATCTGACAGATTCATCAGCTGAAGATTCAAACAGCAGCAGTGGGGTAACCACAGAGGAAGTTTACCCAGAAATCAATCTTGACTTATCTATAGGGTTACCATTTCATCATCATCAAGCTCAAGTTTCTTTCATCAAATTAAATCAGCAGAAGCAGCAAGAAAATTATCATCATCAAGCTAAAGCTGTATGTTTGTGTTGCGGTTTAGGGTTCAAAAATAATCAAACATGTATTAATTGCAGCAATAGTAGATCTATGATAGGTGATAGTTACAGTAGACATTTTAGGACTTTGAATTCTTAAAACTCTCAATCTAAACTTGTGGTGTGGGATTATAATATATGAAACAACTAATTCCATCCTTAACCACATGCTTGTAAGCTCTAAACTTAATTAACTTCCACTTCTTTTAGCATATTTTTAATGTTGAATCTGATGATCATTGTGAAAATGTGTTCCTTCTTTTACTGATTAGTGATTATTCCATCATTATCCCTCTATTTTTTTATTTATTTATTTCTACATGGCCACATTATATAAAGATGCAGTGCTGATAACATTGTTTAATTGAACCAATATAATGGTAAAGAATTTAAGACTTTCCTTTTCAAAATAAATTATGAAAATAAATAGTATTCTCACTATATATATAAATTTTTCAGATTGCTGTTCTGAATTATTATTTAGTGGCATTAGTTATATATTATTATTATGGGAAGCTTTAGATTGTGAATGTATATTTTAACACTAACTCTTTAATTAGTTATGAAGCATATTTAAATATCATTCATATTTCACAAAAAATAAAAAAGAATATTTGTATACTTTTAGATCATGAGTAAAAGATTAGTCACTTAATTTGTTGTTATATACATTCAACAATATTGATGGAATGTAAAATTGAATTTAATTATTTATAACTTTAATTTTAGAAATTATGAGAGTTGGAGTTAAAAAGTTATAAACTTTAATTATTCATTTGAATAATTTACCAAAATAAATGATTTTGTAATTTAGTTATATCATTCTATTTTAAAACTCGTTCTTATTTAAATTTTACTTAAATATGGCAAGTCTATGAATTATGAGAATATTTTGTATTATTGAGATCGATTCCTTAAAATTAGATTGAATATGATAGATCATATTTATTTAATTTTTAAAAAATGAACGGTAAAATTTATGTATCGAATTAATATTTTCTTGATTCGAGTTTTCATTTGTTAATTAATAATAAATAATGAAGATTAATTAAATTAATATAACTTATTACGCTTCAATTAGGGAATTAGATAACAAAATAAGATTTAAGATAGCTATGACTTTTAAAGCGAGGAGGGAACAGTTAGGCGACAAGCTTCCATAAATTGTTCAATTTCTAATGTAAACTTTTATTTTTAAAGCCTTTATACATTGTTATTATTCTTTTAGCACATAAAACAAACTATGAATTTTGAATACTTAGAACATGTCTCTTAGCAGTCACTCTCAAAAGATCCTAATTTCGAATAAAAATTAATTTCTGAAGTGTTATTAGTTAATATACAAAATTGAAATTTCCAATTCCAATTAATTAATAATATATATAAGTAGGAAATTGAAAAATGAGAGAGAGATGCTAGGGTCTCATGGGGTGGTCATGTGGGTAAGGCAAGGAAGAACATGAGAGCAGTTTTGGTAGGTAGAAATATGACGTCTGCTAGACAACTACCCTCTGTTTCTTCTTCTCCTTTCTGCTCTTTTTATTTAATATTTGTCTTTTTTTTTTTTCGAATTTAATAATTACATGAAAAGAATAATAATACTGAACATAGAGGATATGGAGCAAAATGTTTCTAGAAGTTTCTTTTAATTAAAGAGAGAGATATCACATCCAATTCTTACCTAACTCTCTTGTTGTCACTAACCACACCTTGACATTTGGGCACTCAGCCCATGTGGTCAACACTTTCAATTATTAGTTTTAAATTCAAACCATGTGCTATTCCTACAAATTTGCTTCATCATTTTCTACTCCACGAGGCGCTCCGCAAAATCCATAACCCTTATAAAATTATAATTGACATTGTGAGCTACAAGATTAAAGTTACCGATCGGTATTGATGGTATCGGTCCAAATCGTACACTATAAATTTTAAAAAAACTAGTAGAATTATATAAATTAATAAAAAATAACAACAAAGTTTTAAGTTAATAAACACTTAAATAAATATTATTTTATTTTTAAAAAATAAATTATATATATTTTTATAATAATTGTATAATAAATACTAGTAAATTATTATAGAATAATTTTTTGATTTTTTATAAGCAAATCGATATTTTATCATGAAAAATATGAAAATTTCAATTTTTTTATGTAGTTCATTTGTGATTGAAAAAAAATCTTTATTACACAATACATATTGTTAATATTAATGAAATTTATAAAAAATACATATATATACAAAATAATTAAAAATAACCCAAATATAATAAATAATAAGAAAAAAATATTTTGATTATTAATATATATTATACTCTATTTATGTTATGAAAATTGTTACATCAATAATGCACAAAGACAATAAATTTTTTTTGCATTCATAATTTAAATTAATAATAATTAAAAATTTTAATCTTTTGGATTGTTGTTCTCTATATCGTTTGTGTCGCTTATAACAAAATAACAAATGATAAAATAGTATTACATTATTATTTTCAATTAACATATATATATCAGTCTCATATCGTATCAAAACTTTTAAAGAATTCATAATTAGTATATTTTTTTTATTGCTTAAACTGAATTTTTATTAAATAATTTAATCATATTAAAAAAATGCTAAATACCCTTTTCTTATTATTTTTTCTATTTCTATAACTGCTGGTCTCTAAATAGGACCATGGCTACGTGTCTTACTCTAACAAATAAGTGATTTACTATTTTTCCATCATATAATTTGATACATATTTCTATTTTTCATATTACAGAAATTACATGAGAAAAAAAAAATGAGATACATATCACTAAAAAATGAAGAAAGTAATAAAAAATAATATGATGAAGATAATTAATACTTTTCGATTATATTTTTTTGGGTAACGGAGAATTCTTACTTGGTGGAGCTTGACAACCCATTTGGGGCGGAATCCGACCACCAAACAGGTTAAACATCGAGAGGACTAGCCCAACAATCAACTGCCAGGGACCCTTCACTTCAATATGGACTTATCAAATAGCTCCAACATGTCTACAAAAAAAGAGGTATTGCTCGGTTCGAATTGGCAACCTCAGTATTTTGAAGTATATATTTACCAATTGTTCTGTCCCATTTGTGGGTTCTCGATTATATTTCATCATAAAATATAAAGCAATAACTATTTTGCATCAATAATATGGAAATATAATTAAATAAGTTCAAGATGAATCCAGTTTAAGGTTGTGTTTGGAATTGCTGTTAGATGTACAAAATGCAAGTTTAAATTTTTTTGATTTATTTAATTGATTTATTTAATTTTTTATAAACTATTTTTCTCAAATTTGCCTATGGAAAAAACATTTATTTACCTGCTTCTCTAAAAAAACAGTTTTCAAAACAAAAAAAATTTAAAAATAATTTTTTTCAAAATCGCTTTTGGCAAAAGCAATAACAAATGAATTCTAAATAGGTAGTGTTTAGACAAATTAGATGAGCAACAATAGTATGAGAAAAAGGATTTTAAGCAAGTGGCAATATGGTCGCCAAGTCTGTAGCAACCAAAAAAATCTGATCATTGCCCCTGATTATAGCCTTCCAATGTAATTTTTCGAATTAGGGATCAAAACTATAATCCCTAATCAATGCAAAATTTTGTATGACCAACCATGCTTTTAATGCCCAAATTAAATTACGTCGCTATTGTGAAACGTATTAATAACAAGATTTTGTTTTCATGATAATGAAATTATTTTCGTAATTCTCTTTTGAAAATATTTGAACCAAATGAAAATAATAAAAATTTCATTACAAATTTTGGTTATGAAAGTTTTATATTCTTAATTATTCTTTTTTTCCCTATTTTTTTTTTGTTTCAATTGCAAAGTGCATTTATCATTAATAATATCATATATTGTTCATTAATAATGTCATGAAATTTTGTTCAAACTGACTTTCTTCATCATCATTAATTAGATGTTGAGTGTTTCATAAATAAAGACTAAATCAGTTCAAAATTAGTAATTAAAAGAGTTAATTGAACAAATTCTATTGTTTAGGAAGTATATTAAACATAATTGATAGTTAAAAAAGTTAGTTGGAGCTCAACCTCTGCAAAAGAATCTCACCTGCCGTAGTTAAATATTAGATAGATTACACAAATCAACAAACTATAATGCCAGAACGAAATATGCACTCACCACCCTGCCTCAGATTCAATCACAAGATAAATGAATCTTGTGAAATTATGATCAACTTATGTTTACTGAGATATCTAAATGAATATCAACCTTCAAACCAGAGAAAGCAATTTCCATAATTTTAATATGAACAAGGAGATAAAGGTGAAGCCCCAACATCACTTCCTGTTCTTTGTGCATTGAAACAGCACAAAGATGCTCTTGGTACAAAATTGCATTACACAAAACAATCATGTACTACATCAGATCTAAATAGGAAAAAGAAAAGAAAGAAAAAGATTTAAAAATGACCTACATATCTACATATTATGTGAAATTTTGTAGAAGTACATACACTGTTACCATTAACAAGATCATCCATTGGCAAAGACAGGCCCCAGATAAGGTATCTGTACGAGAAGTTTGAAGTTCAATAGAAAATTTACACTTTCCAACTGATGGATCGACTGTTGTGATCAAACCCAACCCCCCAAAATCACAGCTATCTGGCTTTTGATCATGCTGTTGATAATAGCTATTGAAAGCGTAAGATATATTTGCAGGCCAGCTGATATTGAAACAGGATCCACCAGGGGACAGCGCAGTGCAATCAGCAACTGAACATGCATCCAAGGCACTTGCAGTTGCATTATTCAAATCTTTATTATTGTTGACAACACACCACTTTGAAGGAAGATAATCCACATTCTCCGCATTCACTAGGTTCTTTAAACCTTGTCCAAAATCAATGCGATATTTGGCTTGGCCATCAAAAGTAAACAATCCCCAGTGTCTCTCAAAGTTTCCTGTGGCTATGCTCCTTTGATCCTCATCTAAAAGGCTAAATATGTATGTCTCTACTGGTGGATTCCGAGGTCTCAGTGGGGTTCCTGATTTGCTACGAAGATGGTCCATTAGGCCTTTCATGAAGGTCTCCGCAATGGATGAAGTGGCATTCGCTGAACCATCTGTTGGCCATCCAATCTTTGAAATAACAATGTCAATTTCAGGAAATCCAACCGTTGATAAAGCATTAACCAGAATATCATAGCTTAGGTCAAAGCTGTTTTTGTAACTTCTGTGGCTGTCATTATGAGGGTGTGCAGATCCTTTGAAAAGAGTAAAGTCAAGGGAAATGTTTTTGTTTTGATGGAAGGTAATGAAGGGGGAGATGCTCACTAAGAAAGGAGAGTGATGCTTTCTGAGAAATGTGAGGAGTTCAATCATGGTTTTATTAAGGTCAGGGCGGAAGTGTCCTTTGGAGGGCAGGCTTGAGTCTGACTGATAGGTGTCATAACTGCATGGAACTACAACCTTCACTTGGCTCGCCAAGTTTGCTCTGGTCAATGCTGTTTGGATGTTGATTGCTGCCCCAATGACAAAAGGTTGGAACTGCGCACTGTAACTTCGATGAAACGGATCATCCCCAACAGCAACATATCTGTGAAGGTTCAGTTAGAAGTACATAGAAATGAAAGTACACTTAGTCTCTCACGCCCATTCTAAAAGCTAAAGTAAAACAGTTGTTGATAAGAAAAATAACTTAAAGGCATATTGCATGCAAGATGTTATAGACACAAGAATGGTAATTAGCCTCACCAACAAAGCCAGCAAAAGAAAGAAAACAGATTGTTATACCATAATAAAGTAATACTTACTAAAAATGCAATTCACTGCCTTGTGCCAATTAAAAAGTTAATTATACTTCTGTTATAACCTATGCTGTGTCAACATGGACACAATAAACATTATACCTTGCCAACACAGCATTATAAAAGTTAAGACAGAACATGCTTACAAATGAAAGAGTTTTATTTTTCTTTCTCTTTTTTTTAATTGCATTTGTATGATTATGGCTTCACTTAATGCACCGTTTTGGAAGCTTCACTTGAAAAATGAGCAAGGAAGTGGGGGAGAAGAAAGAAAGGATGTCTCCAAATTGCAGATAATGGCTTTACAAAGGCATGCTTAAACAGCATGATCGCTGGATCACCATCAAATGCTTCAAAAAATCTGCTTGGCCAGATTCTCACCAGTTGTGCTTTTTCTTTTCTGCTCTTGCAAATTGTAGCAATAGTTGTCTTCTGATTCTATTTTTTGTATACATTTTTTGGGTATCTTTGGCAATTAAATGTGTTTGGGTTTCCTTCCATTTTTAAATAGGAGGCAAGAGCAGTTTTGGATTTCTTAGCCTTAACCCTTGTAATTTTCTACTCGGTAGGTGGTGCATCTGCGGCATTTTGACAACATAAGACAGGAGCAAAAACAAAAGAAAAAAAGAGAATATGCTCTCTGGAAATTTTCATTCAAGAAAAAGATACATCTAGTTCTCTACTATTTCCACAACAGTTTAACAGAACAAGGCAAAAGAAATTTTATTGCATCACCCTAAATACACTCGTAAAAGCAACAAAAATGCATTTGTTTGATGAAGATTCAAGAGTACAATGTAAAAGGTGACCAACAAAAGATCAAGAATAAGTTCACCTACAAGAAAAGATGAACTAAGCAAGTAATCGCATATAATAATCCATTTCCAGACACACAGCAGGCATTATTTTTCCATATTTGTCCACCCCAAATTGAAAACATACTTTGAAATTGATCTAGGAAAAACAAGGATAATAAAAAGATGTATTCCTGAAATTATCATGTATCATCAAATGTACTCTCAACATAAGCAATTTACCCTTTCGACCAAAATGAATCAGAAAGTTCACACTTCACACACATAAACCCTGACATTAAATAATAAAATGGGATTTATTAAACTCTTTTATATATATAAAAGGACCAGGTCTAAACTTTAAATTAACTATGTATATATAGGGGTGTAAACGAACCAACCAACTCAAGTTCGACCTGTAAAATATTCAAATTCGACTTGAAATTAATCGAGTCGAATTTGAGTTCGAGTAGTTTGTCGAGTTGAACTAGAGTATCACAATACCCGATTTGTAAGACTTGCGAGCTTAATCGAGCAATTATATTTTTTATTATTTATTAAATTACTTTTATACCTTCGTATTTAGATATATATTTAGATATATATGAGCTTAATCGAATTGAGTTAAATCGAGTTGATTTCAAGTCGAATCGAACCGAGTATAATATTTATTACATTTTTTAGTTTATTGGAGTTTTATTGAGTCGAAATTGAATAGTTCTAATATTTTTTGAGTTAGTTTCGAACTATTAAAAAAATTTCGATTGAATTCGAGTAGGTTCGAGTTTCAATTTTTTTAATTGAGTCGAACTCGACTCGATACCGTATAGACTCTATTTGATTAGCCCTATTCCACAGTATATATAATGCCAAATTAACGAAGGCAAGCCTTAGATATATCCAGTGCTTAAACATAAGCATTTCCATTTCCAAACAAAATGACAATAGCCTAGAAAATCAAAACCATTATGCAAGTGAACTCACAAGAAAAAAGAAAGCGAAGAGAACATACTCTATGCGTACTCTACTGCTTCCACTGGAGAAGTAACGGGTGACATTATCATGAACCCAGCTCTCTGCAACTTTCAGGGAAGAATTCAAGTTTTTAAGCATGGAATTCGGGATGCCTACGGTGACACCAATGTTAGAACCAGAAAGAGCTTGTAGTAGAAGTGGGTCAGCATCCAATAACTTGACTTTGGAGATGTTGCTGGATTTTAAGAGCTCCACCACTTTAGGCGGTGGAAGTGGATGCGAGGCTGTGGTTCCCCAGTTCACGCCTACAGCTTTAGCCGTGTAGACTATGGCACCCATGGCAGCCAAGAAAAGGAAAACAAGACGGAAACTTAGGGGCATTTGGCTTTGGAGAAAGTGAATGTGATGAAAACAAAACCTAAAAAGTGGAGAGAGAAGCAAACAAAATGAAGGCAGAAGGCAACCTCCGCCCTTCCGCCAAGGAATGGAAGACAGTGCCAAGGAGTTTGAAGAAAGCAAACTCCGGTGAGTGGAGAATTGTGAGAGATGAAAGAATGACAACCTAGGTCAGCATTATGTTATTATAGTCTGGGCGCATACGGCGTAGTTTCGGATCAAAACGCTAACCTGAAATTGCTAGGTTACGCCGTTTTCCAGATGACAGACAAGCAGGGGGCGAGCATACAATAAATTCGATAATTAATTAAATTAAATATCAGTTTTTTAAATTTAATTATTACTAAAGGCATTTTGATTTAATTATTAATTTCTCTGCAGAAAATTTTATAAAATATTAATAAATTATTATTATAAATAAATTTTTAAAAATTAATAATTTATTTTCTATAATTTAAAATAAATTCTATTCATTTAATAATATATAAATTTTAAATATTATAATATAATATAATGCATATGTGAATTTTTTAAAATTTTATATAGGGTCTAATTTTTATTTATTAATATGGTGATAATTATTATATTTAAATTATAATTTTTTTTAAATAAAAAATATAAAATGAATTACTAATTTTTAAAAAATATATTTATAGGGCGTTAATTTTTAGAGAATTTGATATAATTCGTATTTTTTTTTTTTGGAGGTAGGCTTAATAAGCAAAGCATCTAAAATAAATTTTTTAATAAGAAGGGGAAAGCAAGAGGGTTCAAAGTGGTTAGGGGTTTAGGGCTTGTGTGTGTTAAAGAACGATGAAGCAAGCAGCCAGTAAGCTGACAAGTCACAAGAGAAAAACCAGAATCTATTGAGTTCTTTCAAGTCTCAAATCAAACCCTCTGCTCTCTCTTCGGCATTTATTGAACGATTGACGCCGACATTCGCCGATTTCTTTCCTCAATTGCTACTCTCTCTTTTCTAATAAGGTTTGGGTCTCAACATTTTTACGCGATGTGATGGATTTTCTATTTGGGGACAAATTGTACTATAAATATTTGATGTCAATAGTTTATTCTGGATTATGACTAATTATTATTTGTGTTAATTCTTCATCAAAAACCAGATTCTTTGCCTAAAACATGATAAGAGGCGGTAGAAGTTACGTCTCTTCGCCCCCAGCCTTCTCCAACGACGCTAAACTACTTCTTGTTTGCTCCGGCAATTCTGTCTCTGTCTTTAGCGTTAGCACCGGCTTACAGGTTTTCTTTTCCCCCCTTCTATTATTAGAATTTTTTTTATCAGTTCTTGTTTTTAGCTTACTAATTATTTTACTCGTATTCCTGTTAGATAACATCATTAGAAGGTCATACGGGGCCAGTGACCACTGTTCTTGTGGCACCGGTGGCTACTGCTGCAAGTAAGTTATTTTGCTACTGTTGGACGGCGTCTCTTGATGGGACAGTTAGATATTGGGATTTTTCGGCTCCTGAATTGATCAAGACTATTGATATCAAGTTGCCCGTTTACTCCATGGTAATTATGAGTCGAATATATTTGAAGCTGAATTTTCTTTATGCTCACCAGCAAAGTAAATCATTTATTCAATATGCTTGTCCATTACTAAAACTATAGATAAGATGTCAGACGTAAATTTTGGGAGTTAAATTTCGAATTTGATTACGCTGCAAATTTACAGACATAATTTATCAACTTTGATCAGGACCAAGGATGATATAATTGATTATAGTTTACATGAATAGAGCTGTAAATTAGGCATTTTGGTGTTGTATTGGGGTTGGGTTTAATCTATCTGCTGATCACTTGCATGTCCATGTCCATGGGCATCCACTGTCGAAGAATTTCATAAAATTTTATGGAACTTCTAGCGGAGATTGACATTCTAATGTAAATGTTGATTGGGTTATCTTTTTTCCAGGTGATTCCATCTTTACTGAGGCAACCAGTTGAGATGATTGAGAAACCACCTAAGCTTTTTGCTTATTTGTCTATTAAAGATACTAAAGAGATAGAAAAGCAGCCCAAAGCTTTACATGGACAAATTAGGAAATGTAACTTGTCTGACTCTCGGCTGATTGGTGGAGTAACTTTGGCAGAGGTGGGATTTCTTATCATTCAACTTTTAAATGCTAGTTGTTACACTACTATGTGTTAAGGTTTTGACCTTAAGCATGTATCTATTTGAAATGGGAAGGAATATGGAGTATTTAAAGCTTCATATTGATGTTAAATTCATAAGAAAAACCTATGTGCTCATGTAATATAAGTATGTATGGTCGCAGGGTAGTACTTTTAAATAGTTTCTTTTGGATATTGAGTCATTGTCAGTTAGCGAAGAGAATTAAAACATAGAAACAATTTTAACAAACATAGACTAATTAAATCAGTATGATGCTTTAGATGAGTTGTCATGTTTCTTTGTTATGACCTTGGCTCATTAGAGAAAAAGAGAGAGCTGTTATTTTAGTGGGAAACAAGAAGAAAGAGCAGGAAAATAGAGAAAAGTCTGATAGAAAACATATATCCAATGCTGTTATTGATCGATTCTGCCTATCCAGTGCAAGTTGGTCTTTCCACATCATAATCATTGACTACATCGCATAACCTCTAACTAACTGATACTAACTAATCTATAACTAACCAACAGTTATTGCATTCTGGATTCGCAACATTGTTCAATGGGTGTTTAATATAGTTAGGATATTATTACTACTGATATTGAGGTTTTGGGCGAGACCTGCTCCTGAGTTGCTGCTAAAGCGAGGTAACTGTAGAAAAGCTTTTGGCTGAACACATTGGTTATTAAATTTGGACATGTCCCGTAAAATAGTTAAACTTTGGAGTCAGTTATCTAAGCAATTTTCTCTGAGCATACCATTCTCTCGGAAAATAATATTACTTAGCTGGTTTGCTTGGCCAGTTTTGCATAGAGAGTGTGTGAGGATATGTTCCTTAGTTGTCCTTTTGTACTAACATCAATTGAATTATTAGTGAGACAGCATTTTTTTTATGGGAGTATTATCTATTTTTTATCTGATCTCTGTTATATATGCAATAATTGCATAGCTTGCATATATGATGGCGCTTACTAAGTAACTTGTAATCATAAAATAAAATCACAACTTACTGTAAATTTACAGGCCTTAAGCCTAGTAAACATCGCATCTATGTCCAAAAGCTGCAAGCTTCCAAAATTAAATAGTATAAATGGCCACCAAAATCCTCACCCAGGGTTGCATCATGCATATTCAGTTAATTTCTTATGAATTTGCATCCAAGCAGTTTATTTTATATATTTGATCTAAGTTTTGTGATGTTGCATTCATTGCCTTTTTGACAGACAAAACAACCAGAATCTATTACTATTAGCTCCTCAGGAAATTTTTTTGGCTTCCCAATCAAGCACAAGCTTTATATATGGAAAGTCCCTAGTAGCGATTCTGATCGTACAATGGTTAAGAAGATCATGTTGCATCATACAAAGAGCATGACGGTTCTTGCATTCCATCCAACTCAGAGAATTGTTGCTGCAGGAGATGTGACTGGGAGAATTTTGATCTGGAGGGGGTATGGAAATAGAGCATTTGTTGTTGGTGATGGATTACGGAGTGGAAGATCAAATAATGAAGAAGAAAGACCTGGAGTGAGAGGTAATGATGATGCTGAGTCCTGCACCACATGGCATTGGCACTCTGCTGAAGTAAATGTTCTTTCTTTTTCTTCTGATGGGGCCTACTTGTATTCAGGTAAGGACACTATATATGGTAGAAGCCTTGTTTTGCCCCTTCAATACATGTAACCCAACTAAATTACAGGTTGAATACAGACAATGGATGGCCTAGCTATCAATGTTCTTGGAGTTATCAACAGTAGGGTTTGGATTATATCTGAAATGACATGTAGTAGATGAACTTGATATGTCATTGGTAGCCATATTTGGACCTTGAATTGGAGTCTCATGATGTTCATATATGAAAAGCTCTACTGCGAGCAGATTTTTTCTATATGCACTCGATTATTGGGTAAAAACATGGATTCAAAGGTGTCTCAGCATGGCAATCACACATCAAAGAATATGCTTAATTACCATAGAACTATTGACAATATCAAATTATAATCTACATCTTCGTGGTGGTTCAATTATTCGTATGTACACATGTTATTGCTTTCAGGTGGAAAGGAAGGAGTTCTTGTGGTTTGGCAACTGGATACAGGCAAAAAGAAGTTTTTACCCAGAATTGGATCACCACTCTTATATTACACTGATTCTCCAGAACCTTCTATTTCCTCAGTAAGTGAAATACATTTACAGAAAAGTAGAATTCTGGAAGTCATTTATTCTTGTAGATTTACTAAAAAAAAGTTTACTTAGATATCTTGTGCAGATAATCAAATTCATATATTGAAAATGCCTTCCATGGAAATTTTGAAGAGCATTTCAGGGATCAAGGTTAGTTTTCTTCTGCATGGCGACCATACCAGATTGTTCATGTCTGATTGCCTATGTCTGATTACCATGTGTCAGAATAACTGAAATGAGAGTATGATGAAAAATAAGTCTGTAGTCTTCTACATTGAAAATATTAATTTATTTCTTCCATTGATTGAGATGAATATTGTTACATAAGTGCAGATCTGTACATTAGCATCACAGTACCTTGATAAGTAAACCAAAGAACCCAAGACCGACTTTAACTGTATGATAACAAGGAAAGTTATCATACACATTACTTTTTTTCATCTTAAAGATGGGTATCTGAAGAGAATTTCCTATTTAACAGATGAATTCTGAAACAATTATGAACCTTCACGCTTAGTTGCAAGCACTAAAAAGGAAAGTTTCCATCACAGTTGACCATTTCATGACCAAGGGTGTTTGCTAGCAGAATTATGTTATGAGGCTGTTATGTAACCTACTTGTGCAGAAATCCTTTGATTATTTTAGTTTTTTGACATCCACATTGAATCAAAGTCTAAACAGTACCACAAAAATTGGTTTCAACCTTCCAGTTTATCTTTAGGGTAGTCTGGGTACTTATCTATTTCTCATTTTTATCTCCATATTTACTATAATTGATGCTGCAGTATCTAGCGGGTTCAATATCATACATCTGTAATTTATTTTCAATTTGATTTTGGCCTAAATTGAAATCATTATCCATAGAAAAATTCTTGTGCTTTATCTTTCATCTACATGATAAATTCATAATATTGAGAGGTTCTTGTGCTTTATTTTTCAGCTTCCTTGTTCATTTCCAGAGTTTTTTAAAGGCTTACAGAGTGGGGTTGCCTTCGATTACAATGCTGGCGTAGTTGCCTTGCGTACAGAGAACTATTGCATCCAGTTATATAGTCTATTAGATGACCGTGGAATTTCTGAGGTAAGAATGTTAAATGTTGACGCTCCCTTTAGTTAAATATTGAGTTTCAATTGAGAGTTTGCTATAGTCTCCTAATGGTACTTTTTCTTGATAATAGTAGTCTCTCTCTCTTGGGTGCTTGTAACATTGTATTATGATACTAAAAAGAGAATTTTGATCTTTGATCTTGTCGTGTGCATGCCAATGTCTATGTCTTTATGTTCTTTGTTTTATTACATCCTCTCTCTCTCTCTCTATATATATTTCCTTTTTTCCATTTTTGGGTGGGGCATTGGTGTTTGAGGTCTCAGAAGAACAAGGTTTACACTTCCATTGTTTTGTTTTGAACCATTGAATAATTGGTTTCTTAGTCAACCAAATGAAAGCAACTCGATAACAAACTTTTATTTTTATTCATTTTGTTTTATTTCTTTTGCTGTGAAACTTCTAGTCTTCTATTGGTGATTTTGACTGGGACATTGTATGTCTCCCAATGTTTCCATTCTGTGTTGAATATGGCATTTGGTTGGGGAATAAATTTTTCCTTATATAATCTTATTTCCTATAAATTGCATTCTCTGGAAGTCAAATTATCGATCCTGCTTTTTGCAGGTTCAAGTTTGTGAGAGAAACCATCAACCAGGTGATGAAGTCACGGTAATTAGCTTGCTTACTTGTAATTTTCTTTTTCATGAAATGATATCTTAATGGTCATCCATAGCTTGCTGTTTTCTGTATTAACACTTTTCATACATTCTTATTTGATATTTGCAATATTGTAAATGTCACAACTGATTTTTATGGATATTGTTTGTCATAGGTAGTAGTGACTTTAGTTGCTCTCTCTTTGGATGGTTCTTTGATGACTACTGCTGAAGTAAAGCTTGCTGAGGAGGGTTTAGGTGGACTGGTTTCTCTTAAGTTTTGGGCATTGGGATCAGATAATAAGTTCACCTTGTCCACAATTGTATATGAACCTCACAGGTTTGGCTCTGCTTATTTGTTGAACAAATGAATGAGAAAGATACCAAAGGTTTTACATGAGCTGTGTGTTTTATTTTCCTTTGCTCTTCTGCTTCTCTGTTCAAGATTATCAAACCCATCCACCTATTCTTCTCTAAACCCACAAAATCTCCTTTTTCGTTTTCCACCTCTTTCTTTTCTTCCTATTTCACGAAGGGTTATTCAGGTCTTAAATTCCCTTAACTTTGTGTTATTTGTATTTTGTTTGTTCTTCACAGCTACATTTTTTAGATTTGGTGGTACAATTAGAGAATTTGGACGTTGCAGTCATTGAGGATGGTATGGATTCAATAGTTATGTTGTTTGGGATGGGGTAAAACAAATTATGGTTTTGGTGAGATAAATTAAGCTAGGAACTAAATAAAGTAACTCAGAATCACTGAACTGGTTTTACTGGTGTGGTTATCTGTTTGACAAATTACTGAATCTGTCTCTTTTATTTGGTCTATAAGATTTGCTCCTAATTTGAGTAAGCACTGTGAGAACAACATTAGAAAATGCCAGTGTATTTAAGTGTGAAATTCCTCCCAGGGTGTGGATCAACACAGGTGTTCATTATCAATTTCCTTGGTCCACCTTGAATGCACACCAATTGATTGCTTACTCTTAGAACTGTTTTCAGATTTTCATTGAATAAGAATTTTGAACTAAACATGCAAGAATCTGAGAACGGATGCTTTTGGAGACAAGTGATTCACTCCTATTATTAATATCTTATTTCCTTATTTGTGAAGAGCATTTAATTGAAAAAGATTTAGATTGAGACATTAGTTACAGGTGTTTAGCAAATAAAGAGGTCAATTTGGAGAGTTCCAAACCATAAAATGGTTTATAAACGATGGTAGTTTATCCCTAGTAACTCTTCATACATGCAAAGTTGGCTATCTTATTAGGGAGCTCATCACCTATTCACCTTTGGTAACTAAAGTTTATGTGGTCTTGTGAAATATCATGCTTATTTTAATATCTTTTTTCCTCAAATGGAAAATGTTGATGCGACTATGCTGCCTGTAATTGTGTTGTTCAGAAGTGATGAACATAATGTTGTTATTGTACAGGGACGCAATCATTTCTTCAGTTGCTTTTCATCCTACCCGTTGTATGGTTGTCAGCTCGTCTTATGGTGGGGACTTTAAGGTAATCTTGAAATTGTAAAATTTGGTTTCTTGTAATGCATTCCCACCTCATTTATATTTGTATTCAATGATGTAGGTTTGGGTTTGCAACCAGGGGATTGTGCGGAAAGATCAACTGCTTACAAATTCTAGATGGACTTGCCATGCTGTCGCCTCATATAAGTATGATCTTAGTTTTCAGGGAACTTCAGTTTTTTTTTCTCTGAAAACATTTCACTCGATATAGATTGGCAGGTATTTTGTTAAAAGATAGAGAAATTGGAGGTTGTGATCGAGATTGTATGGATAATTATATGAGATGAATTTAAAAGTGAAAAGGGCTCAGGAAGTAGATGGACATGAATGAAATTCCATAGAATGTGCATGGGTGTATATCACTTAAGTGAGTGAATAGGTTGCTACTGTCTGAGGCAATCTGCCCTTAGTTAATAAGGTAGTGAGATAACTTTCAATAGAAATTTGAAGAGGGATGGTTAGAGGTCTAATAACATAAGTTTTGATTGGAATTTGGAATCAACAATAATGACTAGAGAAAAGTGAAAAAAGAGAGAGTTCTTTTTTTTTTTGTTTTTTTTGCTGGTCTCTTTGAGCTTCATGCTTTCTGCCTCGACTTGCTTGGAAAAATTTATTTTCCTTTTTATGCTGTCTAAATTATCTGAAGAACTTGAAATCATTTCATATTAGTGGAATGCTTCTTAGTTGGTGTATGAGTCGCATCTCAATTGCAAAAACTGATTTTTCAGCATCTATATTTCACTGTCTTTTCTTCTTGCTTTGTGTTCATAATTATATTTGTAAAATAAGTTGCTTGGCAATCTAGCTTGCATGTTGATCCAAACTAACTATTATTTTTCATCTTCATTATATTCTCCTTGCAGGAAAAAGCCAATGACAGCTGCTACATTTTCTCAAGATGGTTCTGTTCTAGCCGTTGCAGCTGAAACTATTATCACATTATGGGACCCTGACAAGAATGTTCTAGTGGCTGTGGTTGGGGAGACTACCACGGTGATTCCTTAATGTTCTGCTTATTGTTCAATCTGACTCTGACATGCATATCACAATGCTTAGGCATATTTCTACATGAACATGACATGATTTGCACCTGCTTGTAATGCATGGGAATATATACTGATACTGCTCCTTCGCATGTGCAAAATATATGCATCTAAATCTAGATCCATTTTTGTAATAGTCCTTCATTAATGCATAGGACAAGATTATGGGATTGTTCACTGTTGAAGGTAATCCAGTCTGTTGTTTATGTTTCAATTTTTTTATTTATGATACTCGTATGGAGCTACTAGAAGTAGCAAATAAAAGTCCTATGTTGACACCTTCAATACAACACTCTGGGCATATGTTATACTAATTGGTACTACTGTTAGACATCAAAACCTTACCAAGTAAAGAACTAACAACGTGAAATTTCCTGGAGAAAACTAACAAAAATGTATAAATAAAAGGTGCCAACTTGAGTTGCTTTCTGACAACTGCTTTGGCCAAGGCATCCTTTGGTGGCGTGTTTGTGCCATAATTATGCAATACTTAATCTGTTTCTCTATCTTGTGTTTGTAGTATATGCACTTATACCTTATGGAACTTCATGCAGCCAATCAGTACTCTTTCATTTTTAGGGAAGTCTGAATATCTTGTTTCTGCTTCCTGTGGTTCTAAACCACAATTCTCTGTTTGGAGCATGTCAAAGCTTTCTATATCTTGGTCATACAGGCTTCATCCAGAAGGTCAAATCTCCTCTCCTTTGAGATGTAAACATTTTATGGCATTCACCACTTTATGATACGTCTTTCCAGTTCCTGAATTATTGCTAAGCTCTTGGTTACTGTTCAAAATTTCAGCTATTTTAAACTTTTTTTTAAAAAAATAATTATTTCATTTTAATTTATTTCAAATTTTTGGGATATATATCTTAAAGTAGAAGATGGAATAAGTTATTAAAATATGATCACCTATATTGAATTTGAGGATTGTCAGTAAGAAACAAGTGTGCACTTCACATTAAGTACTATGTTGCAAGTCTATTTATAGTGTTTCATCATTTTGACTAACTGATTAGTGCTAGAATTATGGTATCATTCAACCTTTTGTTTTTCTTTCATATGTTTGACTACTCTGTACTGTGCAGCTGTAGCCAGTGCAGCAGACTCATCTTCTTTTGCTGCTCTTGTCCTTCTTCCTGAATCATCTAAATACAGTGAATCTAGTGAAAAAACTTTAAGAGGAAGAGACGGAGTAATTTTATTTTTCAATGCGGCAGATCCTATTCCTGTGGCTACTTGGTTGGTAAACAAGGTGAGATTAGTCCCAGTACCAATACCTGTACCAGCCATATGCATGATGAACTATAATTGATCTGGTGCCTCCAATAAGTTTATTATGTTTTAAGTCAAGATATGCAAACCTTGTTTGTAATTTACAGCTAGGTGTCGTTCGCCCAAGATAACTTACTTTTACAAAATACTTTCTGAGCAAAACATTTTTCTAGAAAATGGAATTATTTTCTGTTGTTTGCTGACAAGTTGGAAAATTACTTGAAAATCATTTCAAATGTTTGTACTACAATAAAAAATATCAATATTCTTTCAATAAAAAAATTATTGAATTGTTCATACTTGTTTGATTTTTTTTATTTTTATTTATAATTAAATATAAGAGAAAATTATGTAAAGATTATACATTTGGGATTTTTCTGCTGAACTGCACTGGATGATGTAGGTGACTGTTGGTCGTTGGTGGCTGGAGGCTACCTGTGGCTGCCAAGGGTAATAGGCATTAATTAGAACATAATTGGCATATAATTTTATAAATTTTATAATTTCATAAGTATTCCCTAATAAATAACTAACTTCCCCTTTTGAAAAGGGGTTGAAAATGAGTTAGATTTCCCTTTAACAAGAATTTTTTTTTGTTCACCAATTTTCAGATGTGTACTAAACTTCGGAAACAGTTGAAAATAAATATTTTCTGTAAAACAAAGGGATCCACCATGATCAATTAAATTCTTTTGCTGATTTTTTTTAGCTGTTTCACTGTTTTTCAATAGAATACTTAATTTGATTAAATAAATATGCTTTATCCTATGCAAAATTTCACAAGCTTTCTATTTACACATATTGCTGGGTTTCTAAAACTAAGTTGAATGATCTAATTCATCCTGAGCAATGATTCCTTTGTGCAGGCCAAGGGAGGTTCTCTTGCTTTTCTTCAGGTAAATCAATCTTGTGCAGAAGAAAACATTGTTGGTGGGAAAACACCTAAAACATTGCTTGCATACATAAATGGTGATCATGAGTATGTCTTATTTGACCCACATGAGAAAGAAACTAATGAGCTTGGAACAATTAAGCACAATGGTGTTCTTGACATGGAAGAACCAGGTGAGGCTTCCTTAACTTTGATTGAGTTGCATGCATGTGTTGGGTTTGGGGTTAAGTAGATTTTGGTCAAGGTACATAAAACAGGTTGAACTTTTGAGGTGGTTGAATTTGAAACCCAAATTTTTAATTATACGTATAGAAATCCTGAACTATGAGGTTACTTCCGCTAGAATCCTACAGTTTAAATGGTATCAAGTAGGGCTGTTCAAATTCTGTTGGATCAGATTATGCTTGTGATTTGGCCCTACCCAAATTATGATATATCTGATAATATGTAAGCCAATCCTTTTAAATTATAAAAGTATTGCTATATTAGCTGGATTGGTTGGAGTTTAGTTTAACCGAGTTGGGTTATCGGGTCGAAACCTGTTCATATTCTGCTCTGTCATAATTATCCCCTCCTGGCATCAATATCTGTTTGTTGCTTCCTTTTGTTTTCAACAATCTGCAACATGATTTAAGGGAGTTCTTTCTACTGACTAGACTGGTGCCAGCTGTTAACCAATTTAAATGTTTGTTTTTATCTAAATTATCATTATATTGTATATTATTGTATTTTTGTAATATTAGATCTATTGATCATGAACAAGATGAAAATTTAATAATGAACAAAAGTAAATAATACTTTTTGTTGGTGTCTAAGTTCTAATATTATTTAGTTAGAGTAAGGACAAAATTGTACAGTTTAAAAAACTAACTATTCTATTTTTTTTATTTGTTTCAATTTCCATACTTTCTATTTATTCTACTTAATTTATAAATTTAATAGTTTTTATAACATTTATTTAGTAAAATTTCATATTCACATAAAATCCGGTGAACATTTTTGTAACTAACTTCTCCTTATATTCTTTTCTATTCTACATTCATTATATACATTAATTTGTTAGACTTTTTTCAAGTTTTAAGCATAATGTTTTTATACGAAATGAACCATTTTTTCACAACTAATGAGCTTGCTATGATTCAAATTAAAAAGTAACCTATATTAAGATATTTTCAAATATTTTGCTTGAAATGACGATGAAAACAAAACCATCCATATCCTCCTAAAACTCCTTGTTTTTGTCAGGGAAATTTGGGTACGCATCCATCTATGGGAAGCTACCAGATTTTGACCTGAAAAGGACCAAAATTTCATTGGTTCCATCTGCGCCATCTGAGAGGCCATGGGAGAGCATATTTAGTGGGTCATCACATAATCTTCCGCCCCTTACCAAGCTCTGTTCTGCATTTCTGGAATCATTGTTGGAAAAAAGGACAACTGTTGTGGAATGATGACGGATATAGGTATGCCAATATTATTGGACATGACACCTGTTGAAACTCACTCAATATTCATGCACATATAGCACTGGAAATGGAAGCTTTGCTTTTACATTGACAGCATGTTGTATATACATTACTGGTTAAAAGGACTACGCCTTCTTAGTACCTGATACCAGCATTTCTCAGAAGAAATTTTGTAATTCTTGATTGGAAAGCTGGTTCAAAAATTTTGGTAGGAATTTCCAGGTTAGTATTTGAGCAAATGTTTGGTGTTAAAATTGTCTGTTAATGGTTCTGTTGTCATATGGATATTAGTACCCAGAAATTGTTACTGTTATTTTGATAATGGGTTGATGATTCTATCTATTGTCATTGTGATTTCAGCTTTAAAAAACTTGGAATGCTTTTATTTATTTATTTTTCTCCTGCGCCTGAGGTTGGTCTGAATGAATAAAGCTGTGAAGGCTCTAATTTCTCCAGTTAATTTGTAAAGATGCTACCGGTTTTCATTTCATTTACCCTGCCCATGAATTTCATTTAACAATGTTCGATGGGAATGTTATGTTGCTTGTTGCAAGCTACTATGGAGCAAGAGGCATTAAAAAGAAGTATAGGAATCATATAATTGAGTGGATGTGCAGGGAAGAATAGTTTCATTCTCTAGGCTACAAATTGTTGTTCCTAAAATACTCGACAAAGTTAAGATTCATTTCAAATGGCTGTCCGATGGAAATTGTGGAGGAAGTGTTTTCAGTTGGGAATTATTTGCTAGTGAGGTAGGTGGTTATGAATTCCTAGTTATTTTATCAATTCAAGGGATCGTCTAGGCCAAGGGTTTGCAATCAGCCAGGTTAATTCGACTTGGTTACTAAGTACTCAAAATCGAAATTATAGAAAATTTAGGAGTTGAGTTGGTCGAATGACTGTTGAGGTAAATTACAGAGACCACACTATATTTGAGTACTTGTGACCACTAAATTGATTAGGTTGAAATTTAGTTATGTATTTATAAATATTTCAGTTTGATTTGATTTGATTTATTTTTGGATATAAAGAATTATATATATATATATATATATATATATATATATATATATATATATATATATATATATATATATATATATATATATATGTACATTGTTTGGTTTCAACTTTTTTCTTCTGTTGTTCAACATCAACTAAAATGAACCGAAAATTGAAATTTTCAAAAAAAAAAATTATTGAACCGATTATTTTTTTAAAAATAAAAAACTGAATTAAGTAGATGGAATTGCATTTTATTGGGCCTTCTTTTTAATTTGCTTCTGATTCTTCTACAGTGATTGGGTGGTCTGGTCGTGGTGTCGTGGTACCCTTCCGTCCATGTATGGTAGATGGGCTGGATGGTTCTTCCTTAATGTGCTTCGCAGTCAACTCAGTGATTTTCATTTCCATTTAATATTACAATTTCTTTTAGAAAAATATTTGACGACTTTTTTTTTCTTCATTAAAAGGTCTGATAGGCTGTGGATTACACAACAGGATAACCATTCCTTTACACTAACCATAAAAATGATAAATTCCCATCACTAATATTTGGTGGTGAGAAGACTCGGAGTCAGAAACTTCTTACAATTCTCACAAAATTAAATCCCCCCTTGAATGACAAAGATTTAGCGACTTTCATGTTTCACGTTATAAATCTTGGTGATAAGCAATTCTTAGAGATTAACAAAAAAAAAAAAAAAAGAATAAGTGGCGATGGAGCCTTTTGGATGAGAATATCAAATTTGATTAACGCAAATCTTTATCATTCTGAAAAAAAAAAAAAAAGCAAGAGAGAGAAGGAAGGAAGCAGCATTTCCTGCCCAAGTTGTCAAATTTATTGGGTTAACTAATTATAACCATTTGACTGTCTTGATGACAATTGACCTCTGCGAAGATAATACAACATTTCAAATAACCTTTTGACATTATGATTTCCGTTGCTTCAAAGCTTGCAAGCCAATCTACAATATGGTCATTGATTAGTGAAAGTATAAATCTGTTAATTTTGATTAAATTAGTAATTAGATGTTCCTCGTGGACCCAATTTAAGTATTTCTTATGAAAATTGCTAATTCATTACGTTCTCTTTATCAATAAATTTAATATGATCAATGAAAAACTCAATAAAATCATTATTTTTTCTTAATTTTAATTTTTAGTGGAATTTTTTTATAATGGAAATAAAATAATAATAAGATAAATTTATAAAATAAAAACAGAAATTTTCGTAAGTGATTGGGGTTTATAGAGCCACTCTTTTATATGTGAATACGCCCCTTCTGGTCTTCTAGCTGGGAACTGTTATAATTAAGTGAGTTTTTTTTTGTGGAAATCATTCGGTATCTCAAGTTTTAAAGGTGATTTATATTTAAAGTTCGAATTCAAGACTTTTAATTAAGGTAGAAGGGGGTTATATCATCACATATCAGTGATTTAATTGTTCAAAATTCTAATTAAAATTCAAAATAATTTGACCGAGTTTGCAGTCTATGTGTGCACTACCTAAAAAAGCAAAATAAAATAAGTAAATATTATGTTTTTGTACTAAAATGGAGACGATATTTAATATTAATCATTATATTATTACCTAAATATTTTAAATATTTAACATTATGGATAAATAAATTTTTACAGAAAAAAATATTTTAAATTCACAAATGATCACGTGTAAAGAAGACTATTATTAAATAAAATATCAAATAGATAAATTTTAGATTACCAAATATGTAAACCTTAAAACATGGTGCTTTTGCATGCAAAAGCACCGATTGTTATGCATTTAAATCATAGATTAAGCAAACATCCAGTAGTTATATGATTGCTAAATTCTTTTACAAATTAATCATATCCAATAAATTTTTTATTTAAGTTATACTATTTATTTTAAAAAGTTATTATATAAAAAAATACTTCAATAAACTTTCTATTTTTAAAATTTAGGATAGAGAGAAAGTTTAATTTTGTACATCTAAAAAATTAAATTTTATTCTCTATTCTAATTGTAATTAATACATATTGTATGAGATAAAGTTAAACGAAGAGTATTTTCATGAACATATCTTTCAAAAAAATGTAATATTTTTGTAATAAAAATTTTAAATGTTCAGAAGAATTGACAAAAGAGGTCAAGTGAGTAAGAGAACTATTTTCTTAAAAACATATAAAATCTTTGATTTCTATTGGTTTATAGCTTAACCAAAGAAGAAAAAACTCTCAAATTCATGATAATATAGAGAAAGTGGGCAGTAAACTTAAGAGTAAACATGCAAAGCTAATACATTCAATTACAGAAATTGAGAGGATATCAGTATCATTTTCGAGTACTGAATTAATCGCTGGTTTTCTCATTTCAAACAGTACTCAGTAGTAAAAACAGCTAGCAAAGTTTGGTGCAAAAACAGCGACCACGGAAACCTCTGCAGCGGCCGCCGGAGAAAGCTTCATTCCTACATACCAAAGCACAGTTATGATCTCTCAAGCATGGCCCTTTGAAATAATGGCTCTGAGATTGACAAACCCTTGCTTCTATGGGCATCACCATCTCTTCTGCAAATAATAAACAGGATTTTAATTTATAAATTAAAAAAAAAAGAATCAGAAAAATGGAAAAGGGTGAATTATATATATATCTTACGAGAGGCCAAGATAATAAGCATGAGCAAGAAAATCCCAAAGAATTTGTTCTCCATTTTCTGTTTGGTTTACAAGCCTGGCCCTGGATAGATGTTTCAGTCTTTCAGTGCTGGTGGTACTTGAAAATTGAAAAAGAAAAAAAAAAAGAAAGAAAGAATAATATCATGTGAAAATTGAAAAAGCAAATGGATCTTCACATGCTGTGGCTGCTCATTTGATTGTCTTCTTTTCTGGCGTGCTGCATCTTGGCATCATTTTGCAGATCTACAGACTGTATTAATTATGATCAGCACAAATTAATTAACATGCTTAAGATCTTCAAATTTTGGTTGATCTTTTTTTATTAGTAGTTTTTTGCTCTATTTTTTTTTTCAAACATAGCAGTTTATGATTAAATTAATAAATATAATTTTTTTTAATTTTTTTCATAGACCCCGGTATTTGATATTAGAACTGCTAAACTACTAAGTAATTACATTCTCTTTATCAATGGGGTATTCAGGATTTTAATTTTGTAAGGTAAAAATTGTATATGATCAATGGAAAATTCAATATAAAAAATATATTTTTAATATAAAGTGGACGTCATTGTTTCTTATTTTCCAATTTTATTATGATTTTTTAATAAAATAAAAATAAAAATAAGAAGTAAAAATGGAAATTTTTTAAATTAAGGTCAGTACACCCATACCCCTTTTATTAATTCTTTTATTATTCGGTTTACAGATATGCTGGAGAGGAGTATTCAAATTTTAATCTAAATTAAATCGATCGATTAATCTATCGTCAAACTATGCATATGAAATCCACATATCCTAAATCCAGAAGACTAAAAGCTCATTTTGATTGCCTCATGTCCCCATATACAGATTTCCTAAAACCAATCACATTTCTTAATGATATAAAATAATTATTATTTAATATCCATAATATATTATAATTAATTTAATTGAAAAATTATTCTATATACATAAGTTATAATTAATTTAATTAATAGAAAAACTCATGAACCCAATTGAGACAAAAAAAAAAACATTCCATTTAAATATGTGGAATCGAAAGTCTACAACCAATAAGCAAGGACGTCTGCACGGTCTTCTAGCTAGGAAGTGGGAACCATTCCAATTGGTTTGACTCTTTTTTGAAAGTCTAAAATTCAAATTAATTTGACCCGGTTTGAGCCCATGTCCGGGGTCAATTTTACATGTCGGTCCTTAGTTTAGTAGTAATTTACATCTTCTAATTTTAATTTTGTAACACTATCATTTTAATTTATGAAACAAAAATATTTTTCTACTTATTTTTATACATTTACATGTTATTATATATATATATATATATATATATATATATATATATTAAAACTTGTACTTAAATGATATTTTTTTGTATTTTAGTGATTATGATAAAATAGTACTATAATAATAATCACAGTGACTTAAAAAATTCATTTATTCATAATTCTATTAAAAAACATTTAAGCATAATTATTTAAAAAATTGTGCATTCTGCATGAGTGGTGATTTGATGCTTAGTTATTAAGTGTATTTTATATAGACAGTAATGTAATGTCTAGTTATTAAAAACAACCTTTAAATCTATAAAAACAGATAATATGAATAATTTTATTACATGATTTAAAATTCGAGATATTAGTTTTATAAATAAAAGTTAAAGGATATTATTGTATATTAATGTTAAATCTAATGGTATTTTATAAAATTTATCCCCAATGTCCACCCTACTTTAAAAGAGAATAAAGTCAATAATATTATGATTTTGTACTAAAATGGAGACAACTGCGTAGAATCTTTTTCTTGATATCTAAGAAATGCTACAAATATTTTCATTTCAATATTTTTTTTGGACAATTATTTTATAGTTGGTTCGCATTATTGAGTTTAATTTGTTAAATAAAATAGCAAATTTTATAAATTAAAATTTTAATAATATGAACTAATTATAGAATTTTTTTTTTCTCAAATCATTATATTTTTTCCTAAATATTATGAATATTTTAAATATTTAACATTATTGAAAAATAAATTTATACTCAAAATATATATGCAAGTTTTAATGCACAAATAATCACGTGTAAAGAAGACTAGTATTAAATAAATAAAATATAAATATAAATTATTTTAAATTGTCAAATAGAAATATGAAACCTATATTACCAATTGGGCAACACCTAATTTTGATTTTAATTTTGGTTGATGAAATTTTTGCCCCACTAGTGCTGAAATTAATAAATTGTTCTTGAAATAAAGATGCCGGGAAAACTAATGTTTATTTATCAGTAATTGAATTAATTGAGGGGACACTAATGTTTATTTATCAGATCTATTCGAGTTGATATGGATAGGAAATGTTATATTCATTTAATTTTAATAATTTTTTTATTAAAAAATAAGTAAGATTGAATTTTTATAATTAAATATTAAATATTTATTTTAAAAATAAATAATATTTATTTGATTATAGTATATAATTTTGATAATTTATTAATAAAAAAATAATAAAAATTAAATAAATATAATCTATTACATTCAAATCAAGTTGAGAGATATAGATCCCTATCAATCAACTGAAAGTGATAAGATATTCCACGTCAACTAATTAAAATATCAAAATACTCTTTATAATAGTTTAAATATTCCTACTTATTTAAACTAACTTTTGAGATAGGTTAAATTCAAACCCTATTTATTCAATATGGTATTAGAGTCAGATTATTTTTTGATGTTAGATCAGCCGCATATATTCAGTTCTGCAAACTTCATGCTCCAGATTTTTTGTTTATATTCAAACCTTGACATGAGAGAGTGTGTTAACATATCTCACATCAGTTAATTATAACATATCTCACATCAGTTAATTAAAATATTAAATTGCTTTTTATAGTGGTTTGGATATCTCTCATCTCTAAAATTAACTTTTGAAATGAGTTAAATTCAAGACCCATTAATTCAATAGAAAGTGAAAGAAAATAAAGTAAGGAAAGGAAGAGCATATCGATTAAAAAAAAAAAAGAAGAAGGAACAGCATATCATATATTTATTTAATTATTTAATTATTTAATTTATTTATGAACTTAAGCAGAGACATTTAACAAGGCTTGGTACAAAAGCATATGCGACGGCCTCCGCGGCACCGACCACTGGAGAAGCCTTCATTCTGGCAAACCATTGCACAATTGTGATGTATCAAACATGCACCTCTGAAATTATGACTCTGTGATTCGCATTCCCTTGCATCAATCGGCACCACCATATCTTCTACCACAAAAAAATAAAAAAAGTAAAAAACCTACTATTTAAAATTACCTATAATTAAATTACTCAATTAAGTATATGATAGCTTCAAAAATAATCTTGATTTGTTCAGCCTTAATCGATTCATCAAAGTTGTTAGATAATAAAGTATAAAAATACCCTCAATTTGAAGAGATACTTACGAGCCAGGACAAAAAGCAAAATAAGAAAGAAAAACCCAGTTGATGTTTTCATGATTTATCTTCAGCTTAATTTCTCTCGAAATGTATCAGCTGTAAATTTAATAAATTGGAAAAATACGCATCCATTCATATATGTAGAAAGCAGTGAGGCAATTGGGTTTGCATCAGTTGGTGGGTGGAAAAGTTTGCATGGCTCAGCCTCGACAGACACTTGTCTCTCTCACACTTCTAAGTTCTAACAACTGCATGCATGTACCGCATCTGGCTCTTAAGATCACCCATCTGAAACTGATATTAGGATAAGACAAGGGCATTGGGCCATATAAGGTAAATGGCATATGTTTGCTCTTCATAGAAGTACCCGGCCAGAAGTGTGATAGAAGATAGAAATCAAGTCATATATGAGAACGAAAGCAGATAAAAGTATGTCTGCCTATTAATTAACCAAGTCAGCATTCAGATGCAAAGGACCGTTTAGACTAAATAGATAAGGAATATATATAAAAATAAAATAAAATAAAAATAAAATAAAATAAAGCCACTTTTAAAGAAAATTGAGTCCATAATACAATATAAATCTAGATACATAATACAAAATACATAATACAATATGAATCTGAATATAAAATACAATAATACAATATAAATGTAGATAAATGATGTAATTGTTACACGAATGAATACATGCATGGGCTCATTCCATAGGTTTTCATTGGACTATAAGAGCCTAAACTTCAAGAAAATAAGGCCTGAAAACTTACAACGCCAGTTTTTTTGAAAATTAATTTAGATTCTAGCCATTGAAATGCCAATGTAGTGGTTTTTGATTTGTTCTCTCTAATTTCAGGAACTTGGAAAATCTAACCCCAACTTCGTACAACCCATCCACATTCTATTTTCATCAAATCTAAATTAAGAACTTACTAATAATAATAACGTTTGAAATTTTAAAAAGAAAATCATAACAACCGATTTCTCTGAAAAAATTAATTTTCTTAATTAAGCCCAATTTTTCACACAAAATTTAAAATATCAGATTTACCTAGGTGATTTATTTTTATTGTAATTTAGTTTAAAATGCCCATCATTTTTAGTGTTAATTTTTTTTGAATTAACGTCTCAGGTGGTTTTCGCATAAAATTAAAAATGTCACGAGTCAATGAGATCATATTAAAAAGGCAACAATTAACAATTGATCCTATTCAGAAATTTCGAATTAAAAATCGAGTCAATTGAACCTATTCAGATTTTATAGAATTTCGAATTAGAAATCGAGTCAATTGAATTAGGTGTTGAGTTATAGACCCTATTCAGATTTTATACGGTTTTCGAATTAGGAGCGAGTGAAGTTTTTTCGGTATTTTAAATATTTAACATTATTGATAAATAAAATTAGTTTAAATTCACAAATAATCACATGTAAACAGGACTAGTATTAAATAAAATATCAAATAGATAAACTATTTTAAATTATCAAATAAAAATATCAGAACCTAAATTAATTTCTGCCAATTTTTGCTGAAGGACTATACGGCAAGTGTTAAAATTGATAAATAGCTATTGAAATAGAGATGCCTCAAAACAGAGAGAAAAAGCATAGCAATTAATTCGGGGGTAGCGTCACTCTTTTATTTATCAACAGAAAGTGCAAGAAGATACAGACGAAAGTAGGAAGAGCACATTCCATATTTATTTATTTAGAGTTTGTGATAGATAAGCGGAGATATTTAGCAAAGCCTGGTGCAATAGCATTTGTGACGGAATCCACGGCATCTACCGCCGGAGAAGCCTTCATTCCGGCAAACGATTGCACAATTGTGATCCCGCAAGCATGGTCCTTTAAAGTTATGACTCTGTGATTGGCATACCCTTGCACCTATAGGCACCACCATATCTTCTCCCACAAAAATAAATGATAATGTTAAAAAAATACAACTTAAATTTACATATAAATTACTCAATTAAAGCAAAAGAGAGACTTACGAGAAGCCAACACAAAAAGGAAAATCAGTAAGAAAAACCCAGTCGATGTTTTCATGATCTCTCTTCAGCTTAATTTCCCTTAATTTATCTCAAAACATATTTCAGCTGTCATATATTGAAAACAATATGCATCCATATCCATATATATAGATATATAGCTATGAGGTTGCATCAATCGATGGGTGGAAAGGACAGTTGGCATGCCTCAGCCTCTCCACACAGGCACACACTTGTCTCTCACACTTCTCACTGTTTCATGCAGTGCATCTCAGTCTTAATCCGCCACGTTTTTATAAGAATTTGCTGAATTACTTTGTGCAAAATATCTTAATCAATTTTCTGTTACCGATTAGCAATCCGGTCGGGTATAAATATTTTGAGTTTGAAATTTGTGTTTTTGGAATATTTCATATCATTTTGAAATAACAATAAATTCACAATTATCAATTCCCAAATCAAGTAAATTTGAAGACTTCTAGAATTTTTAACCATTAAGAAGTATTAATTATTATTTTAATTTTGATATAATTAATTAACCTAATTGTAAGTGAATAGTATTTGAATTGCAACCTTTTTTTATTGTAGTTAACAAAAACCCGGCTTGCTCAAAAAGGTTGGTTTAAACATTGCAACCGGTTGCAGCCCCCAACGTTCTATCTTTTCTTAATTATATTTTTGTAGATTTGGACGTTACCCAGGTGGCTAAATGTTGCATCATGCTTCGAAGTTGGTGGAACTATAGAAATGAATGGGCCTGGAACAAAAAGTTTGCAGCTCCATCCAACATTTTGGCCAACGTGGACACTGTTTGGAATGAATAGTCCATTGTTGTTTGTGAAGAGACTGCTCCTACCCGTTCTCCATCTTCAGCAGCTTCTCTTGGTTGGTTGTTGCCAAAGAGAGGAAGGTACAAGTGTAATGTTGATGCAGCCATATTTACCCATGATAGTAAGTCAGGTTTTGGCATGGTCCTACGCTTTAACCAAGGACATTTTGTTAAAGCTTGGTCAGGCTACATTGATGGCGTTTCTCATCCTAGTGTAGCCGAAGCGGTGGAAGTCAGACAGGTGTTATCTTGGCTTTTAGAAAATAAAATATACTCCTCCCTAAGGCTGTCATTCGAGGTGTTGAATTGATCTGAAGGGATTTTCTTTGGAGGGTCACAAGGTTAGTAGGAAAGTTGGTCTTGTTGCATGGAACAATGTTTGCTCATCTAAGAAAACATGAGATCTTAATGTGAAAAAATTATATTGTTGGAACCAAGCTGCTGTTACTAAACACATTTGGGACTTGGTGAATACTAAAAATACTCTTTAGACTACCTGAATTTCTGCTAATAAACTAAAGAGACTGAGTTTTCGGGATATTTTGAAGCCTTATGACTCAAGCTGGAATTTGAAATGTTTTTCGCCCCTTAGTAAAATGTTTCTTTGAGTATACTTTGGGAAATGATAATAAATTCTATTTCTGGTTTGATCCTTGGGCACAAAGCAAATCTCTTTTAAATCGGTTTCCTTATGTTGACCTTCAAAATATTGGAGTTGATAAAAATGCTAAAGTGAGTGAGGTTTATAGCGATGGTTTATGGAGATTTCCTCGACCTTTGGATAGGAATACTGCTGATATTTGGACCTATATTCTTTCTCATGATTATTCTTTGGGAACCTATGAAGATATTATCAAATAGAGATTGGAGATATCTAGGTCTTTTTCTGTTGCTAGCATGTAAATGCTTTGATGGATCATACACACCTTGTTGCTTGGTATAAATTGTTGTGGTTTCCTCAACAAATTTCCAAGTTTGCATTCAATATTTGGCCTGCTTTGAAAGGTAGATTGCAAACAAGAGATAAGTTGTTTAGATGGAATTGTTGTGATTCCAATAGTTGTGTGTTATGTAATTCTGAGACGGAAACTATTAGCCACTTGTTCTTCCCTTGTGCTTTTTCAAGATAAATTTAGATTTTAGTCTTAACTGTGTGTGGCATTTCTCGGCTTGCCTTCACTTGGAGACTTGAGATTAGTTGGTTGACCAAAAAGGCTTTGGGAAAAACCATTGATTTTTAATGCTACAGTGCATCACATTTGGAGAGCCCGGAGTGAAGTGTTGTTTCAAAACAACAGTTCTTGTGTGTTAAGGATTGTTCACAGAATTCAAGATGTCATTTTATTCAGATTCATGTATAGGTAAGGTGTACATTATAGCTATAGAAATATTGATATTCTTAATAACTGGCAAAATTTCTTTGTCAGTTAGTTCTTTTCTGTCTTGATAAAGTTGGCGAATTTGTCATCTATTTTTTAGCTTAATAAATTCCTTTTATTGATAAAAAAATATATTTACCGATGTGGAAATAGAAGTGGATAGTTAAGAGGTCTATTATGCCATCAATTCTGAAGATATTAATCTCTTTTGAGTTTGATATTATTATTTTTAATTGTAAGAGATTGGGTAGGCAAATTCGTAATCTATATCATTTATGGGTCAAAAGGCAAGCTAATATGACAGCTCACACCACAGTTAGAGTTGTCATTCTTCATGCAAGCCCTCATATTTGGTCTTCTTGTCCAGATTTTCTAGTTAGTATTTTTGCTCATGAAGCTCTACAAAGAGATCTTAGGTCGGTTCTGTGGGGGTTTATTCGCTCGGATTAGTGATATCTTTGATTTTGCTCGAGTTGTTTTTGCACTTTGTTTTTCTTTTAATACAATCTGATTATTATTTTCAATATATACATATATATATTGTTCTCATTTTATTAGACCATCGCAAATTCAAACTGACTTTTGAGGTTAATTTCAGTGCAGAATTATTACAATTTAGCTCCCGCAATAGTCAGTAAACAGTACTCAAAAGTCATCGAATAAAATTATATACTTTAAAAAATAAATTAATCATATCAAAAAATTTAAAGATAATTAAACAAATGGTCTTTTATCGCACAAACCTCTTGACATTTATCAATGACCCTTTTTTTTATGAACCGGAGAATATAATGCATTAATTAAAAAAAATATCATCCAATCAAAAATAAAAGGGAATCTCTTGATGATATTAACTACGAAGTATGCAGCCCTGTTAATAATCCTAGAGTTATAAGCAAAAGACGTTTTATGCACTCATAACTCCTGCACTAAAGCATCTTCAATAATAATTTTGATCTCCCAAAAGGAAGAATCTATTAAAGGAAATTCGTAGACAATCATTTTGAGAAAAAATTAGAATGTATAACTCTAAATTTTATATATCAAAAAAGAAATTTATTTAAAAAATTATAAATATAAAAAAAAATTATTAGACAGAAAATATTACAAAAAAAAATTCACAAACACTCAACACTTACAAAATTATACTATATATAAGACTTAAAGTCTTATTTTTTTTCACTCTTTTATAATTTAAACTTTGTAAGTTGGTCTATTTATAGGTATAAAGCTAAATCAATACCACACATTTTTTAGGGAAAAATTTGGTGGTGATGGATATACTAATCTTTTAATATGTGCTTAATTTTTTAATAAATAAATGGTGATGAGTGTACATAATTTTTCTAACACAAGATGCTTAGCGATAAACTTAATAATTGTAATTACCACAAAATATTTTTCATTCCACACATGCTAAAAAGTATCTTTCGACCAGTTTTATAAGCATTTGGATTTAGACTTAATCGTGGTCATTTGGATTTAACATTGATTTTTAACATTGTTTTTTATATTGTATCAATTTTTAGATGTAAATATCGTGTCCCTAATTATCTGGTGTACTACTAGTAATTAGTTTTAGAAAATATCATTTCCTCATTGATTTTGTATCATGTTAACTGTATATATATACTCATACATAATAATAAAATATGTAATTCAGCCATATATTGCTCTTTTTCAAAACTCATTCTCTGCCAACTCTGTTAGAATCAGGATCTTTTAAACTCTCAATTTCAAATTGAGATTGGCACAACCAATTACCTACAAATTATCACCTGTGTGTGAATTCAATTTCGAATTCGTGCAAGTTGCTCATTCCATAGCATTATTTCCTTGCATGTATCAAATCATAATGTTCGATATTATAATACTAATTAAGAAAGTTTGAAATAAAACAAGGCAGTGAATACACAAAAGTAAAGATAATGTTGGTATTGATGATGACATCCACTACTTCGAATGAAAAAGCACATCCTATATATGTTCATGCCTTAAAAGAAGCAAAATGTCACGCCCCGCAAAGGTTCATACAGGATTTCCCGCACATTTACATTTTGGAACACATATGTAATATTCTAGAAGGCCATTGTAAACCGTTAGATTAAATGGATCGTGGCCGTCCATTTCGATAGGTAGGAATTAATCCTAGCCCTCCATTTGTTAGGTGGGAATCAATCCTAGCCATCCATTTTGGTAGGTGGGAGTTGATCTTAACCATTCATTTAGGATTAACTCCCACCTACCAAATGAATGGCTAGGATTGATCTCGGCCATCCATTGAGGAGGTGGAGGCCTATATATACCTTATGTAAATTCATTTGTAATCATTCACTCAATTCAATCAATTCAAGCATTTCAAGTAATACAAAGCTTTTCTCTCAAACTCTCTTGTGTTCTTGCTTTGCTATTGAATCTTCTCGATCTCTAAGTTCCGTTCTATTCTCTTTGGAGTGCTTTTATCGGTTTGGAAGGCAGGCTTAGTGCAACGGACCGTGCTAAGTGCCGCACGATTGCTAGTTGAACTCTAGGGTCGTGACAGTTGGTATCAGAGCCAAGGTTTGAAGCTTTACTACCTTTGGCATAATGAAGGCTACTGCCCCAGCTACACCTAGCGTGGAAGTTCCATCAATGGAACGTGGTCGTGAGGAAGTTCGGAAACCATCTAAAGAATCTCGAGCCAAGTCGAAAGACATGATTTCTAGCTTGGAAGCACGTGTTGTGAGTGCTCAGGACAACTTGGGAGAGTTGTTCGATCGAGTAGACAGCTTGGAGGAACGTTGCAGCGGCTTGGAGGCCGAGGATGCGGAGATCCATGCAGCGGTCAAGATGTCCCTTAACGAGCTAGACGGTGGGTTAAGGCAAGAGATTGATGGGCTGAAATCCGAACTTGTTAAGGTACGTGATCTCTTCCAAAGAGAAATTTCCAATGTGTTGCTTAGAGTTAAGGATATGGGTGGTGATCTAGCACTATGCAAACGGGCTATGGCTTCGGGAACCAATACAACCACTATCATTGAGGCCAAGAAAGTGGAAGTTCCTAAGCCAAAAACTTTCAATGGTGCTCGGAATGCTAGGGAAGTTGAGAACTTCCTATGGGGGCTAGATCAATACTTCGAAGCTACTGGCGTAACGGACCATGCCAGTAAAATCCGAACTACTGCCATGTACTTGACCGACACTGCTATGCTGTGGTGGAGACGAAGGCATGGAGATGTGCAACGTGGGGTGTGCACAATTGATACCTTTGAAGACTTCAAAAGGGAGTTCAAAAGCCAATTCTTCCCCGTAAATGCTGAGAAAGAGGCGAGGGGCCGGCTTCGACGACTAAAGCAGATGGGTAGCATAAGGGAGTATGTGAAGGAGTTCACAACCTTGTTGCTAGATGTCCCTGACACATCGGACAAAGATGCATTATTCTTGTTCATGGATGGTCTCCAATCATGGGCTAATCTTGAGCTCAAACGACGTGGTATCCAAGACTTATCTTCAGCCATTGCCGTTGCTGAAAGTCTTATTGATTACTCCTCAAACAAAGAAGGCTCGAGGCCAGCCGATAGAAAGTTTGTTGGAGCAAGGAATGGGGGAGGCCATGCCAAGAGTCAGAACCATAAAAATCACAAAGAAAGCTACTCATTCAAGCCCCGAGACAAGGGGAAGGAAAGGGAAGAACGTGGTGCCTCAAAGACCCGTGTGACGTGCTTCATATGCGACGGACCGCATTGGGCACGAGAATGTCCCAAAAGGAAGACATTGAATGCTTTAGTTGCCTCCACTCATGATAAAGAGAGAAGTGAGGCAGATGAAGGTGCGAAGATGGGATCTTTGCGGCTGCTTAGTGCATTGCAAAGTGCCCCAAAGTCCCCCAAGGGACTCATGTTTGTGGATGCAACCATCAATGGGAAAGTCGCCAAAGCCCTAGTCGACACAGGTGCATCTCACAACTTTGTTTCGCTAGAGGAAGCCAAGAGACTTGGTCTCAAGGTTGCCAATGGAGGTGGCTCCCTCAAAGCAGTTAACTCGGCGGCACGACCTCTCCAAGGAATTGCCCGCGGAGTAAAGGTCAGTCTCGGTGCATGGACTGGCCAAGTGGATTTATCTGTGGCACCCATGGATGATTTCTCGGTGGTATTCGGCATGGAGTTCTTGGACCAGGTAAGAGCTTTCCTTGTTCCATGTTCAAACTCTATGTGCATTATGGATGGACCAAAGGCTTGTCTAGTACCGACGGAGAGGACCACCAAGCCTACTACCCAAGCTCTCTCAGCACTTCAATTCAAGAAAGGATTGAAGAGGGAAGAAGAGAGTTACTTGGCCATTCTAAAGGAGTATGATGATGATGAAGCATCACCACAACTAAACTTGCCGACGGAGGTGCAAGTTGTCTTGGATGAGTTCCAGGATGTGATGCCGGAGGCGTTGCCAAAACAGTTACCCCCAAGAAGGGAGGTGGACCATGAAATTGAGCTGGAGCCTGGCACAAGACCACTAGCCATGAGTCCTTACCGGATGGCAAACTCGGAGTTGGTAGAATTGCGGAAGCAACTCAATGAGCTGTTGGATGCTGGTTTCATTAGGCCATCCAAAGCCCCATTTGGTGCCCCGATGCTTTTTCAGAAAAAGAAGGATGGTTCATTGAGAATGTGCATTGACTACCGCGCTCTAAACAAGATCACGGTAAAGAACAAATATCCTATCCCACTCATTGCTGATTTGTTTGATCAATTGGGGAACGCAAGATACTTCTCCAAGTTGGACTTGCGATCGGGATACTACCAGGTGCGCATTGCAAAAGGGGATGAGCCGAAGACTACATGTGTAACAAGGTACGGTGCTTATGAGTTCCTTGTTATGCCCTTTGGTCTCACAAATGCACCTGCTACCTTTTGCACTCTCATGAATAAACTCTTCCATCCCTACCTCGATTGGTTCGTGGTAGTATATCTTGATGATATTGTGATATATAGCCGGACTATGGAAGAACATCTTGAGCATTTGAAGAAGGTGTTTGAGGTCCTCAGAGAAAATGAGCTATATGTTAAAAGGGAGAAATGTTCATTTGCCCAAGATGAGGTGATGTTCTTGGGTCATGGGATAAAAGATGGGAAGTTGATGATGGATGGAGACAAGGTGAAAGCCATCCAAGAATGGGAACCACTTACTAAGGTCCCCGAGTTACGATCTTTCCTTGGACTTGTGAACTACTACCGGAGATTCATCAAGTCATATTCAGCAAGAGCAGCTCCACTAACTGACCTACTCAAGAAGAACAATACTTGGGAGTGGACAAACAAGTGTCAAGCCTCGTTTGATGACTTGAAAAAGGCCATTACCGAAGAACCAGTGCTTTACTTGCCAGACCCCTGTAAGATGTACGAGTTGCATACAGATGCCTCAGACTTTGCCATTGGTGGAGTACTGATGCAAGATGGGCACCCGATATCATATGAGAGCCGCAAGCTCAATGACACTGAACGCCGCTACACAAAAGGAGATGACTGCTATCATCCATTGTCTAAGGGTGTGGCGACATTACTTGTTGGGTTCTCACTTTGTGATCATGACAGACAATGTAGCAACTAGCTACTTTCAAACTCAAAAGAAGTTGAGTCCTAAACAAGCTCGGTGGCAAGACTTTTTGGCAGAATTTGACTACAAGCTTGAATACAAGCCCGGTAAGGCCAATGTGGTGGCTGACGCACTGAGTCGAAAGGCGGAACTAGCAGCTTTGAGTAGACCAAGCAGTCCCTTGCTGGAAAAGATCAAAGAAGGGTTGGAGCATGATGCCCTGGCTCAAAACCTCCTTGTCCTCATCAAGGAAGGAAAGACAAGGCGATTTTGGCAGAGTGACGGACTACTCTATGGCAAGAAAAATCGCATCTATGTTCCTAAGTGGGGGAACTTGAGAAAGGAGATGATCAAGGAATGCCATGATTCCCTATGGGCTGGACACCCAGGCATGAAATGCACCCTTGCCTTGATCAAGTCTATTTACTATTGGCCTCAACTGCGGGATGATGTTGAAGCCTATGTAAGAACTTGTCTTGTTTGCCAACAAGACAAAATAGAGCAACGTGCACCCGGTGGCTTGCTAGAACCGTTGCCTATTTCAGAGAGACCATGGGAGAGTGTCTCGATGGACTTCATCACTTGCTTGCCAAAATCAGAAGGCTTTGGCAGTATAATAGTGGTCATTGACCGTTTCAGCAAATATGCAACCTTCATACCTGCCTTGGCGGATTGCACTGCAGATGAGACTGCACGGTTGTTCCTCAAGCATGTTGTGAAGCATTGGGGAATCCCATCTAATATCGTGAGTGATCGAGACCCACGATTTACTGGGAAGTTCTGGACAGAATTGTTCAAGCTGCTGGGATCAGACTTGAACTTCTCCACCAGTTTTCATCCACAAAGCGATGGGCAGACGGAATGTTCCAATGCACTACTGGAGCTGTATCTGAGGCACTTTGTTAGTGCCAACCAACATGATTGGGCTAAGTTGCTGGATGTAGCTCAATTCTCATATAACTTGCAGCAAAGTGAATCCACTGGCAAGAGTCCCTTCGAGATCATTACGGGACAACAACCTATGACTCCTCATGCTTTGGCTACAAGCTATGAAGGAAGGAGTCCTGCAGCTTTCAAATTTGCTAAGGCATGGCATGAGCAAGCTGAGTTGGCCCGAGCCTATTTGAATAAGGCATCCAAAAAGATGAAGAAGTGGGCTGACAAGAAAATGAGGATGGTTGAATTTCGGGAAGGAGATTTGGTCCTTGTCAAATTATTACCACAACAGTTCAAGTCCTTGCGGAAGGTTCACAAAGGGTTGGTACGGAAATACGAAGGGCCATTTCCTGTCCTTAAGCAGGTTGGTAAGGTGTCTTACAAGCTACAACTCCCTCCCAAGCTTAAAATCTATCCAGTCTTTCATGTAAGTATGTTGAAGCCTTATCATGGAGACGAGGAAGATGCAAGTCGAGGAGAATCGAAAAGGGCACCCACTGCGGTAGTAGCCTCCTTTGATAGAGGAGTGGATTCCATTCTGGCAGACCGCTTAATTCGGCGTAGAGGTGTACCAAGTTATCGGGAATACTTGGTCAAATGGAAGAATGCCCCGGACATAGAGGCAAGCTGGGAACCTGAAGACACTTTGTGGCAATTCAAAGATGACATAGAAAGGTTCAAGCTTGAAGGCGCGACGAGGGCGTCGCGAACTTGAGTGGGGGAGAGTGTCACGCCCCGCAAAGGTTCATACAGGATTTCCCGCACATTTACATTTTGGAACACATATGTAATATTCTAGAAGGCCATTGTAAACCGTTAGATTAAATGGATCGTGGCCGTCCATTTCGGTAGGTAGGAATTAATCCTAGCCCTCCATTTGTTAGGTGGGAATCAATCCTAGCCATCCATTTTGGTAGGTGGGAGTTGATCTTAACCATTCATTTAGTAGGTGAGAATCAATCCTAGCCATTCATTTGGTAGGTGGGAGTTAATCCTAACCATCCATCTGGTAGGTGGGAATTAATCTCGGTCATCCATTGAGAAGGTGGAGGCCTATATATACCTTATGTAAATTCATTTGTAATCATTCACTCAATTCAATCAATTCAAGCATTTCAAGTAATACAAAGCTTTTCTCTCAAACTCTCTTGTGTTCTTGCTTTGCTATTGAATCTTCTCGATCTCTAAGTTCCGTTCTATTCTCTTTGGAGTGCTTTTATCGGTTTGGAAGGCAGGCTTAGTGCAACGGACCGTGCTAAGTGCCGCACGATTGCTAGTTGAACTCTAGGGTCGCGACAAAAAGCTGTTATCATAATTTAACATGTAAATATTGAAATTATGAACAAAGCTTGCCTATTTAGACAAAAGGAAAATTAATCAAATGAAAACTAGCCCCAAAATCAAGTGACAGGGATGATAATTAATTAATTAATTAGCATATGAAAATGCATAAGATGGGTCCATTAGCATAGCTCTGGAGAAGTAGGCACATTTTGCGTATGATCTTATTCACAACTCACAACTGACAAAACATAAAGTAGATGATAATATATTTAAGTATTAGAACATCTAATTACAAACACTCTAGAGCTACAGGTTGTAATTATAACGAAACTTTTCTTGTTCATGGAGATCGGACAATTTTGGTAGAAAAAGGAACAGAAGATCAATTTTTGGATCAGTATTTCTCGAATTTATCGTTGATTTTTTTTGGTTTCAAAATTTTTGAATTCGCATCAAAATGACCAATAAATTTGAGATTTTTAGTTAAATGAAAAGATACATAGTATGTGGTGTAGGCTAAATTCATACTTATCTTTAAATAAAAGTTCGGTTCAATTGGTCTCCTAACATTAACTTTCAATTAGCTTTGTTTCTCTAACTCTTCAATCTGTTAGAGATTTGATGTTTGATCTGAATGCTTTATCCACGTACACCTTGCTTTTGTGTTCCGAGTTTTAACAAAATGAGTTGTTTTGGTTTAGAAAATAGCAAAAAAAAAAAAAAAGAGTTGTTCCATTGTCTAATAAGTAATAATATTTAATCATACCACTCAATTGATTAGGTTCTTCAACAACTAATTTTAATTTTTTATAAAATAAATTAATTTAAATTAATGTTTTTATGATTTTCGTATGAAAATACAGAAAAAATATAAGAAAAAAAATCAATATTTAGATTCATTCCCGGTCGAACCAATTTGAGATAATGATGTGCATTAATTTGCAACATATATCAATCTATTGCAATTACCTAGACCACAATAACATATTTGAACCTTTTTACCAGAGTGAGTTGGGGAGAGCATATTTCGGGTTAAACCCGAATTATTAAACAAATTGAATAGAAATAGAATTTGATAATTATTTAATTAAAAAAAACTAAGCATGAATCTTGATTTAGATCGATTTAATTCTTTATTATTTAACAAAAAAGGCAACATAAGAATAAAAAAAGAATAAACTTTTCATTAATATGCCAAAAATACACATAGTATGTCCAAGATAATTTAAAACCTAATACAAAAAAAAAAGTTCTAAACGCTGCATTTGAAGCTTCCATTATTGCCTTAAAACTCCCCACACTTTTTTTCCCTTAAATAAACAAAATCAAATTCATTATAATAAAAGACAGACTCCAAAAATATATAATTAAACACAAAATATATATAATCTCCCATTAAACCATTTTTTTCAATGCTGTTTTTTTTTTTGGGTGGGTGGGGGGGTTTAATCTGAAGAGGGCATTGTTTTAAAGCGATAGAGGAGCTTCTTCTTCTTAGAGGTAGGATTGTGAATAGTAAGCACAACCTTACCAGGCTCACCAATTTTAAAACTATTGCATACCACTGGTTCTTCAATTGAACCCACCTTTCTTGCCTTTTGAATTATAACTGTGTAGCTCTCTTCTGCACTTGGCACAAATTCTGCCCCATATGTCACATCCCATCCTACTACTCTCACTTCCCAACTCACATGGCATCTCTGCACATCAATTCCCTTATTAATTTTTCTTAGTTTAGGCAACCAAAATATATTTGATCATTCAGTTCTACTTTTTAACAAAACATGTTAAGTTCAGAAGTAAAATGATGTATAAATAATTTATTATTAATAATAATCAACTTAAAAAAATCAAACATTTTAACTATGATAAAAATTCAAAGTGAATAAAAAATTTTAAATTAAATAAATTGCATTTGGTTTGAATTGAATTTGGGTTTTGTTTCGATTTGGCTCACACTTATCCAGAAATGCATTTTTATAGTTTTAAAATATGTGCCTGAAAAAAGAAAAAAAGAAAAGAAAAGAGAGAGAGGAATATAATTAATCTTACCTCAGAAACAGGGAATTCAACAGCATGTTTAGCCGCTGGTTTCAGAGTGATCTCGGTAACAGCATCAGCGGTTCCAAATTCTCCATCTCTACTCAGTCCTCCATAGTTGACTGGCAATTGCTCAGCTGCGACGTACCTAATTAGCAATAGTCACAAAATCTCAATTTTTTTATTCCTTTTTTTCAACTCAACCCAACAAAATTACTATTGCACAAGAAGAAAAATGTCCTATAATTTTTAAATCAATAACCACCTGAGCAGCATCTCTACGGATTTGGAAGGTCCAGCAAAGACAAATTTGCTCCTTGTCCTCTGAGTCAAAAATGGACTTATCATTCTATTCACTGCTAGATACCACCATGGCACATTGATAAATACCTGCATTAATCCCACAAATCAAATTATGCTGCTACCTTTTTTTTTTAAATAAAACAAATATTCAACCAATAAACTTTTAGTTTTTTCTTGTACAATTTCAACATGTTAGGTTCTTATATCTAGAAAAACAAATTGAAATAATAACGAAAATTGAAGTACCTGTTTAGCTACAAATTCAGGATAATTGTCTTGAAGCAATTGAAGGGCCTGTTTAGTAGCTTGTCTGAGTTCCTTCTTACTAGGTCCAGGTGAATTCTTCAAGTCATTGACTTGAACAATAGTGGAAATACCACCAGGGCTAAAATCCAATTTCCTTATACTTCTTTCCAAGAATTGGATTCTCCACTTCAAGAATCTATTCCTCTTTTCTTCATCAGAGAAACTCTTTTGGTAGAGCTCTTTGTCTTGAAATTCTCCATATACATTGTAGCAAACTGGGTGGCCTTGTTTATCAAATCCATGCATGAAAACTGTTTTCCCCAATTCGTTGCCTAGATCTTGTTCAATCAATTCATCAATCCCAATTTCCTTTCTCCATTGAATCGTCTTCTTCAGCATGGTGAATGCGTCTCTCACCTTGAAATCTCTTGCCCGCAGAAACTTCAGCAGAATCACATCGCTTCTTTCGTCCTGTAGGAGTGGAATTCCCCATATGGAGATTTCCTCTGCTAATTTAACCTCTTTGGCTTCTTCTTCTTCTTCTTTTTCCACTTTTTGTTCCTGTGGAGCCGAAGAAGAGACTGCCACAACTGTCTCTTCAATGGCTTCCACAGTCTTTGCACCGTCGTCATCCGCAGCAGCAGTAGCCACTTTTTCTCCACTAACCTCAGTCTCCACCATTTCAATCTTTTCTTCTTCTACAGCTTGAGATTCTGCTTCTTGGGCTTGCTTTTTCTTCTCCTGCGCCGGTGTTTGATTCTCTTGGGATTCTAATTTGGGCGACGGTGGCTGTTTTGTGCCGCTAAATTCATGCTTGTTAAGAGCTTCTTGAACTAGCTTTCGAAGCTCTTCAAGTGCTGTCTTCTCAGAATCAAGAAGATCAGCAAATTTAGTGCTCTCTTCTTTAAAAGCAACTGATTCAGGAATCTTGTCATCGATATCGACACTGGGTTTGGAAACCTGATCAGTTTCTACAGCCTCCTCAACAAGCTTGGGCTTCAACGGCCCCTCCTCGTCCTCAGTATCCGGCAGCGGCGGTGCCTCTTTCTCCACCACCGGAAATGACGGTGGGGGTGTTGGTGTCATTTTCTCAGGCTGTGGAACATCAGCAACCACCACAACATCCTCTTGAACTTGCTGTGCAACCACTTGTTGAGCAACCGCTTCCGCCATAGTTAATATTAACTCTTTCCAATTAAATTTATGGTGGAAAGAAGCAACTTCGAGAAAGAGAAAGTGATAGTTGGAGAGATTGTTGAGATGAGGAGCTTATGGGGAAGAAGAAGCAGTTTATAAAGGGAATATGGGGGAGATGATGGGGGTAAGTGTTAACTGTTGTCAAATTCAAAGGCAAAGGGCCAAGCTGGAGAAGCTCAAATTATCCAGCTTGGAGTCGGACTCTTTCCTGCGTGTGCGGACCCACTGCTAATCCATTTTACAATCTGTCCACTTTTTCTTTTTTCTTATCTATATTTTAGAAATTTGCACAATTAAATTGCTCAAATCAATAAATTTAATTAAAAAAATCTTAATTTTAAATTGATTTAATTTTTTTAATGAAAATTTATTAAATACTAAATGTTTTATGAGTAAAACTGATTGAAAATTCTATCAGATTAATTTCCTTATTTATTATTAATTAGACACTAAGTGTTTCATTAATAGAGATTAAATTAATTTAAATTAATAATTAAAAGAATAAATTTGAATAAATTTATTAGATAATGAACTGAATTATTTCAAAATCAATAATTAACAGAATTGATTTAAAGAAATTTAATTTCTAATAAAACAAAGAAATGAAGAAATTTAATAGTTCATGAACAAAATTAGTTTACCATTTATATATATATTTTTAAAGCCAATTGATAGTTAATATAGTGAATTAAAAATAATAATTAATGGCATCAATCAGATAAAATTTCAAAGTAAGGAATTTAATTGTATTAATTTGTAAAACGTAATAATAAAAAAATTATTTTTTTCATTTTAATTATTAATTAGAGGGTGTACAAGAAACAATTATTATTTGATTCGATATATTAGAATTAAATTTTTTAGAATATTAATAGTGAAATTGCCACATTTTAAGATACGATCAAATTAAAAAAATTTAAAAAATATATTAAATATTTATTTTTATTACTTTCTCTATTATTTTTTCATTATTTAAATGATATATATTTTTACATGAGATAATAAAGAAAATACGACATACTCAAAAAAAATAGAAAATATAATTAAAAAAAGTAATTAATAGTCCTTCTTTTTACTTTTGAAGATAATATAAGGAAACAAAGGGAGCAAAAACTAGAGAATTCAAACTATCCCATAAGCACACATTGCACCCAATTTATAATTTTTAAAATTTACACAAAAAATAACAATAAATATTGAGATTAGCATATAATAAAATAATAGTATGAGCATCAATTTAAGAATTATACTCGAAAATTAATAATTTTTTTAAATTACAGTTCAATTTTTTTTTAAAAAAAAAATAACTTTCTATTTGGATGAAAGGGATGCACACAGCTAATGGCAACGGTCCCATGTTTGGTAAAGATAATCATCGGCGTATGTGCCGGCTATTATCATCGTCATTTGTGTTATGTGGGGCCTTTCAGATGTCTGATGGACCCCACAAGTCTGCACGCACAACTGCAAAGTTGGACAAAGTGATTCTTTTTTTTTAATCGGAGCAAAGTCGGACAAAGTTAAGTGGCAGCGAAAGAGAAAAGAAAAAAAAAAAAGACCGTTGATGTAATGCTAACAGTAATTCACAGAGTTGATTTTGGTAATATTTTAGTAGTCAAATTTTAATATGTGATAGAAATATTTAAAATTAATATAAATATAACATTAATATTTTATAAATAGATAACACTAAATATTTCTATTTGAATTCAATATGATAATTTTTGCTCACTCCTTTCTATTTTTTTTAAATTTAATCAATTAATTAATATTGAAAAGTAAATAAATTTTTATTTTCTCCAAATACATAAAAATATTTTTACATTTTATATCGAATTAGAGAATTGAAAATATTTAAAAGTTTATTTTTTTATTTTAAATAACTCAAAAAATTGATATTATTAATAAAGTTCATTTATAAAAATATTTTTCTTTTTTTTAATACTAATTTTTTTTAGTAAACTATATTGAATTTTATAATTTCATTAAAAAAATTAAAAAAATATAACATGTCAACCCATAAAAGAAAAAATTATCATATTTAATAACAATTTTTAACATTACATCAATATTAAGTTTAGATTTTTTTTTTACAAATTAAAATTCTAATAACTAAATTATTAGAAGCATCAAAATTTAAGACAATAATTGCAATTTATCCTAGGATCCTCTTTCACTTCATCTATAGATTTTTGACAAGCGTGGGACCTACTAATGCATCTCAAACCTAAGTGCTACCCACCTCGTGAATCGTGATTGGATATCAATTCTCCAGCCATTATTCTTCAGTCATGCTGCTGGCCGGGGCAGTCATGACTCATGAAAATTTAAAATTAGTTAACCCTTTATTATTTAATTTTTATTTTTATTATGAAAATTGCAATACAATCTATAAAATTATTCATAATGCTATAACATATTTTAGTTTTGTCAAATATATAAAAATTATAAATTATCATTCAAATATATATATTATATATATATATATATATATATATATATATATATATGAAACTACAAGCCAATTATATTTTCAAGTAAAAGCAAATTTCCAAAAAGAAAAAAAAAATTAAAATCTTTTTAATTTGGTCATAAGCATAGCCGAAATTTTATCTAGACCCGATCCATCATTCAATTAAGGACCAAATGAAAATGGTTTCTCTTGATATAAACTGAATGACGTATGCTCGAGTTTAGAAAAGTTGGCAAAGTGTAAATGTCAAAATTGATTATTACAGACCTCGAATGACCTATGGGCGCAAGCCTATAAATTTATTGGCCTGGTCTTCTATTCTCGCAAATTATATCAATATGTATAACATATTGCCCTTATTGTTATTTTAATTACATGATTCATATATACGGTTTAAATATATTGTATTTTTATTATCGAATTTTTATTTTTCGTAAAAAATATTCTCCAATTGTATAACTATTTTAGATAAAAAAAATTTTAATTTGCATGTTTAATTTAATTTTTAGTTTTTTTTAATATTTCAGTTATTATTATTATTATTATTATTATTATTATTATTATTTAAGATAAAAAAAACTATTAATTTTTGATATACTAATGAATAAAAATGAAAATATTTGAATTAAAAATAAGTGATAGAAAGAGAAAATTGAAAAATTAAATAAGAAAGCTAATTCTAAATTTATTTAGATTTCTACTAATTCAAATAAAAACTAATGTTCAAAATTATAACCATAATTTTTTTTCCACCTAGATGGCATAATTTCAACAAAGGTGGCGAGTATATATCTCCCTCTCTCTCTATATATATAAAGACAATTATCTGATAATGTTGGTGTAATTATGTTGTAATTCTACTGGATTAAAAATTTTCACTATTTGTTGGTGGTTTTGACTCCCACCCATTTCGCCATTGTGATGGAGCATGCAGCTGGTGGAGAACTTTTTGACAGAATCCATGCAATGCTGGTAGACTCAGTGAAGATGAAGTTAACTCTAAATCTCTCTCCCTCTCTCCCTCTTTCTCAACCTCACTTAATTTGTTTTAGTTTCATTTGATTTAGCAGTCATATATTTATTTTTTCTCATTAATTTGCAGGCTACATATGCATATCTTTTACTAAGCTCTATCTTTGTATTGCTGAACACAAGAAATTACTGGGGTTATCACTTGTGTGTTTGTGTTCTAGTTATAAAACAGCAAATCTGCCATGGAAATTTGAACCTGAAAAATACACTTCTAGATGGAAGTCCTGCAACTAGCTTAAAAATATGTGATTTTGGTTATTCCAAGGTATGGAAATTAAACAAAATTAAGCTCTTTATGTTTTCAGATCATAAATATTCCCTGTGTGTGATAATGTTCATTATATTGGAATTTTGCTTTCATTTTATTGGACGCATATATTGATTTCCTAATAGTATATGGCACGGTCATCGGTTCTGCAATCAAGGCCAAAATCAAGTGTAGGAACACCAGCATACATAGCACCAGAAGTTCTCTCTCGGCGAGAATATGATGGCAAGGTTCTTTATTTTTATTTTTATTTTTACTCAATAATGGAACTGTCTATATCTTGAATTTAACATATAATAGATAGCCCAAACCGGATTAGTCGTGATCTATGAGTTTTAGCCCAAGCCGGGATCAGTCAGCCTATGGGCTTATGAAAAAAAAATGGTGCTAACTGCCATGAGCGTGAACCCATTTCTTTCTATATGGAAGTGTCCAGTTTCAGGGCTTGTCATTTTCTAGACTTTGAAAACTTCAAATGCACATGCAAATCTGTTAAAAAATACAGAAAAAATTTCAAACACAGACAAATTTGAAATATTATGAATCTTTATATAAGAATAAAATTTTATTCTCAAATATTTTAACTACTAAACTAAAATTTAAAATGAAAATTTTATTTTTATTCCAAAATTTAGTTCGAGAATGGCATAACTTCCGTCTCCAAACCATTTTCTAAGGATCCATTTGACATTACATTTGACAAAAGTGTTTTTGGAGAAAAAAATTAAAAAATCAGTCAATTAAATTAAAAAAATTTTAAACCTGTTTTTTTTATATCTAACAACAATCTCAAACAATTACTAACTGATATCCTTTTGACTATCAATTTTAAAATACATTGCGTGTACCAGCTGGTTTTTTTTTTGTATACTTCACTTACATGTGCTACCCATCCCCTTATTTTATTTCTTAAATTTTGGAGAAAGTGCACAGTTGTATGGTTTGCTTCAACTTAATGGTCATATTATGTTTGACCAAAATTGGTTACACTGCCATATGACTAACTATTGAATATTGTCATCTCAGCTTAGGTCTAAGAAATATTAATTAGGGCATCTGCTCTTGAATATTATATTTGGAGGAAAAGGTTACTGAAAAAAATAAGAGAGAGAGAAATGGAAGAAAAACATTAAATTATTTAGCTTGAATTCAAGCTCCCCTTACCTTCTATTCTTAATAAATATGGTGGAAAAATCAAAATGTATAATATACAAAGGCAATGTTTGTTTCCAAGGTCTAGGATTGTGCAAATAATTTGAATTTGGAATGAATTGGTTAACATTCAAGAGTTAGTTTAGAAGTGTGCATATATGGTGTGTGTGTGATCAACAAAGACTACTAAAATTTTAAGGAGTCTTGCTAAAAATCACTATCTGGTTAGACAGATCGATACCTCGAATTGAAACAGGTTTCATTTATTGTATTTTGTGAGCAAATGTGCTGTGGTTGGTTAACATATAAATCTGTGACAGTACAGATGCCAGTGCTTAAATCTATTCACTAATGATCCCCACTTTATCAATAACTTCTCTTCCATGAGGCGAATAACTGAATGCAGCATCACCATCTATGCCTTGAGATTTTTTTTTTTTTTCCCTCATTTCTGATACGCTTCGTTATGAGAATTATGTGAAGAGCATGTTGTCATGCATGTAGTTCGCTTCTAATGTTTTCTTTGTCATTTTTATTTCCTATCTTTAGTTGGCAGATGTATGGTTATGCGGAGTTACACTCCACGTGATGCTGGTGGGGGCATACCCTTCTGAAAATCAAGATGACCCTAAGAATTTCAGGAAACCTATTCAGGTGGATATCTCTCCTACCTCTTAGTTCTAAGGTTCTTTGAGTTCTTTGTTGATCCCGTCATCATTTTCCCTCCTATACATTTCTCTTCCTTTTCTTCTGCAGAGAATAATGGCTGTCCAGTACAAAATCCCTGACATGTTCATGTATCTCAAGTAAGCAGACATCTTCTGTCTCGCATATTTGTTGCCAACCCTTTGAGAGTATGCTGATAGGCCACCGATCAGGTATACTTATGCTCGAAAGAGGGGAAGTAATCAGTAATGGATTGGCTGTGGTTTGGGCCGATTTGTTACTGCCTATTGCTGGTGTTTTGAACTAGATTAATGCTGTGTTGCTTTTGGGTTAAGAGTCAGTTACATTGGACAGTGTAATTAAATAATGGAGAGGGAGTTTTGAGAGGGCACCGGAAGTATTTTGTAAAAAGGGTCCTACTGACTAAAGGAGAGAACAAGCACTCTCGAAATGCTTGTAATTCCATTTTTCTCCTGTTCAATTCTAATTTCAGTTCAGCTTTCCTAGTCTCTTCATTGCCTAGTTTCCAGCTCTTATCATATGCTTCATCTGAAATTACTGATATTGTTTCAAATATTGCAAATGAGCCATATGATGTATAAAATTCATTTTATCCATCTCAAAATCTGCTCGTCACTCTGATTTACACTAGTCTGTCACAAATGTCCATCCCTAAATAAATAATCTTTACTTGTTTGCAGAGAATTACAATTATAGAGATCAAAAGTCATCCATGGTTCTTAAAGATATTTCCCAAGGAGCTTAAAGAGTCAAGTCAAGAAAGCTATTACCAAAGAGATAATCCAAGCTTTTCCGTTCAAAGTGTAGATCAGATCATGAAAATTGCTTCTGAGGCAAGAAACCAACCTGCATCGTTTGTGCCTGTCAAGGGATTTGGTTGCGGGGCAGAAGATGGAAGAGGATGAAGACATAGATGCAGAAGTGGATGAAGATGATGAAGAAAATGAATATGACAAGAGCGTCGAGGAGGTCCATGCAAGCGGAGAGTTCCATGTCAATTGAAGCGGTGGTGGTATCGTCTTCGTTAGACTATTAGTTAAATTAATTAGTAGTCTGAACTTAAAAAGTGTGGGATAGATAATAGGCAATAACGGTTGCTTTTGCTTACAAATATATCGGATTCTGAAACCTTCATGTCCTAACTTGTTTCCGGTATCCTGTTCCCATAATATACCATTAATTATGGACATCAGCCTACATGAAATGATGATAAATTATATCTTATTTTGTATCAATTGAAGTGGTAGTCAAATACATAATAATGCATGTTTGCTTGCTATAGTTTTCATATAAGGGAGCTGGGCAAGATCACTGAGAAGAGACAAGGACGGGGATAGGATGTCAACATAGAATATATATATATGCAAGTTAACAAAGTAATATGTCATCTATAATAACATTTTCCTCCCTTCACCCAAAGAACTGTACTTCAGCCTGCACCTATACCATTACCCCCAAAATCCAAACTGAGATAGAAGTAATACCTCAACATCCAGCATACATGCATGAAAAGACTTCAATGCGTAAGACCGCCCTTTCAGGAATAAAATTTACATTTCGTTTTTTAATTTATGTACATGCTCTTTAGTCAATGAAACAACGGGAATATGCCCCACTGGTGCAAAAAGCCCTCCCCTGTGGTCACTTCAAGAACCAACAAAACAAGAACTGCCAACATAGCTGCTCTTCCATTCCATGTTTCTGCACTTCTTGTCCAGCCCCATTCCCAAACAGTCACTGGCGATGGTAACTCCCTGCGTTTTGAATCATACGTGGCCAACAACTCTTCCACACTACCAAGTGGAACTAAAGACTGAACCGAATTGGAAACAACTAATCAGGCAATATGGAGTGGCAGACAATGCGGGAGACAAAATAGGACATAATAACTGTGTATATACAAATTAATCTAGCTAACGTGAGACCACAAATATTATATCTTGGCTGTTTCATAACTATCACTTTTTTCCAGATTCAATTAGAGATAAATTGTACTAAGGATAGTGTAAAGGCAGACTACAAAAAATCTAAGTTTTAACTTCATGTCATCTTGAAAGATGTTAAAGGCCCAGGCTCTAGGGTAGCACCCCTACCATGGTCAGGAAGAACAACCTTGTGGCCTAGGCATAGGAATTCTCGCTAGGCAGAAAGTACAACAAAGGCACACCTATGTTGTATTTTGACTGCCACAGTGTTACATCATTTTTTGTTTTATAGTCTAAACTATTGAAGGTCGAATATCTTGTTCATGGTGTGTTACAACACATTCAGGGTCCATTTGACATTGTGTTTAGAAAAAACGCTTTTGGAGAAAAAAATATATTTTTAATTTTTTTGAATTTTGAAAACTGTTTTTGGAAAAAAAACAGATAAATAGATATTTCTCCTAGAAACAGGTTTGAAAAAAACAATTTATAAAAAATTAAAAAAATCAATCAATTAAATCAAAAAATTATAAATCTGCCTTTTAAACACTTAACAGCAATTCCAAACACCTCCTTAATGAACTTGAAAGAATCAAAAAGAAGAGAAAAAGGAACAAGGACTAGATTGGTGAGATGGTGTTTTCGGTAGAAAATAACAAGAAAGTATAAAGGAAATTAGAGGAGAAGATAAATGCTCCATGTAGCTATGCCCTCCAAAACGGTTATTAGTAAGTATTATTTCTCTCTTATTTTGTTAAAACTCTTTCGCCTACTCTTATTTTGATCTCTTCATTCTTCTCTCTAAGATAAAATTAAAATTTCTTCATAAAATCCACATAGTAAACAAATGCACCCATGAACAGACATACACAGAATGTGTTCAAAGAACACATAACAAAATCTATAATGTTTCACTGGCATTGTGAAGGAGCAATCTTCAAGCATTTTGATTCAATTCTAAAATTTTTACAGAAGATGGTAAACACACCTGTCGAGCTTCAAGATTTGATACTGCCATCGCTCCAACATACGGAAGAGACTCGATCACTGCATCTGCCAAATCTGAGATGAACATTGGTTCACATCCCAGTGCAGGAACACGTCCCCAATTTTCTATACCAGACTTCAGAGCCAACTCCTTATACTCAACATCAATTTCTTCCAGAGTTTCAATATGCTCGCTAACAAAACTGTGAATCAGAGACGTTTCTCCCAAGATTAACTTAAGTTTCAAAGACCCAAAATCACATCATTGAATTAACAACTAATCAGAGCACGCAGAAGATATACAACAACTTCAAGTAGGGAAGACAGCAAAATCATCACATTAACAAGATAGGGACAAAATAAAGTACCTAATAGGAACAGCCAGAAGTCCCTTCACCCCTTTTTTTCCAAGCTCAATGATTGTGTCATCAGTATAAGGTTTTAACCATTCCACAGGTCCCACCCTGCTCTGTAAGAATATTTAGACTACATCAGGTGGCTTGCCACGAAAGCAATGTAAAAGAAAGCTTAGGGCTGTAACATAAATGTTGACAGTAATTAAATCATGTTGTCAATCCTATCAATGAAAAAAGAAAGAAGAGAGAGAGAGAGAGAGAGAGCGAAACTGCTTTCACTGCTACTTTCTGAAAATTCCAATAGGAATTCAGAAATCAACTCAGCACCTTTTCCGATGCTATCATATGATTTTGCCTCTTTCATATGAACTTCAATTCTGATTCTATACCATAATCCAAAGCAAAGTTTAGATACTTGCAAATTTTAAATTTCTTGACTCGAACTATGACTTGCTTGCAAATTCTACTCAGAAACTATTCCCATTTGCTAAGTGTGTCTGGTTCCCCTTCTCTTATCCAAGAGAGAGGGATTCCATCTTACCAATTCAGGTTTCCAGTACTTGGACTGGAGTATGGTAAGTTGAATCTAAAACCAGATTCATGTTGTCAATATTCAACAAAATTTTCTGTTTAGTTCTCAGAACTTGCTTTTAAGTTTTCTCGCACTTCAGGGTTAAGTCAAGCTTGAGATTTTCTCAACTTACATTTCTGAACAAATAAAAAAAATACAACGGTTTCCATGATTCCTACTATTAAGAAAGCTTGGTAATATTAATAGGCTACAAAAATCATAGGCTTCCTGTGTTACAGTCCAAGTTAGTAATTCAAACCTTCATTTCACTCAATTGGATCAGTAAAAATACAATGCTTTCTTCTTAGGATGAAACAAATTAGAAGATTCTAGGATTTGCAGAAGCCATGGAAGTCTTGCATTACGGTTTCAAGCTAGTACTTTTCACATTCATTTGAATCAAACCCCATTGAAACCCAACAATAAAATGCTTTCTTCGGACACTTGACACTTTAAGAGCATCCAGAATCTACAACCTCTGTGAAACATTGCAAAACAAGATCTAAAGCTAACTGTTAATATGAAACTTCTAGTTTAGTATATAAGAAAATAACATATTAAAGCAATTATTAATATCACCATCATGGGATTTCAATACACTTAAAGATAAAAGGTTCTATTCATCAATCACTAGAGTTTCAACCTCAGCTAGTCAGTAGCAGATTAATAAAAACCGAATAGATAGTGCAGGATCAAATTAAAACTTTGAGCAGGGGAAAAGTGTTGTGAAGTCCCATTTTGGGCCCTGTGGCAATTGCTATTTGCTCCCATGATAATTTAGCAACTGGACACAGCCTTCCCACAGAATGACATTTCTTTGCAAAAAGTCAGCCTCTAATATTTCACTAAAGTAATTCACATACAATTGATATTATAAGTGAAGAACTAGTATAGACTGGAAGATATTCAACAGCTCCTATCCAATTCCTTTGTTTGATGTTCAGCAGGGAATAGAAACACGTAGGATAATCTACATCCTGCGGCCAGCTTGGATTACTAACTAGTTAATCTAAACATTAAAGGTCAAAACCACTCTTGCAAACACAATAAGTCTCACTAATGCAGTGTCTTGCAGCAGGTCAGATTTAGATTTTTCAAACAAAAACTTCAAGTCGTATGAGATTTAAGACACATCATGGAAGAAAATATACTTAGCTAGTTAACATCTCAGCCAGCACCAACATAAGCTAAGAAGCCTTTTTGAGATAGATGTCAACAGAAATATACTCTTCTTTAGTTATATCCATCATGTTCTTACCAACAAAAAGGAAAGAATTGTTAATAACTACTTCTGACCAATATACATGTAAGGCTCTCAATGGGAGAGACAATCATATATAGCTGGACATTGATAATAAACTTTATCCATTCTCCAGTAAGATCTGGATTATGCGTTATATATGCGCTCCATGAAAGTCAGCATATCATAAGTGATAATTTATGAATTAAGATAAAATGAGATATAGATAAAATTAAACACCAAAGTACCTGATAAGCAAGTGTGAATGAATTAGTGATTTTTCTCTTCTCCAATTCTTCAATTATTAAATCCACACATTCCTCCATCTCTGCTTTGTATGGATCACCAGCCTCTTCCACATATGCAAGTGGCACACCATGCGCACTGAAAAATATCACAACCTACAGCACAAATTATAACTCAAGTATTCTAGCAAAAATACCAGAATAGAAAGTAAATTTCAAGGTTAAATTTTAGGCAAAAAGAAGAGAAAATACCTAAAGCACCAAGAAAAAAATTAAATGCACATGATTTTAGGCTCAAAGATGAATATTATTAACACATATATGTATCTGCTGCTAATGATACATGATTTTAACTTATCGTATACAATAAGAAAAATGAGGCCTAAAGAGTCCTTAATTTTTTGCCGAACTTCATCAACTTATCAGCCACAAATAAAAGTCAACCAGTAATTCTCGATTTTTCATTTAGTTCAAAATTTCAGACCATAGAAATAGTTTCAAAGATTGCCATACCAATCTAAAGAGCAAGGAATGTCTATATTACTTGGGCTTGAGTTTGAGTGTCCACAACAAACAAGAAAAATATGGAGGATAATTTACATGCACAATATGAGAATTGCTTTTATTAAAACATGCTAAGTTTACTATGAAGTTCAACAAAATAGTAAAAAAAAATGTTGGTACAGTCTATTGCAGCTGCAAATTGAGTAAAATAGTGGCCAGAAGGACCGGAGAATGACTTAACTACCTTTTATTTCATTTTTTTTTTGGGTTTACCGCCTCTTTTAGTTAATTAAAGAGACTTTCCAAAAATAGGAAAGATCAAAAAATATATAGTAGGAAGTAGGAACCAAAGTCAGGTCTTTGCTAAATTTTCAAATTATGCACTCTACTCAAGACAATCTAAAGTGGGATTCATAGCAATGTTTTCAGACTTGATCCAGTCAATAAACCAGGAAGGGCAGAGGGTCAAGAGACAAAGGTTCAACCGAGATTGAACCGCGATTGAACCGGTTAAAGTGAAATTATATTAAAATATAACTTTTAACATGTTCATACATAGTAAAATATGAAAAATATCTAAGAATTGTTTCATGCAAAATAATATATTTAAAATACTAATATTTAGAATTCAAATTAATACATAACTATGTTTAACAATATTTTCAAGTATTTATTTATGATTTTAATAATAATACAAGTGATTAAATTAAATACTTTTAATTTTTGAAAATCAAAATGAGCAAAAAATTTTAAAAAATTGAATTATAATATTTATTTCTCAAATAAAATAATATTTTTAGATAGAAATCAAGATAATTTTAAAAATAATTTGAATAAGAATTTTTTCATAATGTATAATAATAATGAAAACACAATACTATATAAAATTATAAATTTAATTATTCTATTATATAAAATGTTGTAGGATAGCAAACTCAAAAACCGGCCTAGGGGTTGGACACTCACCACACATTCCTCCTTCCCCAGGTTCAAGCCTCAGCGCATGCAAATGTATTTCATTATTTTCAGTCATCTCTTAACCAGTTCAACCAGAAAAACCAGTCATTATTCAATCATCTCTTAACCAGTTCAACCGGCAAAACCCTAACCGGTTTAAACAAATCACAGTTCAACCAGCATTGGCCGGTTCTTCTGCCGAGTGGAAGGATAGCCTATTCTAAGGTGTTAACCGACCTGGTTTCCTTACCAGTTAGTGGGTTTACTGGTTGAAACAATTGGACCGAGTCAGTTTTAATAACTACGATTCATAGTTCCACATCTACCCTTGACTATTTTTCAACTTTAGAAGTAAATGGAGTTGTGCCTAGTTAGAATTGTTTTTTGGTACATTGCTTCAGTAATACTTATTCACCTTCTATTTTCTCTCCTTTTTTTTTCAATTGATCATGGAAAAAGAGTATATTTACTTGAACATAAAGGGTCAGCAACTCAACGTGGAACTGCTGTCAATTCCATGACAAAAATGAAGCAACAAATGAACAATGACAGCAAATCTGATAAGGTGGCACCTTCTCAGGAGAATCAAATTTTTCTAATTCCTTTTCAATTAAATTTGCCATGGCTTTTATGTATCCTTCACGCTGGTACCAGGAAGGTATCACTGTGTGTTGCATGTTAACAAGATATTCGTCTTCCCTGGCAAGTTATCAGAAAATATTAACTTTAGGTATGTTTCAAAATGTTAAATGTTCAGTGCATGTATTTTATACTCACCAAAGTAAAATATTAACTTTAGGCATATTTCAAAATGTCAAATGTACAGTGCATGTATTTTATACTCACCGAAATATACTCTCCAGGAGACGAAGGCTTGAACCACTAGTTGATATAGAGAACTGTGGATAAAGCGGAAGCACAACCAATTTTGTGATTCCATCTCTTTTTATCTACAAACCAAACAGGAAATCCAGTAATTAGGTCCCCAAATCTTCATTTGAACACTGATACAGGTAACAAAAGACAAAATCTTTTATTACCTATGCAACCCAGTAGTGTGACCTTTAAATTATTATATTATATAAAAAAATGTCAAAGTCAATATAGGAGAAAGCAAGAAACAAAGCAGCAAGAAACTCTAAATGCAATGAACAAGCCACAATTTGTCAATAGTTGAAAATCTTTCTCTATAGGAATAAAGAGCAAAAATTTAGTGAACGAGAGGCTATGAAGATAATTTAGTCATGATGAGTGTTAACAATTGCTCAAAAAGCCACACTTAAGAATTGCATTCTATGTCACCGCAACTTTATGCATGGCTCAAAACTATTCTTCTTTGGCATGCGTTAGATCCTATAAGTAAATAGTACTCATGTACAATTCACCAAATACAAGGAAAAACATATGGAACAGATTGAACCTAGCAATGACAGAAATGTGGGTATCTTCCAAAACGTATACTTTTTTTCAAGTAAAATAGGTTGCAAAACATATATTAGAAGTGAAGCATAGTTCCAGTGCATAGGGAGTCCCACCCAACAATAGCTGATGAATGTCAGAAAATACTTGTTACTTCTACAATTCTAGAAAAGTTATATGTAGAGATAATACAACAAATACTGCAAAAATTATATGTAGAAATATAATTGATAATACTACAAGCACTGCAATTTCAATATTGGACAGACATATCTATCCATATCCTTACTTTGAAACATCATCTGCTATCTGCAACATGAGTAGGAACAGAATCATAGAACAAAATCACCACTTTTGTCTCTCCATGTTTCATTGAGTTTTACAAGGAAAGGCATTGGCAATTAAACTGATGCCAAACAAAATACCTGTTCAATGGCTTCTTCAGTGAATGGATGCCAGTAGCGCATACCAACATACACCTTTGCTGGGACATTCTTTTCCCAAAGGGACTTCCTCAACTCCTCAGCCTGGATGAAGGAGATAGTCATAGACAGAATAAGAAAAATAGTAGAAAAAGAAACTAATCTGTAAGAAATTTGTGTATAAATTGTTAAGCTTCACATCATCAAATGTAATAAGCTTCTGCCAAATTCACAAGAAGCTGATAGAACAAATAAAAGCCAATAAAGGAATGAAAAATAACAGCCAGAAATAAGAGAAAACATAAGGACATGCCTGTGCATCAGTAATCTGTCGTAGAGGTGAACCACCACCAATTGAAGCATAACCTTCTTTGCTCTTGGGTGCCCTTACAACAGATATAAATTGTGCCAAGGGCTTTTGAAGGAAACGAAACAACCTTGGCAGGCGTATGATGTCCTGAGATAATAAGCGAAAAATGACATCTGATGCAGGGGAGGGTATTTGTAAAAGTTACCAAACTACATTCAACTTTTAAAAAAAAAAAATACTTTAACCTATTTTTTTGCTGCCTCACATAAACAACAAGATATGAGAATGGTTCTGAATTCCAAATAAAAAACATGAAAATTTTTACCGGGTCAGCGAAAAGGTTCAAGAGGAAAGGCTGCACATCTTCAAGAGTCTCAGGACCTCCAAGATTGAGCAACAATACTCCTATCCTCTCGTCGCCAATAAGAGAAGTAGTGGAGACATGTTGAGATTTGGAAGTCACCACAGCTTCCAAAGGCAACATATACTTACTCAGCTGTTGCTTAGACCATCCCAAAGGATTGTTATTGTTATGACTATTACTATATTTCGAAATATTAGTCAAACAACACATCCTCCGAGAGGTACATATTGCCTGTGGCAACAACCTATGACAGCAGATAGCAATCACTTATAATTTAATCATATGATAAAATATAAAGACAGAATGAAGTTCACATAACCCACACGCTAAAAGAGATCGCAGGCATTGAAGACTTACAGGGGAAACTTGGAATTGCGAGAACAAGCAGCAGCAGCAGCTGAAAAGGAGAGACATGGGTTGCGAGTAGCAGAGGAAGGAGTTGATGTAGCGTTCATGGCTCCAAAATTCATTTGGGTTAAGACTGATTGTACTAATTAACACAGAGACCAAGCAGCTTCAGCTATCTGCAATTTGAGACCTACCCAGATAACGAACCTGTAATTGCCTTTTCTTCTACCTTTTTCAGCTTTTCTTCTTAAAAATTTCAAAACCCAGAATCAATAGAAGCAAAGATTTAACCTTTAAAATGAAAATGGAAATGAATTAAGAAGAGGAAGGGAAATGTTTCTCCTCCGTATTTTTTAGGGAGAAAAAGAAATAACTCACACTACAGTTTTAGCGCAGCTTCCCATTGGGTAAAAGAGCGACAATATGGAGTAGGGAGCGACTTATCACGAACTGCAAAGACTGACCACTATTATTACCTCTTCAATATCTTCTACGTCCTAATTCCCACTTCTTTTTTTTTTTATTTTTTTACTTTTTGATTTACTAACCACACTTTTCTAGTTTAAAAAAAAAAGAGTTTTTAATTTTCTTAAATCTATCAAAAATTTAAAAAATGAGAAACGTCAAAACATTAGCTGCACCAAGTAAAAAAACAATGGCAACGTTTTCTGACTCATTATGAATAAGATTTAAGCAAAAAATAATAATAATAATTATAGATATAGGATAGACTTATATAGGTTTGATTTATGTTTAAATTAAATTAATAAAATAAAGATGTATCAAAAAATAAAAATACATCAGTTTTAATAACGTACCATGAGAAACTATAGTTAGAGAGTGAACTTAAAATGCTATAGATGAAGCATAAAAATATGAAAATTTATGCATTGTTAATCTACCTCTTCCCTAAACACAAAATATAAGCACAAAATTATATTATAATTAGATATTTACACTTAATATAAAATAGAAATACATGTTAGTATATAAGCTTATATTGTTCCTTATTAATATATTTTTTAATGTCAAACCATATTCAATATTTAAAAGTATTTTATTATTATTTAGTTGAATTATATAAATAAAATTATATGATGTTTCAAAATTATATATATTATTTTTCTCATATTCTATAAAATAAAATAAAATAAACATTAAAATATCCATATATTTGGTTCGGTGATTTAAAACTTTGAAATGTTCCATAATATATATATCCAAAAATGCTATTTTACAATTCAAATAAAGAGTTCTTAATTCATATTTCTAAGTTTCTAAAATTTCAAATAATAAATTGAAAATTTGTTCCCCATTATTGATATTTATGTATTATTGAATTCATAATCTTATTTGTGCCTATAAAATAAGCGTGCATAAGATATTGAGGTAATTAATAATATTAGATGATTTTAGGATTTGATGGTCTACTTTTTTTAATTTTATATTATATTAGATTGCGTATTATTTATTTATTTATTTTTGAATATATAGTTGCCCGATCCAATCCTAATTTTTGTGTAATCAGAACTGAACAAACTTTAGCAGTTACGCATATCATCCATAATAGTATGGTACATGCTAGAAAAACTACTTATGCTGCAAAGCGAATTTTATGCTGAAATCAATTTCAAAAACTATAATTTTTTACTCAAATGAGTTGCATTATCTATAATATACAAAGCGAAGTTTTAATATTATAATTAACTTTGCAAATTTAAAAAAAAAATACTCGTTATATTGCAGTTTTCAATATTTTATATTAAGAAAAATAAATAGGCAATAAATATGTAAAATATAATATTATAGATATAAATATACATTCTATATATCATATATGTTATAATTTAATAATTCATTCTCATATAATTTAAAAATAAATAATAGATGCAAATATACTATAATTCATTCTCATATATTAATATTTGTTTTTTTTATTGATGTTAATCAAATTAGAAGAAATATACCAATGAGGGAGAAAAAAGAAAACAAAAAAAAAGTAATTAGAAATAAAATATATATTTATATTATAGCAGGTAAATTACTTATGATACACATGATTATGTGGCAAAATCATATATATTGTAGATCTTTTTTTTGCAGTACAAGTAGTCAAGTAAAATTAGAGAACAAAATTTGTCAAGAGGAAAAAAATATTGCATTCGTTAATTTTGGTACTAATTCACATGAACCTTAATATTGAGTGTGTTGAATTAGATGATGTCTAAATTTATACAAAAATAATTATTATAAAAGAGAATTTAATTGAGGGTAAATTTAATTAAATTAAAAGTTTTTGAGTGAAATTAAGGTAAGATAATGAAGTTGAAAATAAGATTAAAAAAAATTAATTTATATTCTAAATTGAAAAGAGTGAAAAGTATGAGTCAAAGGGGAAAAAAATCATTAAATTGTAAAAAGTGGGAAGTATGTGTAATGATACATAATGAAAATAAGGAGTAGGTAGCATATCAAAAGGAAGAAATGAAGAAACCAAAACAAAAGGAAATCCAATCTAATATAAAGCTCACATAGAGTCATGAATAGAAACTCAAATCAAGAAAAATGAAGAAATGAAAACCCAACTTAGTATGGAGGATCAAGAAGCTTCTAGGGCAATAGCTGGCATCATTAGTTGGTTACTAGCTTATTAAGAATTAGTTATTAGTTGGAGGAATGACAACCTCTTATCGGATTTTGCATGAAGTGTAATTGTGAGTTGTCAATCTATAGTTTCACTTGCAACAAAAATGAGTTATGCAATGAAGTAATACAAGTTAGATTATCTCCCTCAAATCTCTCTCTTTCTCGTTCACTCTCATTCTTCTTCTTCCTCTTTGTTTCTCTTCTTGTTCTTCCTTTATTTATGTTTCTTCTCTTTCCTCAAGTCATAACAACTTGGTATCAAAGCTGATATGGGTCAATGCCAACCACTAATTCATGTACGACCGTTGAAAACTCTCATGCTTCAATATACATTGGCAAGAGAACACAAGAAAGCAATGGTTAAGAACTCTCGGTCTCACAATAACGAAAACCATATTCAACAACTCACAACATAGATACATGCCCTGCTCCAAAATCAACAAACCCGACTAAACAATATAGAAGTAAAGTTGGACCGGCTACTGAAAAAATTGCTCGACAATTCTTTACCTGGTATTGGTCATGGCAAGGAGCCAATAAAAGCCACTCTTGTGCCGAAACAACTCTTCAGCTCAGACAAGGGAATTCTTCCTTTCCAAAAAAATGAAGATGACAAATAGATTGTTACGAAGCTTCATAACATTTTTTGCTTCTGCGATATCACTACGACTTATGTAATCACGACGATGAAGGAAGATTTAGGCATTGATTTAACAAACCGAAAGGAGTTCCTTAAAGACCATATCTTCCTTTACTTCGAAATCATCACAGATGAAGAAAAAAATGAAGATGAAGAAATGTAAGAAGAATCAGTGCAACTAGAGCCATTGGTGAGCTTCAACTTCGGTGACAACAATGGTATTTTTCCCATTCTTTTAGTTAGTTATGGTGATGAGTTGAATGTGAGGATTAAAATTAGCCAAGTTTCAAGTTATATGGAGAAAAACACATGGCCAAAACCTATTCGAGAAAAATGCTCAAATGAACTTTGGCTTGCCACAATTTTCAGAAGGAAACATTAGAGCGAATGATATAGGTCATGTTCTTGGTGGTTATGGGTTCCTTAACCTTGAATGACTACATCTTATTGTTATACTCATAGAGATGACATTTGAAATACAAAGAAGGCAAATGAAGAAAAAGGCATTTTGTCCTAGAATTTGCACAAGTCCTCTGTCGTGCTGCTTAGAGGGCATATACAAAAAGATAGTCATATTTTTATTTTGCTTTCATACAACTACTAGTGAAAAGGTTTATGGCTTTGGGTGCTTATTGGGTCAATTTTCATACCTACACCTCAAAGACAAGGTGTCTCAAAAGGACGAGGGAATTGTCATGGTACATAATGAAAATAAGGAGTAAATAGTAAATCAAAAGGAAGAAATGAAGAGACCAAAACAAAGGAAAATCTAATCTAATGTAGAAGCTCACATAAAGCCACGAATAGAAGCCCAGCTCAACGAAAATGAAGAAATGGAAACCCAACTTGGTATGGAAGATCGAGAAGCTTCTACAAGTTGGTTACTAGTTTATTAAGAATTAGTTAGTTATTAACAAGTGACATATTAGTTGGAGGAATGACAATCTCTTATTAGATTGCATGAGGTGTAATTGTGAGCCATCAATCCATAGTTTCATTCTATAAATAATCGATGACGTAACATAAATGAACTATGCAATGAAGTAATACAAATCAAATTCTCTCTCTCTCTCTCATCCTTCTTCTTCCTCTATGTTTCTCTTCTTATTCTTCCTTTATTTCTGCTTTTTCTCCTTCCTCAAGTCATAACAACTTGGTATCAAAGACGTTTGATTCAATCCACGCTCTTCGTTAGCTAATTTTAGAATTAATTAGTCATCATTCTTCTAATGGTGCAGAATAATCAGTTGATGGAAGATCGATTCAATTCCATGAAATTATGGCTAATGAAAATTCAAAAAGGTTTTAAGTGAATCAAGAACGACATCTATAGGGATCCAGGAGATCGAGACACAATTTAAAATTGCATCAATGTTGTCTCAAATCCAATTCAACTTGTTTAGGACAAATATGGAATGGAGATTGACTTGTTTTCTAGAACGATTCAATGAAGATGATTGTACCGTTACGAACGAATCGAAGTCACAATCTATTGAAGAGTAACTTCTATTGATCGATGCACAACTCTTAGAGCTAGATCTGTTCATAAGAAGAACTAATGACATACATAAAGAGAATCAAAGCCCTCAACAAGAGTTACTGCCGAAAATGGACAAAGAGATTCAAAAAATGGGCAATGAGTTGGTGTTCCAGAATTTGACAAGCCATTCTTTCTTGACAATCTAGGTGTTTGTCAAAATGCAATTTTGGGATGTTTTGGTAAATAGAGTTTCAACCTGAAATTTTTCAATGTTAATGGAAATAATTTTGGTGGAATTGGTTTCAATGAAGAAATGAATAATGAAAAAGAGTATTATACCGACATTCTTAAAAATCTTGACTATTGTGTTTACAAATGGATGTCCAATTGAATTCATATTATTAAACAAATGGAGTTTAAAATGTGGCTAAGACAGAAAAAGAAAATCAAATTGCAATAATAACTCACCCTTTTCTTTTTCTCTTGTTATCCCACACCTTATGTTGCTGAACTCACTAACAAAATTATGGATCCAATTGTTTCACTACTGGATCTCGCTAGTAACTATCACAACAAATCAATTCAAGGTAAAGCCCTTGCTTAGACCATTGTATGTTGGACCAGCTTACATCCTACAGAAGCCCCATGGGAAGACCTTCCAATCCTTAAGTTTCAATTTTTTCATCTCTACCTTAAGGATAAAGTGTCTCAAAAGGGGAAAAGAATTGTCATGACCTAACTAAAGAATGGGCTTGGTGGATTAGAGATAATAGAAACTAGGGAGAATGTTGATAAATCAAAAGAAAGAGGTTTAGAAGAAGAAAGTAAATAGTCAGAATTGACGGGAGCCTTGAATAAGGCCCAATGCGTTGAGAAGAAGATACAATAAGCTTCTAGATAAGCTGTCAGATATTGTGGTATAGGCTAATAGCTAGCATGAGCTGTGGTAGAGATAATTTTGTTAGGGAGCTATTATGAGTTAGTTAAATAATAGTTAAATAAGTCAGCATATGTTAGATACGTGACATCCTACTTGTATGAATGGCATCTTATTATTGGTTTCTATTAAGAGTAATATGTGAGTAGAAATGACAACAAGTATAATACCTGCAAAAATTGACTTATTAAAATCTGAATTTGATTATATATATCTATTTGAATTCATTTAAAATTATAATTTTAATATATGTACTCATCTCAAACTCGCTTAATATTCGAAAACCGCTTAATTAACCGTTTATCATAAATTACTACAAAATCAAATCAAATAAAACATAAAATCTAATTTAATACATTCAAATTAAAATAATTCATCAAATTATTCAAAAATTACATTAAAACTATAAAATTAAATATTGTTCATTATGATAGAAAAATTATATTTCAAATTTCTATTAAATTTATAATTCATTAATATATAAAAACACCTAAAAAATAATTAATTACATTATATATATATATATATAGGTAGCAGATATCCAAGTGTTTCTACTTGTACCATATCTAAATTCGTGAAAGATTTAAATATTATTAACCAAAATTCTAATAAAGTTATTTATTAGGGTTCAAATTGATCCAAATAGACCCAAGTACCCAGGAACCCACTACTACCCCATATGTGAGCTGGCAAAACTAGAATTTCACTATATATATATATGTACCACAAAATGTAACAGATGGCTATGCAATGAATGATTAAAAACTATTTTCCCTCCTACGTTTCTCTTTCAATTTCCCCTCTCCCGTCTTCTTTTTCCTTCCTCTGTTCTTGTTTCTTCTATGTCCCTTTCTCATCTCGATCTTCTTCTTCTTCTCTTCTATTTCTGATTTAGTTCCTCTCTCCCTCCTTCTAATCTACTCGCTTTTACTGCTAATGACCTCAGGTCATTACAGCATGAGAGTTAAAAGGAAAAAAAAAAGTTATTGTTACTAGAATAGTAACCTTACAAAGAGTTTCAGTATATATAATAATGTTTTCATATGGGGCTTAGTATTACAAAAATAAATGCTTGAAAAAATAATTTCTACAATTATCAAGCCATAGAATTTATCCACAATTAGCAAATGAATGCTTGAAAAAAATAATTTCTCAATACACCACACCACTTTACTGATTAACGAAGAGATAAAATTACAAAAATATAAATATAAAAATAAAAAAAATATTATTTCTATTTTTTTTCTATTTTTACTAACCAATAAGATAATAAATATTAATTAATTTTCAAAAAGACTGAATCAACTCAAAAGATCGTTAATGAATTTCTCAGCATACACTTCCTTCAACTTTTTGGAGAGTCGAAGAAATAAGGAGAAAATTAGTGCTAAATTGTTTGTATTTAGGGTTGGAAGACGTTCAAATATTAATGAACCTCATTTTAGTAGTAATGATTTTTTGGATTTGAGTGACAATGGCAAAATATGCTAAGTTATGAAAGAACCAATTCATATTGTTCCTCAATAAACTTAGTAGTATAATTATAATGTACATATTTTGAGGCAAGAAAATAGTGAGAAGCCCCAACATCATTATATTTAGAAATATGGAAATTCTTGCATTGACCAAATCTATGTAAACCAAACCAATGAAAGAGTATCATATAAGTTATTTTGTTTACATGACACTTTTTCATTGGTTGGATCTACATAAACTCTGTCTATGCAAGAATTTCACCTAGAAACAATCCCCTTTCCAGCTTAATAATGTAAGAAAGTTGCAGTTTGCTTAAAATGCAAACTGGGGTTAGTACTCTTGAGAAGTAAAATTTCAAATAAAACAGAATCTTACAAGAGCACTTGTGAAGTTATGTAGCTATAACCTTCTACCCTATAACACCCAACATAAATATAAAACTTAAACAAAATAAAAGCCCACTCATGAAATCACAGTAAAACTCCACTAATTAAATACTTATCACAAATCACAAATCACAAAGTTGAAGATAACTACCTCTCTACTCTCTAGTATGATGTCAGTCGCTAAAATCTATGCTTCCACTGCAGGAACTGCTGGCATTGCGACTATGTAACGAGAGACTCTTCATATGTCCCATAATAGAACCATCGACCTTCTTTTCCTGAAAGAATCTCTCTCTCTCCACGTGTTTTGAAGGGGGAGGCGGAATTGCAACTACTGGAGGATTTGCATTAGGCTCATTTGACTGATCTGAATGAACTGGCCTTATAAGGGGAAGGTTCAACCTCTCCCCTGGAATAGATGACGTGAGCATGCCCATAGGGAAGCGCACTTCTGTGTTTTCTTCATCTTCAGGCCTTGCACAAGCCTTTCCTTTTCGTAACCTATCAAGTATAGCAGAGGGAAAGCAATGTGAACCAGGAAAGCTATACAAATTAATAACTAGTGTTGAAAAGTGAAAATTGCATCATGCTCTATGTCATTATACCAAAGGTCTGAGCTAAAAGGGTCTCCCAAGCAGCTACCAGATAAAAAAAGAACTACAGACTCGGTCAGATTCTCTCTTTTCAAACAACTCAAGTCTAGCTAAGACAAAAAGGACATACCTTCTGAAGAGCTGCTCTGTTTCCTCCTCTTCCTCCTCTTCATCATGATGAAAATGATTTGCTGCTGACGTAGTTCTATCTGAAACTGCAGACCTATCTGAATGCATTGGCCTACCTGAAATAAGGGCGTCATGCCATGCTAGAACATTCTGGAGCTGCTCATTTAATTCAATTGCACGAGAAAGCAACTTTTCATCCCTGGACCAGAGAAAGAGAGAAAATGAGTGAATTGATTTCTTAGTCAATTTTTGCATCAGTGTCCATATTCTTAAATGCTAGACAAATATATGCTGCAACAGAGAGGGGAAACAGGCCTACTTATATATATATATTGTTCAGTGGCTAGAACAAATAATGGGTAAAGAGAACTAGAAGCAGACCAGCAGCTCATTTAAGCATGGTAATCAGCTTCAGGAAATTTACTTTTCCTTCAATTTTATGCCAGATAGTGACTGCACTGTTTAATCAGAATGGTACAATCAAATGACCACTGCGAAAATTTTATCCAGAAGATATGCGTGTACTTTCTGTATAGAAAATTATAATAAGCCTTCTCATTGAGAAACAAAAACAATTAATTTTAACCAAGCATCAGTTAGAGACCACATACAGAATTCACGAAGTCATCCTTAAATCATAAAAACCTGAACTTATTCACTTCGCTTGTTTTGTTTTACATACACAAATTTCATGAGAGGAACAGAACCATATATATAAGCATAATATGGACTCAGACACATGAAAACAAAATAATTGCCAACTACAAATATGACATGAATATAATTGTTAATATGATCAAATGACTTATCTAGGAAAACAGTAAAACTATGATCAAATGACTTATTTAGGAAAACAATAAAAGTGTCATTTGTTTTATAAATTGAAGATCAACTTAATAATTACTGGGAACATTTGTAAATTTTAAGAGATTGGTCTTGTCATAATGAAGAGTTAAATTTTAAGTTTTATGGATAAAAACAAATGCACTGTTGTAAGGATTTCTAATATTTATTCATATTATATGATTTTGAGTCCAGCTGCATACACCTCAAACCCAAATGAACCATCTAACTGCCATTGCAAACAAATTGACTTGCCAATCAATACTGGCTGCTAAGCAAGATAGTGCAATTGCTCCTTGTGCCCGTCATTACCACTATTACATGGACTATCTAAATTTCAATTCATGATACTGCTAAAGAAATAAAATGTAATGAAAAGAGTAAATTCTGTACTGCAATGATAAATGTCAAACTATATGTTATAATTGCAGGAATCTCTATAAAAACTGATACAAACCTGCTTTGGCGTGTAAATAAATTATCTGAGTTTTCATGACCTTTATACATGGCAAATTTAGAGGGTCTACAGAAGTTGCTAATAAGCAGTGTCTATCCTAAAACAGAATGTAGTCTTACCGAGAAGTCATCACAAGATGCATTACTCTCTGCTTTTGAAATGAACACTGTTCCACTAGATCAAGAGTAAACTCATCCTTTGCTCCCTAAAAATGATGCCAAGAAGACGAAAATAAGAACTGCTAATTTATAATTCATGGTTGCAATCAAACAGCACATAAGTTAAATGTTGATCAATTTAAATTTTTCATGCTGTTCACTCGCCCTCTTAACCAACATTACATAGGTAGAAGCGAAGGTGTGAAATTGAAAAAGAGTCAACAGGCTCGCTTTCCATTAATAAGCAAAGGGATATATTATTTATAATAGCAAAGATTGAATATCAAAGACAGAACATCCGCAAGAACACATAACACTGTCTTCATATAAACAAAAGAATGCTGTCGAAAAGCAAATAAGTGTTTGTTTGGAATAGTTGCAGTCCAATAATCACCTACAACTAAAAGGTTTTCATTTTTGCAAGCTTTGCAAAACCCTAACCATCCCTCCGTTGTTTGTCATCATAATTACAAGCCACATTAAGTCACCACTAATATCTAGTAACCAAGAATGGCAATATTCACATTATTAGCCTTCTGAATAAGCAGCATTAAATGTAAAGACAGAAAAGTGGCTGCATTTATTTACCTCAGGGTTTTGAGAATCAACAGCATCAAGAACTTCTTTCAAAACCTCTAGTGCATTACTAGCCTTCTGAACAATACTGTAAAGATTATGACATAGTAGCAGTTAGTAATGTTAGCTGGAAAGAAGTACTAAAAAAATTTATTATAATCTGTTTTAAAAACCATAACCAACATTGATATGCTTAATATCTAAATGATTAGCAAAACTTGCAAAGGGAACACATTACAATATTTAGCGTTCCAAAGCATCAGCCATTACAAATAGCTGCAACTTTTCAAAGTATTATTAGAACTTAAAAATAAAAAAATAAAAAATATAGAGTTGATTGTTTGACATGTAGACAGAAAAAAATTATAAGCTAAAGAAAATACAAAAAGAGGACCAAGTTTTTTTAGGAAGAAAGAATAAACCTCGCTGGCAACAATTAACTATCTAGGAAATCTACGACCCTTTGTTAGCCTCAGAGGAATGTGTTTTAATAAGCTTTTTTTCTTCTTTTTTTTTAATGAGGTGAGTTGCAACCATGCAGTGGACCATTTGTTATTGAAACATGTCCAGAAATATGCTTGTTAACTTCTATAATGAACAATTTAACAACATTTCCATAGTCTACATTTGTACAATTGTTGTGTTATTTTAGATCATCGAGAAGAAAATAAACTATAATGAGAAGAACAAAATACCAAACCTTGAAGGAAAAGTTAAGCACGCATGAAGATCAGAAACAAAAAATAAAAAGTAAAAACAATTAACAAAAGCAATAAAGCTAAATAACACTGAGGAACGTGTGTGAAAATGCCCCAAGGTAATTGACCACAAAAATACCAAGAAAACCACCTCATCCACAATAGAATAGAAAACCAAAATTAACCTTTAAAATGTGAGCATCCTTTTCATCCAAATACTCTGCAGAACGGCAAGCAAAAATTCCTGAGGATATAGCATCTTTTCTACCATCAAATTTTCTCCATTTTAAACCAACAAATATCTCCAAAGTACTTTTCACACCAAATTATCCTCATGTACAAAAAATATGTTTCAAATGGATCAAGCCACCTTGGGTCAGGGTGTAATAAAAAATAAGAAACAACGACTATTCTTACAAACAAATACACCAATCAGGATAGCAGGGCATTGGCTATTGCATTTTCCTGCACAAAGGCTGATTCTCTTTGGTATAAGGTTACAACATAACAATCCGGGTGAGATGCTATGACAATGTTGATTTTACCCATGAAAGCCCATGGAAATTAATGTGCAGGTTATATCCCCTTCTTTTATCTTTTTATCATGTATAAGGTGGGAATTGGGGCCAGTGTTTGTATCTGGGAAGATGCTGGAATGACTCCTCTTATCTATTTCTCTAGAATCTCAACTTTGATGATCCTCCTCAATTAATTTTAATCACTGATTTATTTATTTTCCATATTTATTATGCTCCAAAATTGAACAATATAACTGGATAAAGTCTATTACATCATCTCTTTGCAATCTGAAACCTATGTTAGCTAAGAACTTTATGGCTCCAATTCTGGACTCTATCCATCTACAACTGTGTCAAATACATAATTGGCATCTAAAATGGACACGGATACTTGTGATTTTCCAAATATAGGTAAAAGATATAAAAAAAAAAACATGACTATATCCATGTTAGCAATGGACTTGTACCTCAGTCCAGATGTCATAAACTAAGAATAACAATCACATTGTTATAATAAAAATAATTTTTTCACTAACAAAATGCAGCCAAAATCTTGATTGAGCAAAGACAGATAAGATTATTACAGAAAACAATAATTCCTGGCAGGAAATAAGTATATGATAACTATATAATATAAACAATGGACGTGAGAATCAAAGAAAACATTCAGAAAGATGTACCTAGATTCAGGAACAACTTGACGCTCTGCTTGAGTAATCTCTTCATGTCTAGAGGCAGTGAGTTCTCCATTAAGTGTGTTTTTTTTATTTGCTTGTGAAGTGGAATTATTAGTTTGTGTTTCATGAGGCCTTTGAGGAAATTTCACACCAGCACTCTGAAAATAGAGTTCAGAATATGATTATTTTTCAGGAGTTAAATGATATACAGCAACAAGTATTTCAAAGCTTTTAGTTGTTTGTTACGAGTTAATAATAGCAACTGAAAAAACAGCAAACCTATTAGGAGTATCTATTCCACATTAGCAGCAAATGTTTCGTCAACAATAAAAAGCAGTGGCCACGGCAGAAATACTAAGAAGCTGAATAAGGCCAAAGAAAAATGATTTTTATACCTAATAAGTTATATTGATCACTGTGATGTCCAATAATCCACAAATTGAATATTCTGTTAGAGGGAAGAAATTTTTTGACAACATGATTGTTACAATATTAAATTTTCTGCTAAATAGGTGAATGCATAGAAATTTAGATTCCATGGATGTGGACACCCATGTCCTTATGAATTCCAAAAGTAGAAATTATAGCATATCATTTATTTGCCACCCCTGGAAGAGTTTAACCAGAAGTGTTCAATTCATGGGGCATTGGAAAAACAAGAAAAAGTCCAAACAATTTCAAAAGATGCACAAAACCAAATACCTCTTACAAGTAGCTCAGTCTATTATGATTGCTAATAACATTCCTAAATCTTTGTGGGTGATTCCACTCTTACAGCCTGTTATCTTGTAAATCATTTTTCTACCTAAGTTCTCAATACAAAGCCCCTCACTAGTTCTTTCCTCAAACTATCCACAAACAAGGTTATTCAGTTCGTCTCCCCTCAAGGTGTTTGGTTTTAAGTCGTCTGTTCTTATTACAGGCCATAATCGAAGAAAACTAGATACTCTAGCTCCACCTTTTATTTTCCTTGGGTATTCAGCCAGTCAATAATGGTATTAGTGCTATTCTCTATAAAAAAAAGTAAATACATTCTTTAACACAAAATTTTGCTCATGGGGGGGAGCAGTAATGAAGCTTCTTTTTGGAAATGCACACACACCGAGCAAACACAAGAACTCACACCCAGTCCTATAATCTCTACTCTACCTCTACCTCTTCCTGTTAATCTCTACTCCACACCGAGCAAACACAAACCCACACCAGAAACACAACTTACTCCCAGTCCTATCCTAACTCTACCTCTCCCAATTGATCCACCTACAACAGAAACACAAGAACCCACATCATAAACAAATGACCAGCAGTTAGACATAAACATTAACAAATCTAAAAAGGGAGATTCAGAACTGCAACCTGAGTGTATATTCTTGGAAAAATGCCTCACAAAGAGTAGAGAATATTGTGGACTTAAAGCCTTTCTATGCACCAGAGCTAAATACATCACCTGAGGCTAGTGATCTTGACTGTCCTATTGCATTAAGAAAGAAAGTTTGTTCTCGTACTCAGTATCCCATTTCTAATAATTTTTCCTACAGTCATTTTTCATCTTCTCTCCAAGCTTTGATTACTAAGTTGTCTGAAGGGAAGGTTTCTAGAGATATATAGGAAGCTGTAAGGATCCCTGAGTAGAAAAAGGCAGTAACATACAAAATACGAGCTCTTGAAAAGAATCAAACTTGGAATTTTGTAGATAAACGTAAAGGGACCCGAACCGGCCAATGAACAGGAAAAAACAGAGGGTCAAGGGTTAAAGGTTCAACTAAAGTCAAACCGGTTAAGTAAAATTCTTTCAAAATATAATATTTAACCTATTTTATGCATAGTAAAATGTAAAAATTACATATACTAAACATATTTCATACACAATAGTATGTTTAATATAATATTTATAATTCAAATTAATACATAACTATAGTAAAAAAAAATTCTCAAATATAATAACATTAATTTATATTTATATTCATTACTTTAACAAATAATAAATTTGATTTCTTTATATATTTTTTAATTTTTAAAAATTAAAATAGTTAAATAGATAATAAAAATTACGTTGAATATATATTTATTTATCAATTAAAATAATTTTAAATATAATTTATATGAAAATTTTTTCATAGAATATATTAATAATGAAAATACAAATGATTAAATTCAACTAGTTATATAAGTTTCTTGAATAATGTGAGTAAATTAAAATTAATATATAACCATGTATTGATAAGTAAGGTTCATAACATTAATATAATAATGTTAAAAAATATTCTCAAATAATAATAACATATATATTTTTATATTTATTTTTTAATAAATAATAGAATTAATTTATTTAATATACTTTAGTTTTCAAAATTAAAAGAGATAACAATTTTTTATAAAATTACATTATGACATATATTTATTTTTCAATTAAAATAATTTTCTATAGAATCAACAAAAACTTTAAAAATTAAACTCTACTTATATATATGATAACTTTACTAATATTGCAGTTTATAAATAAAAATTAAAAACATGGGCCTTGTAAAACTTAGTTTAATTTTGATCACAATCCATGGGTTTGGCTTAGTGGCAAAGCATGTAGAAACCTATTCTCCTTGGTGCGAGTTAAATCCTCGGCTTCAGCAGATGCAAGCATTTTTTCCCCACTTTCCCAACCAGTTGAACCAGTCAAACCTTGACCAATTCTAACAGTTTCCGATTCAACCAATGGGTTGACCAGTTCCTCTACCAATTAAATGCATGCCCTGTGAACCAACCCAGTTTGGAGGCCGATTCCTGATTTAACCCATCAAACCGACCAGTCTGGGCCAGTTTTGACAACAAGGGTATTTACTACGAAGTAACGATCTCAATGGGACAATTGAGAGATACAAAGCAAGGTTGGTCACAAAAGGCTTTACTCAAACATATGGTATTGATTACAATTAGACTTTTGAGCTTGTTACCAAACTAAATACAATCCAAGTTCTTCTATCCATTGCAATAAATCTAGACTAGGATCTACAACAACTTGACTTGAAAATTGTCTTACTCAACGGTAATTTGGAAGATGAAGTCTAAATGGATCCTCTAACAAGGTCAGTCAAAGAAATGAAGAATAGGATAGTCTGTTGATTAAAAAAGGCATTATATAGGTTGGAGCAATCCTAAAGACTTGGATTGGCCAGTTCATATAGGTAATCTTACAACAAGGGCGAAGGCAAGCTCAAATTGGCATGCACTTTTTTATCAATACAAAGATAGTAAAAGTACAATTCTTATTGTCTATGTAGATTATATAAATTTCATGAGAAATAATACAATGGAGAAGACTAAATTGAAATCTAGACTGGTAGTAAAATTCAAAATAAAAGATCTAGGACCCTTATGCTACTTTCTTGGTATGGAAGTTGCTAGGAACAAGAAAGGAATATCGCTCACTAAAAGAAATTTCTTGGATCTATTAAAGGAAAGAGGGATGTTGGGTTGTAAACTAGGAGAGACACATACATAGATAGAAAACCAAAAAGATGGAACCCCGATTGATTCTGGAAGATGCCAATATAGTTAGAAAGCTCACTTATGTTTCTCACATTACACTAGATATTTCTTTTGTTATAAGTGTTGTTAATCAATATATGCATGCACCCTGTGAAGAACACATGGAAGCCATACTCCAAATCCTAAAACACCTCAAAGGATCACCTAGTAAAGCGTTATTTTCCAACATAAATGAGTCCAAGGGTCTGAAGGATCCAGAAATGCAAATTGGGCAGATTCTATTGAAGCCAGAAGGTCAAATGCAAGGTATTGTAAATTTGTGCAAGGCAATTTGATTACCTGGTGAAGTAAAAAAAAAAAAGTTGTGGCTTGAAGTAGTGTTGTGGCTAAATTTCCAATTGTGACCCAAGTTGTTTTTGAGATGCTAAGGCTGAAACTATTGGTTGATGAATTGGAGATGAAAATAAGCCTTCCTCTAAAGATTTATTGTGATCATAAATCAGCCATAAGCATTTCCCAAAATCTAGTCCATAATGATTGGAAAATACATATGGAAGTGGATAGACATTTTATCAAAGAAAAGATTGAGGACGCTACATAGTTCATTATTTATGTGCCTACTGGAAATCAGGCCACAGATGCGCTAACAAAAGCTCTAGCTAGTTCAAAAAACAAAATTGACAAGTTGGGCATGCTCAATTTTGGCAATCCAGCCAGGGGCCAGGAAGAGATGGAGGACGCTGTTGGCAAAGTTACTGCAGTTTTTTTTCTTTTTATGCAATGATTTGTTCCCTAATTAAGCAATTGTTTGCTCCAATAATTTCTGTGATTTTTCCCCAATGTAGGGGATTGTTTGCTCTTGTATTTCTGGAGAATCATTAACAAGATTGTTGTCAAATTTCTCTATGCCTTTACAGTAAAATAATATAGAGAAGCATCACTATTCCAATCTTCTACACATAACATATTTCTAGCTACCATGTGCAATTATTCAAGGAGTGTGAGATGGTATTATATAAAAGAAAGCCTAAAGAGTTGCATAAGTTTCATTGATCCGCCTACCACCAAGTCATAATATGCAGAATAATACTGAGGGAACTTCCCAGAAGCACCACCAAGAGATGTCTGTGTGGCATCTAGAAGAAGAAATATTCTCTCTCGCACAGGCAAATTCGTCTATGACAAAACAGAGATAAATTAATTAAGTATAAAGCGGAAAAAATTATCAAAGAGTTGCATAAGTCTATGAATATGAAACTACCCACCTTTTTATTCACTATCTTCACAAGAATAGGGATAACTCCTGTACCAATCACTTCTTTATGAACAGGTTCTCCAATATTGTTCATCAGCATCTCTAACAACTGCAAAATTAGAAGAAAAAACAATGATTCAGGAGGAAGACAAAGCATTGGAAATCCTAAGAAAATAATATAAAATCCGAAGGGCATCTAAATAAAATTTTGGCAATCATGCACACACACTCATTAAGGTAATAATAACGAAGGTGAAAATACTATATCAAGATCATAACACCAATTTGATTTAATTGACAAAGCAAGAATTTCCAGTAACCCACCATCACTGCATAAAGTTGAGCATTTGAATTCTTACTCCCCAAGCGTTTTTTAATAGCCTTAACGACATCTCTAGCTTGCCTGCAGATTAGAGGAACAGGAGAATTATTATATTGCAATGCTAAACGTCAAAGTCAGATGATCAATAGCTATAAACCATTTCGAAATATTAACTACTTCACCAGTGATAAGAAGAGATAGTTGTTAGCTAATATCTGCTTAAACATTGAAATAAGACAGCTAGTCATTACCTATGATCACGGGCTACTGATTCACATATTTCAATATTCTTAGTCCAATCGACTTCGGGCAGTTTATCACTAATCGCAGAATGAACGAGCTTAGCTGCCATCTGCTGATTAATTTGGGGCTGACCAACAAGAGATGAAGGTAAAAAATTCATCATTATAAACCAGAAACGGAATGCAAAATCCAAGCAATTAGCAAAATAAACAAAATAAAAATCAAAGAAAGCATCCTAAATTCAGATATTAGTAGAAAAATCAAAGTAAGAAAACAACGAATCTTGCACTTGGGAAATCAATATCTTCAGAGAAACAAAGAAAAAAAAAAGATACCAGTGAGAAGGATGAGGAAGAGAGAAGCAATGCAGAGAAAACTCAAGAATAAGTGGTGAATTTTGAACGACTTCAACATGTGAAAAATAAAAAGAGAGAGAGAGAAAGAGAGAGAGAGAGAGAGAGAGAAGAACTCTCTCCCTCAATCAATCTCAGTTTTTTTTTTTTTTTCTTAAAGTGAAGATGGAGGAGGAAGGCTCGGCTTTTGTTTTGCCTTTTTGCTTTTAAGAACAGGCTGCTGTTCGTTTTCTAAAATCCTAATACAAGGAATAATGAGTAAGGTAATGTGGGCTTAGCTTTTTTCTATTTGGAGGAGAGAGTTTTGTTTAGTTGTTAAAAGTTGAGCTCCCAAATTAACAATCCACCCACCGCCACCGCCACCGCCACCGCCACCGCCGAGGGCTGTCCCCAGTTAAAGCTAAGCCTTCCTCGGTAAGGTTTTCGCTACACAGCAACAGCAACAGCAACTCTAACCTCCCCTTGCTGTCACCTTGCCTCCAATCCATAATTTGCCACGTGCACCCTTTAGCTGAACCTGTCATTGAGAAACTTTTTGTTTACTGGTTACCTCACTTGTAATTATTTCAACAATATTAATTTTTATTTCCACCTATTTTCATAATTGATAATTTATTTTTCTTGTTTATTAAGATCTATGCATCAAAATAATTTTTTTTATGGGTTTGAGGGATTCTCAGCTCAACATGGTTAAGATCCATAAATTTTATTCTCATAGATTATTTGTTTGAAATCTACATGGGTTCTTTCACCTACACTTGCACATGCTATTACATGCTTAATATTTGCATGTTTTTTTTCAAAATCAATTTTTAAAATTTAAAAAATTAAATTTTTTTTCTGATAGTGTTTTTTCCAATAAATAAAGCCTAATTATTTTAGTAGTCGTTTCTGTTTGGCTGAGCGGATTTTATTGTAGCAAGTTATGTGTATGTATAACATAAGATAAAATGTTTTTAATAAATTTACTACTTTTCATACCTACATATGTTTCTCTAATTAAATAAGCATTATTTAATTTATTATAATATTTAACGAATATTTAAAAAATATATCATTTTCCTACGAAAAACACATATCTAATACATAGAAAACTTTTAAAGATATAGCAAAATCCTTATATTAAAATTATATATAATTATTTAAAAGGCATAAAAATATATATAAATAAAAACAAACGTGGATGAATATTTTAAAGAATAAAATAATCAATAATTTTTTGTTATATTTATAAAAATGTTATTATTCAAAAAGAATGAAAACAATAGTTACAAAAAGTTTTTCAAATCATAAAATTTTTTATTTTTTTATATACTAATATTTCTAACTTCTAACTTCTTTTATTTCCATCCAAACAATTCTCTATTTTTATAGCATATCTCTTTAAAATATAATTCATCATTTGTTTTTCTATTTTCTATCAACTCGAAACTCTTCCATTTCATGGAATCGATTTTATCCAGATCCATTTGTTTTGGAATTTTTCTTTTTTAATTAAATAATAAATTACTTTTGAATATTTTTAATAGTATTTATTATAATGATTAGCTATTTATAATATTTAGGGTTCTATTAATTTAAATTTTTTAATTATTTTTTTAGTGTCTGACTTATTTTTTTATATTCTATATTTTTTTCTTATTTAGACATCAATTATAATTTTTCTTCCTACTTTATTTTTTATTCGTTTCTTATGATATTAAAGATTTTATAATAAAATATTTATTTTATTTTTTCTTTTTACTTCAACTAAAGTAAATATTGGTTTTCAATCATAAAAATACAAATTTTAAAGGTATTATAATCTGAAATTACAATGTTTATTATCTTAACTAAAAAGATACAGTATATACGTAGTATTAGTAATTGAATTTATATTAAATAATTTATTATCCTTATTAAATATGGAGTATAGCCTGCAATGATTTATTTTTAATTTAAAAAATATTCGAAATTACTGTTGGGTATCAAAAAAATATGTTTTAAATTTTTTTATTTAATAAATTAATTTTTTTAATTTTTTTATAAACTGTTTTTTAAACTTTTTTCTCTCTAAAAATAATTTTTAAAACTCAAAAAATTAAAAATAATTTTTTAAAAAAATATTTTTTCAAATTCAACCTCAAACATAGAGACCATTTGATTGATTGAACCACTTTTTGTATGTTAGTATATGATAAATCCTTCTATTTATCTATTATTACGTTAATATTTGATTTCATAGGTTTGTAAAATTTGGTACAAGCTGTTCAAATATGGGCAGTTTAAAATTTAAATTAAAGGTTAATTACTATTTATTTGAAATTTGATATAATACACTAATATTTTAATATTTTAAAATTATATAATTTGTCCTTATAATTTTATTTTCATCAAATTGAATAGTTTTTTGTTAATTTTAATGAGAAAATAAGATAATTAAAGAATATCAAAACTACTCTTAAACTCAATGAATAAATTTTAAAATTTTAAGAGAATTCTAATGTGATAAGTTATTTCATAAGATAAATAGTAATTTTTCATATTATGAAAAATTATTATAATTTTTTTTTATAATTTCACAACAATTTAACATTTTATTCTAATAAAAATATAACAGAATGATGTATTTAGTATAATATAATAAAATAAAAAAGATAAATAACATAATTTTAAAATAAAAGTGTATTATGTGAAATTTAACCCATAAATTTTATAATAATTATAGATTTATATCCCATATAATTAATTTAAATTTCAACCTACCTAATTCATCAACCTAAATTTGACATTCCTACTCCTAAATTATCCTTTATGGACACTGAATAATTCAAATAATAGATATTTATAGAAAAATTAGTGCCGCGTGAAACAGGCTAGCAAACTTCATCTTCCATCAAGATATTCCTTCTTATTTTTTTATAAATTCAAACCAGACTAATATTATTAAATTGAAATTTATGGGTAATATATTCCTTTTATTGAGTATGATGCCCATCAGGAGTTTAAATTAATTAGGCAGAAAAAAAAATCGATCAGATCTAATTTATTTCATCAAATTATATAAAAAAAATATTTTTTTCTTTTTTAAATGACGCATACTTTAATTTAAATAATTTAAGTATTATATGAGTTGAAACAATACATATTCATTTTTAATATTGTATTTTGATTTTGTCGGGTCGATTGATTGTTTATCATTAGCATATTTAATAAGGATATAAATTATTTTTTAGTATCATATCTTATTTTTATATTCTATATTTTTTCTTATTTAGACATCAGTTATAATTTTTCTTCCGACTTTATTTGTTATTCCTTTCGTATTATATTAAAGATTTTATAATAATCTTTTTTTTAATTTTTCCTTATTTTACTTGAATTAAAATAAATAATGGTTTTTCAATAATAAAAATATAAATTTTTAAAGGTTTATTATCTTAATTAATTAAAAAGATACAGTATATACGTAGTAAGTATTATATAGAAATAGTTTTTTTTTTCCTATGGGGTATTGCCCAGCTCAGAAATTTGGATATTTATGCAAGTTTAGGAACATTTAAATGAATCAAAGATTCAAAATACATATGGGAACAGTTGTATTAATTAATTAATTATGCATTTATCCAAATCTTTTATTTAAAAATTAAAACGTAGCGATCAGAATTAGAAAAAAGCCACAAAATGACGTGGCAAGCGGATCAGAATGGCTGGCGGAGCCCGTGCATATTCCGGGTCAACTGTCAGCTTTAATAAACAAACGGCTACCAGCTCTATCACTATACAACAACTGCCATTTGAGTCCTCTCTTAGCTCTCTCTCTCTCTGCAAATTACTCGAGAAAAAAAAATGGGTTTTTATTCTCTAATTCGCTCTGGCAAGAGACTTCACTCCCTTATGTCTCCTTCTACTTCTTTCTTTATAACTCGTAGATCTTCGCACCATGTTGGTGACTGCGGCAGTGGCAGTGGGGGCCTTAATGGTAAAATTAAGGATGGTAATGATAATGACATGAAGATCTCAAAGAGCTCATATCATGTTAGTTCAGGTGGGTTCATGCGTGGAATTGTATTTTGGGAAACCGGTAAACCGATTACCTTTGAAGAATTTCATATGCCTCGTCCCAGAGCCTATGAGGTTCTCATTAAAACCAAAGGTGATTTTTGTCTTATCTTCTTTCCCCCATTTGTGTCTGTAGGTTATGAGATTGTTCTTAATTTAACCACTTCATCAACCTAAATGCAATAGACCCATCACAGTCTGCTTTTGATTCTAATTTAGTCTGATGATCACTATGATTTGTTCTTAATCCTGAAACTCTGTTACTTCCAAATCTAACCGATTATTACCCAGAATTAAAGGGTTGATTGTTTTCTTGATACATTATTTTTTGAAAAATTCTTTGATTATTGAGAACTAATGCAAAAAAATAAAACATGATATACGCTTAGCAAGCTAAACGAGGTTAATTTGTGGTGGTCTTTGAAGCACCCTTTTTGCAAAAAAAAAAAATGTATTGAGTCTAGGTTTCATTACCTGAAACAATCACATAATCAATGGGTGAAGCGGAGAAGCGAAATACAGATCTCAAGCCAGCTTAAAATATGAATTAAGTTGAAGTGATTATAAGATGGCAACTCTGCTGTCTTTTGCTAAACGAAATTAGCATGTCAGATATGAAGATACCTATATATCTGGGTGAAATATAGGGGGATTATCATGGATGAAAAATGAAACATCCACTGAAGATGATCAAGAGATGATTGTGGTGGTTTGGTTATGTTTGTCATAAACCAGCTAATGCATCACCATGGAAGTTCAGGCACGTATAACTTGTATGAAGTAAGAAGATGATGGATATATAACTATGATGACTTGCATTGAAACAGTAAGTAAAATTTTGCAGTAGTAGACCTTTCTATGGATATAACTGTTGGTATGGTGGAAATGATGCATATGTTTTCATCCCAACATGATTAGGACCATGACTTTTTGATGTGGGAGTTTATGCAATTATTGCAGCGGTATAAATTCTATTAGACCTCAACATTTAGATCTAAATAATGCAAACCCAGTCAATCTCTTTGTTTGAAGTGGCTTAAGGTACCATACATTTGAACTTTATGCATCCTTGTTCAATTCACGACAGGTTGCTGTTATTTTATTTTTGAGCACTAACAGTTATGTATATGCGAACGTATATCTGTGTACTTTCTCTCTCATTGGGTACATGTAAAATTTCTGCTGCTACTTGTACTTTAAGAAATTTATTTCAATATTTCGAAATGGTTTCTGATAGTATGTCTTCTCAGTGCAGCTTGTGGAGTTTGCCATTCTGATCTCCATGTTATAAAAGGAGAACTTCCATTTGCTACTCCTTGCGCTATTGGGCATGAGATAAGTGGTGAAGTTGTTGAACATGGGCCAATGACAGACCATAAACTTATTGAAAAGTAAATAGGTCTTACATACTTGTGCAATATTTAAGATAATATGATTTGATTTTAAAGCAACCATTTAAAATAAAAAAGAAAGAAGAAACTATATATTCATTATTATGTAGAGTTTTGACAAATAAAATGAATCATGAGCAACATCTCTCATTTTTCAGATTTCCAATTGGATCTCATGTTATTGGAGCTTTTATCATGCCTTGTGGTAACTGCTTCTACTGTTCTAAGGTGACAACTTTTACAGGCCACGTTCTTGTATTAGGCCTCATTTTCTTATTTCTCCTTAAACATTTTCATGATTACTTTTGGCAGACACCAGCGGTAACCATTAGTTTAAGAGAATGTTCAGATAACCTAATAATGATTCTGTGTTTGGAAACAGGGACATGATGATTTATGTGAGGATTTCTTCAATTATAACCGTGCAAATGGAACTCTTTATGACGGTGAAACTCGCCTATTCCTCCGCAGCAATGGTAAGGAGCTCTTTACTTAAGATATTACATTTTATCTTATTTATTTATTAAGTGCAGAGATGGTTATGAAATTTTCATCAGAACTATCATATCCTTGATACTTAGTAAATTTTAGCTTCTGCTTGCACTAGTAACATCTATTGCCCTCATCTTAAATAAATTGCTGGTGTTTTATAATTATGCTTGATTGGTGGTAGGATGTTAGAGCTCCAAATGGGCATGATCTATGTTTGTACTACATATATGAAAAATTTCATTACTTGTTTGTTAAGTTGAAGGATGAATCTAGAATTTATCTTCAGTGAGGGGCAAACTTAATTTAATAGATAATAAATTAAAAATTACATAAAAACAACTGATGTATAGAAAAAAGAACAAATTTTCGAGTACGCATATATGTTTCGGTATAACAAAAAAGCTTCGTATTCATAATGATATGATAATATGAATTCTAAATGATTACAATTGTTCTCTTCGAGTACTCATATTTTGATATTTTTGCATAATTTTTTTCATTGTCAATAGGGTCAAGATACTATATATATAAAGAAATTCTCAAGGGACTAAAAGTGAAACTAGGAAGTATTTTAAGGGGCACCACCCTAGATCCATCCCTGTATGTAATACCTCCTTATATAGCTGAAATATACTCAACTATATAGGGAAATGTCACACAACTAGACATTTGTGATTAAAACATTTAATATTTTACAAAATGTTTGTGGTGAATATAAAAATCAAATTTCCTTTTTACCTTTGCTTATGAAAATACTTCCCAATTAAAACCCTTTCTAATTCATCATAAATCCACTTATCTCAAACATAGTCATATAGACATTCATATCCTTTATATACAAAGTAATGAAAACCATAGTGAGATCAACTATATTTTGTCAAGACATGCATTTGAATCCACCAAAAATATAATATAGGGGTTTGTACTAACCCTTAAGTTATACAAAAATTTTAACATTCAAAAATTACAAGGTTTGGTGTAGAAGCACTATACTTAAAACAAAACCAATGTTCACAAGATGGACATGGCCAAAATCAAAAGTATTCTATACTCTATGTCACCAAGGTGAAATATACCTTGTATTCTCTCCTTCCGACTTTGTATGACGGGCTCCTTTGTCTTCTATGGTCTCCTTATCTACATGACTTCATCTACGTGTGAGGCAAAAAAGACTTACACTCTAAGCGTTTCACTTAGTGGTACACAATGGCATAATAAAACACATAGCATTCATGCATACTTAGGACTAACATGCACTTTACTTTCTTTCCATATTAATATCATGCATGGGATATAATGACATTACATATATCCTATTGTCATGTCTTGTATGAAGTAACATACTATTAAGCTTTCCATTATGCAAGACATTTCACAACCAAATTAAAAAATAGAGCATATATTAACACATATATATTCATAATTTGTTATTTGTTTCATACAACATTAATCTTGTTAGTTCTTTATCATTTGCCCCATAACATCCTAAACCGGATGACTATGATATGGGTCAGCTAAATGCAGCGTAAGTATTACCAAATCGCTGACTAGTTTAATGTTGCTTGATCACAGGCTAAGTATACAAGTACATATATGTTTTCATATGTTCACATGTTACCGAATTGCCGATAATATGAGTGTTTGATCGTAGGCTAAGGCACCAAATATCATCATATGATCTTATTTCTACAGTACCATTATATTCTTAATGGCATATTATTTATCTTGATTTTAGTCCTAGGACCTAGGTTAGATGTTATGGGCTTATACATATCTTATCTCAAATCATATTTCATGTCTCATATCATTTTTGTCATTACTTTCTTGTTTCATATATCATTATCAAAATCATAATTGTTGTGTACTCACAGCATATGCCAAATCATGCTTTTCATGAACTATTATGATTGTATACAAGTTGATGATAAATGATTCATGCTCCATGACATTTATTAGTTCATTTCATGTGATCATAGGTCATGATACTATGTATCTTATAACATTGTAGTTTACTCAAGATGCACCATATCTTAGTTTCATTGATTTTACGTTTTAAATGTTTAAATACATTTTTAGAATCTTATTTAAGTGTCTAAAATCATAGCACCAATGTCGGAAATACAAAAAGATTGAATTTTTTTTTTTTGCATTGGAGGCCTGCGCCCATCGTGTGTGAGACAACACTTATGTTAGGCCTCATCGCGGGCGTGACAAAGCCTTCTTCAAGCTACCTCGCATGCGCGACGGAGCCCCATCAGGTTTCATCACGCGCATAGAGCCTTCCTATGCTTTTCATCGCTCATGCGATAAAGAGGTTCTCCCGCTTTTTTAAACACATTTTTCAACCAAAACTTGTCCAATACCGAAATCCAACCATTTTAAAACTTTTTTGTGGATTTAAAACCCTCAAAACATTCATCATGCACTAAGAACTCAATTATTCATCATGCATTAAGAACTCAATTTGCAAACACTTCTCATTTCAAATTAGAAATTTACACTTTTTAAACTCTAAGCATTCAAAATTCAACCTTTTTCATAATACACTTAATATAGCATATATATCATATTTCAAGGTCCTAATTCAAACTACCACACTTCAAGCTTTTCATAAGGCTCATGCATTTTCTCATCAAACATACACTCCCGATTACCCATTTCAACATACATAATCTCAATCTATCAAGCAAGCATTTTTCAATCAAAGACACACAAAACATCACACAAATATGCCATGAACAAAAAAAGGATGCCATTGTGTACTAACCTTGCTTGGAGCTTCAAAATTCACTTTTTGACCTTCCTCAAGCCCCTCCTCCTAGTGGGAGGGTATTTCCAACACCACTAGGGGATCTTAACACATAAAAAATCATTTTTAATCATTATGTCATTTATACAACTTAAAAGCCACTCTTTTAAACCTAGACTTCATGGTTCCAGCTCAAATTTCCCTTTTTACTCCAAAAACCCACTCAAGGTTTCTCTTTTATTACTTTAATAGGCATATAAGCTGGGTTTTTCAACTCAAGGTCCCAAGTTCAGGTCTAAATCTCAACTTATCTAGTTGGGTTTCCTCAAGAACGAAAATGAAGGTGAAAAAGAAGCAAAAGAGAAGGAAAAGGAAGCCTTAAGCTTACCCAAAACTTCTCCTTTCTAGGGCTGGTGTGACTCTTTTTTTCAGCTCCTTTTCTTTCTTTCTTCTTCCTAAATCTGTCTCCTCTAGCTCAAAACCATGTTCTTTTTTTGTTTTCTTTGATTATTTAGCAAGAGTGAGTGATTTTTGCTTTGGGTTTGGTGTTGGTTAGGATTTGAGGGCAATGGAAAGAAATGGAGAAGTGGGAAGAAGATGTGAGAGTGAGAGGGGAAATTTTATGCAGAAAAATGAGATAAGGTCGCTCTTTAAAAAAATTACCATCATGCCCCTCTCTCAAATTACCATCATGCCCCTTTAAACCAAGGGTCTCGATTTTGCCACATCTCTCATTTGATTTCAACCACATATAATATCAATCAATCACAATTAAGTCTTTGGTCAAACTATTTTTTAAAAATCCTGCACATGCAAAATTGCCACTATGCCCTTGACATACCATTTATTCCAATATTGCCCTTAATTAATTTATCTCTTCTTAATTATCATGTCCAATAAATTAATTACTTATTTTAGTCCGAATTTATATTCCGATAAGTGCAGTTGCACCCTTTAGGTATACTCGCAATTCAATACCTAAATTAGCGGACGTTACAATTCGTGTTGAGCAACAGTTTGTTTACTTTTTTGATATCATCAAAGAGTGCATCACTTTCAGGTTATTATCTTAAGCCAAAAGTGAGAGGTTTGAAGACAAATTAGTATTCTACTGGATTGGGAACTTATCTTCTGAATAAAGGTGGAGAAATGGAGTTGCTTTAGGATACTCCTATCCAATGCACAGCATTTTTGCATGAAGTAGTTGTTGTTAGAAAGTTAAGGGCATGCTGCTTTTTAGATAACAATTTTATTAATGTAAATCACAGGCAGAAATACAAATTAGAAAAGAAAATAAAAATATAATAATTTGTGTGGTTTGGCAAGTGTGCCAACATTCATGACTGTCACTTGTTTTTTCACTACTGAAAATTGAGAGTTACAGCCCTCCATATAGAAGTCTAAGGACAACTTATACAATTAGGAATAGACAAGGTCCAATTACATAACTATTCTTTCAGTACTCTCTCTTTTCTATAAATACTATGTTATTGCATCCCCACCAATATTCTCACGGCACGGGCATAACAGATATTACTCATCCCATGGGGCGGTCTCATAAATGGTGAGGCTGCACCTATTCTCATGAAACTGCACCCCGTACTGGTTGTTGAATGGAAAATTTCTCTAAAATATATACTGCAATTTAACAAATTTTTTGCAAGGCTGCACAGGATTAGCTTGTCAATAGTTTTGATGAATAGTGGCTGTGAATAGTAACTAAAGATGTTAGGATGGCAGAATTTTATGCTCCTTATCCATATTTCTTTGGTTTGAATGATAGCTTGAATGCACAAAACTAACTATTCGCGATATGTATTTAATATCACTATTAGTTTCTTCTTCTGAATCTGGTGATTCTACACAACAAGCATTTGGCATTGTTATTTTCATTGTTCTTACCTTCAATTTAGTTGCTTTGAGATTTTCTAGCAATTTATATGCACAAGATACTTCTCTGTTTAGTGTGTGTGTGTGTGTGTGTGTGTGTGTTTTAAAGATATAAGAGACATCTTGGACCCTCAACCACAAGTCAGAGCTCTTATGATGAATTGTTCTTTATGTAGTGTAAGAGCTTTTTCTGAATAAATAGTTCATAAGTTTAAGTGTTGTGCTTGATTAGTTTTCTTTTGTGTTTTCCATTTTCTTAAAAAATTCCAATGTTTTTATAGCCGGACTGGATCAGATAGTTGGATCAGCTGAACAGCGAAAATTTTTATGGGAAAAAATGTAAAAGATAGTCATAATCTTCCAACACACATAACAATTGCTGAATAAAAAAAATTAATATTAAAAAAAAGTATTATAACCTTATATATTCTTCTTTTTAATGTTAATTTTATTTTTGGGGAATTGCCATGGGTGCTGGAAGATTATGACTCTATTCTTCCTCTTTTCCTATAAAAGTTTTCACAATTTTTATATTTTTATGAATAATTATAAAACATTAAAAAAATACCCAGTTGAACTGATCGAACTGTGATCCAGTCATCAATCTGTTCGATGCCTGGTTTGGCTTTAAAAATATTGAAAAATTGAGAATGAGCTTGGACTTTTGGGTTGAGTGATTATTTAATTATGTATAAAGTTGTATGCTGGCTCACACTTGCATTTGTGATAATATTTCCTTATTTTCACCATCTTTCATTTTTCATCTTGTCGAAGTTCACAAGTTGTTTTCTTTCGAGGAAATAATTGGTATGCCTGATGGTTTTGGAACACATATAACATTGGTTTATCAAAATTATTGCTATAAAATGCAGGAAACCCGGTCTACATGTATAGCATGGGAGGCCTCGCTGAGTACTGTGTTGTTCCGGTACATGCATTGACTGTTTTGCCAAATTCATTGCCATACTCAGAGTCCTCAATTTTAGGATGTGCAGTATTTACTGCCTATGGTGCCATGGCCCATGCTGCAGAGGTGCATCCTGGGGATTCTATCGCCGTGATTGGAGTTGGTGGTGTTGGCTCAAGGTATTGAGGGAATCTCTATATTCTTTATATAATTCTTGATATCACATATATTTTTCACTTAAGTAGTTAGTTCATAATAAATGCATTTTTTTCTCTGAAGATAGTTGAGAGCATGCTATTGCATTATATCAATGTGCTAGGGGCGTATAATAAACCAAAGTTTTTTCAGGACAAAGAGCAATTGCGTGGAAATTGTTTGAACTATAGGTGAAACTCAAAATATGGTATGAATTAATATTCAGAGATTCCCAAGTCACTTATTTTTTCCAATCATAAATTTGGCTTAGCATTTTGTCATTTATAGGTGAAAGATAATCCCAAAAAAAAAAGGAGAAACACAAAAGCAGATCAAAAGGGAGATTTTCCAGTAATTTCTCCATTGGTTTCTCATAAAGGAGAGCAGTCATTTTTTTCACATTTCTTGTTACAGCCTTGTTTTCTCTTCTATTCAGGTTGAAGCATATTGGCAGTAAAATTGATTTAATTAAGAAAGGCATCCTTGTTTGAGAGTGGAAACTTACCTTAAAAGTAACGAGATTTCAGACTTTTGTCTGCCATTAAAAAATGTGTTCTTGGTAAGTTGATTGAACAATATGATGTTAAATTCATGTAAGATGTTAACTTTGGATTTTTGATATATACACTTCGTTGATGCCAATCATTCTACCATATGCCCTTATTGATAAAATGCTTATCATAAGTTTGGTTTTTGGACTGACTGGTTGTGGATAAATTTCCTTCTGTATATTAGGTACTGTTAGAATGCTAAGTTATATTATGGTTAGTGAGAAGCTGATTCAACAATGTGATGCTAAATTCATGTAAGAAGTAAATTTGGATTTTGATACATACACTTTGTCCAATGGTAATCATGGTGCCATATGCCCTTGTGGATAAAATGCTTACCATATGTTTGGTTTTTGGACCGACTGGTTGCACGCTAAGATCAAGACTGAACTACCTATATGTATATTTTTCCCATTGTTTAACTTACAGATCCTTCACATGGTTAGTATCACGGATTTAAGGAAAATCCAGAAGTCGTGCAAATTTATGGTTGCATGGACCTTTTAGAGGCTTAGAATATCACTTGAGATTTAGAGTGCTGGTACTATGAATCATTTATTTATGGTAGTTGGCTGCAAATGAGCTATCAAAATTTAAATTCATTTACTTAGTCTGTTTTAATTGGACTGACTTTGGCTTAAGCATGACAAGAGAAATGACTCCAGTTGTCTGCAGATAGCAAGGGCATTTGGTGCCTCTGATATTATTGCTGTGGATGTTCAGGATGAAAAACTACTGAAAGCTAAGTTTTTTGGTGCAACTCACACTATAAATGCAAAGAAAGAAGATCCTGTGGAAAGGATTAAGGTGCGTACTTTATCCTGAATTGGTGAGATATAGAAGTTCCTACTCAAATGCATAACTTATCTCTGATTGTGTGTAACATGATTTAAATTGGATGTGCTCTTGCAAAGTTTGTTTGTGGTTTCTATTATAATGAAGATATGGAAAAAAAACAAATTAATTATTATTTCTTCTTGTAATATGGCTTACTAATGTAGAATAAAGGAAACAAAAGAAAAACAAAAGCACAAAACTAAAGAACTAAGCTCCTGAGACTTTCATATTGTTGGTATATAAATATTAATAACTAATTCTACTATTACTAGGGTTATTAACCCCAAACTAAAAATCTAGACCAATCTAACTAGGATAAGAAGAAAATAATTCCTAAATAATTATAAAAGCATAATTCCTAAATAGAAATTATACAAAAAAAAATCTAAATCAAAAACCCTACTTTCATAATTAAAAATTAAATCAAAATAATTTTTGTAGTTAGATTTCCTTGACTGCATCACTATGTTTTTAGCTGATAATTTTTGTAATGTTTTTGTAAAATGTATTTGTCATTTGCTATGATGGTCTACATTAAAGAACTTTAAAGTGGTTATCGTTTGGTTTTTGTATTTTATCTTTCTTCCATAATTTTGATTCTTCTTCCAAATGAATTGAAAACCATTATTTTAATTTTCTTTTACCTAGGGTTGTAAATAAACTAAGACGCTCATTAGCTATTCGAGTCTCGCTTCGGAAAAAAAACTCGTTCAAAATTGTTTATTACTGTTAACAAGCTGAGCTCAAACTCAAATTCGAGCTCGAGCTTAATATTGTTTGGTTCGTTAGCTCGTAAAAATATTCGTTTAAAAATTCACGAACATCATTTAAAAGTCTGCAAACATATTCATTTAAAAGATCACGAATATATTTGTTTAAAAGCTCATGAGCATGTTCGTTTAGGGCTCGTTTATGTTATATTTTGTTATCGAGTTTGAACTCGAACTCGAATTTTTGTTATTATTAGTTAACGAACCGAACTCGATCTAAACTTGTTAATCATAATAAACGAGTTTTTTTATGAACTGAGTTTGAACCGCTCACGAACTTAATAATTTTCCAACAAGCCGAGCTCGAGATCAAGTATAAAAACTTGAATCGAGCTCAAGCCTGTGATAAACTTATATGAGTCGAGCTCGAGCTCACCAATATTCGCCTCGTTTACAGCCCTACTTTTACCCTTTGGATCTCTTTTCCACTCAACCATTGTGGTTTTTTTTTTTACATTTTCCTATAATTTGTTTTTGTTTATAATTTCCTTAATGTTGTAAATTTCCTTCTTTTTTTATGACATTTCTTTGGATTTTAATATGAAAAATGTCAAGGACATGTTACATCCTTAATACCCTCTATGAAATGAATTATCATGAGATCATCTTATCGTTTTTTTCCTTTTTAAGTCCTGCATTAGAAATTCTATCATTACAACAAGGGAAAATGAAACAAGTACGTTGAACTAGAGAGATGAAATAGATGAAATGGAAATTCGTATGTTTTTCACTTGCTCTTACACAACGAGAACAATTGCAAACAATAGCAAAAATGCTGCTGCAATATACTGTCATCAGCATGAGATTAATTAAGAAGGCTCATTTGGGCTAAAACTAAATTGCACAATTCCATTTGAAGGTGTGATGTAGATAATTTGATAATTAGTTTCTCCTTTTTTGTACTTTTTTTAAATTATTTTCAGCAAATGTACAATGTTAAATTGGTGACACTAGAGATGAAGCACATTATGCTAGTTACCAAATTTATAAATTATCGCACCTTCAGGTTGTTCATATATATTTGTGTTGTGACTTGTATATGAACAGCCTGATGGTATGCTAATTTGTAAAATTAATTGCTGTTCTTATTCTAAGTATCAACGTTAATCTTTTGGTACCCTATTACCATAATAAGCCATGCATTTATAAATCATTACATACATACTTCTGATTTTTCTATTATTTAGATTTAATTTAATTGACATTATAACTTATTTTGGACAGGAAATAACAGGGGGAAGAGGGGTAGATATTGCTGTTGAAGCCTTGGGCAAACCACTGACATTCTCGCAGTGCACACAAAGTGTAAGAGATGGAGGGAAAGCTGTAATGGTTGGACTTTCACAAGGTGGTGCTGTTGGATGTGCAGAAATAAATCGTCTTGTTCGTCGAAAGGTGTGTATTTGCTATTAAGTTTGAAAGATTACTGATATTGGCATAATTAATCATGTAGGATAAATATTTAGCCTAAAAAATGTGGGAACTAGGATGTTGAAGCAGAATTTCAGGTTTGATGGAAAGAAATCCAACCTTATATATCGGTTATGAAATATCTCGTTCATTATGTGAATAGGAAATGACAGTCCTAATCTTATATGTTCTGAAACCTTCCGTCTTTTTTTCCCATCTCTCCCTAGCCCATCCCTGTTCCAATTGAAAAGCTGTCAAACCTAAATCAAAAATCAAAACGAGAAAAAATAAATAATAGTCACCACCCAAAAAAATAGAAAACTTTAGCCAGAAGTAAGAAGTGAAAAACAAAATCCCTAATTAAAAACTTTATGCTCTCTAGAATTTGAGTTAGTCTCTGATTACCATTGATTTTGACAAGTTTTTGACATTGAGTTGATTCTGGAATGGAACTCTCCACTGAGAAAAAAAGAGATCTTGATATCAATGGACCTTTTTTAATTCACTATTTGTCTTTATCTTCACAAACAAGTGTTTTTAAACCTCAGCTTCTGATTTATGTAATTGTTTCTTGTTTAGGTTTAGATCCCAGCACGAGTTTCTGTGTTTCTTTTTTTTTAATGCCCTTCCTTTTTTGTGCATCACTTTGTCAATTGCAGTGACAATTGGTTACAGGCTTAGAGAATGGGCTATAGGTTGAAGATGTCGCGTAATGATAATTTTAGTGCTTTTCTAGTTAATGGATGATAGAGCTACTTTAGTGAAATTGGCGGTTTCAGGAAGATTGAAGATAGTTCTGGTTCGTATGGTGGTTCCTTTGAAGTTTTGTTAGCAAGACAGGAGGAAGTGAGAGTTGAAGGAAATGGCAGGGTTGTTATTATAGGCCCTAGACATGGAGTTATAGGGTGATTCAGTAAGGAATCCCTTAGAGATTTTTTCAACTAGATTATGCTTGGAAGTATTTCTACCTTTCCTACTTATCTTGAAAAGATTCTAGGGCTCTTTAAGATGAACCCTGCAATCTCGGTGAACAAATCTTTGATAAAACACCACTTGTCATTCCCATTCTCCTTTGCATTCTCAAATACAATTGCAGAAGGAATAAAACACGTTGGCAAATTAAACCAAGCATGCTTAAACCTTTTTTCTGAGCTCACCCCAAACCTGAGACAATTTTCATGTTGTCTACTCTGATGGAGGCTCAGCTGTTTTTAACTTGTATTCTATAGTTTGAACTTTTCACTTAAGGGAAGAAAAATAAATAAATTGCTACTGATTTCCATTAATGCAAAACTCTGACCCCTTTTAACACACGTATCAGATTCAAGTCATTGGATCATATGGAGCAAGGGCAAGGCATGATCTTCCCAAGATAATAAGACTTGCAGAAACTGGTGTTTTCAATCTGACTGATTCTGTTACAAGAAAATACAAATTCGAGGAAGCAGACAAGGCTTTCGAGGATCTCAACCAGGGAAACATTGTTAGTCGAGCTGTGATCGAGATAATGTAGTTCTTTCTGCTTCTTGCTGGATTTCTAACTTCAATAAAGGTATCCGTTTTAGTAGATTTTTCAGACAAATATAAGGATGAGATGGTAAAAATGGTGCTCTGACTTGTACTTTCTGCTATTTTGCAGTGGCTGTGATTCGAATAATCTTTTATTCATCTCATGCTGTTATGCTACAAGCCTTACCCAATATGGCTCAACTTTTTGGAGAAGATTAAAGCTGTAATTATCTCTGTACAGCTTTTGCTGTCTTCCTAATTGCAAATAATTTGAAATGTTGCCACATGTTAAGGTACAATGTTTCTAAGTCTGATAGGGACTGAATTTACTCTACATTCAGAAGAATCAAAACCATAAATTTTGAATGCACAATGTTATGTTTTTCTGTATCCATGAATTCAGATCTTGGATTTCTGGGTTCCTCATTGTTTCACAAGTTTGAATTATAATGCTAGAGAAAGGGAGCTCAATCAATTTATCTCTGGTAATATTTTCAAGGATTATTTCAGTAGTTATAATCGGTTAATTGATATAGAACTCTGAATTCTCTTAGATTTGAACATTTGACATCCAAAATTGATACCTGGACTTATTTTGGTCTAAATAATTACCATTGATTAAATGTTAATTATTTTATAAGTATGAACCGAAAGTTTGTTAAACTGAGTCTCTTAATTATCATTGATTAGTATTTTATCGATACAAACTAAAATTATTTTGAAATTAATAATTAAGGAAATCAATTGAGCAACTTTGATGGTTAAGGTTTAAGGATTTTATATGATGTGTATTGAAGGAAGGATTTTTATACAAATACGAAGACTTTAGTGGCAGAATCTTTTTTCTTTTGTAATTTCTGATTATGTTTTTGTCTATTTCATCGCATCTGTTACATGCAAATACACTAAATCAGCACAAGGGATCCGGTGTTTGCAATTGTTGTTGGAAGTCCAAAAAATAGTTTTATAATTTTTTTGATTTAGAAAAACATCTATTTATCTGCTTTTCTCCAAAATCAGTTTTTAAAACTTAAAAAAAAAAAAATTCCACAAAAATATTTTTTCCAAATATAATGTCAAATGGAGCTAGTGTGATTATACATTTTGGCACATGTCAACACAATCTAAGCCATTCACGCATGAATGGAGATTCTTACTACAATCGGCATTTAGAACGATGAAAATTAGGAAATATTATTTTTCTTTTTTTTTTTTAACAAACTCATCTTTTGCTTCCTGATGTTTTTTTATTTTGTTTTATTGAGAAACAATTCTTCAATTGTATTTTATTAAGTCCTTTTTTTTTCTCTTATTAAGTCACCATTTTCAATATAAAACGTATTAAGTCCTATTTTTATTTTTTTCTCTCATTAAGTACCAAATTTTCAATTATTTTTCATTGAGCTCTTAAACTCTTATTATTTTTAACAGAAATTGTTAGCATATTTTTGACGACTAGTAAGACTCAATAGATAAAAGATTAAAAATTGAAGAGCTTAATAAAATAATAATTAAAGAATAAACTTTAACCAAAAAAAAACTCACAGTTCAAAGGCAAAAAAGGCAGCAAATATTATTATTATTATTATTATTATCCACTCAATTAAGGTCTTGTTTGAGTTGAGCAATTTTAAAATCTATAAAATTCATAAAATTCATGAATTTTAAATCAATGGATTATGAAATCCATAAATTATAAGAATTCTATTGTTTTGTTTGAATATAAAATCTATAGATTGATAAAATAATTTTTCTTGTGCTCATGTTTGGTTCAATAACCACAATCCATGAATTTAGCAATTAATTTTCAGTTTTATCATTTACTAAATATTGGTAATTTATCATTAATTAAATATTTTCTATTTTTTATCGTATTTATATTTATTTATGAAATAATATAATTTAGAGTAAATTTTCTAAAAAATAAAATTAATGAAATTATATTTATTGTCAAATTTGAAATAGTTACAAATTTTTTGCCCAAAATTCTATATAAACTCATTATCTATATTATGTTTATGAATAAATTAATTCATTAATATTTTTTCTTTTTGAAGGAACTTATTAATTGGTATTCAAACCAATAGAGATAAATTAAGCAAAAATAAAACAAAAAAAAATGACAAACAATTTTTGTTGTATTTTTAGGTTTAAAAATAGTTTTAAAATACTATTAATTTATTAGGGATAATCTTGGAATAAAAAAATTGATAACAATCTCTTATGTATAAAAAATGATAGATTTTGATCAATTTTAGTGAATGAGACTTTTCAACATACATAAATTTTGAACTTCTTTAAATAGTCAAACAATAGATTTGGCATAAATCCATGAATTATTCTAATCATTTATTCAAAATCTCTCAATCCAAACATAGCCTAAAAATTTTTGGAGTGAACATCATTACTACTTCTAATCTATGAAAAAGATGAATCCTTATTGTCGATGAAAATAAAATTAAAACTTTCTAATTGCCTTCTCTTGGAGTTTTATTTTAAGGTAATTTCAATTTTAAAATTGAATGAAAGGAAATTTGATAATACGCATCTAAAATGCTGAACAACGTCACTTACAAAAATTTGGCTTGGGTTGCGACTTGATTTACAGGAAAAGCAAAAGCACGATGCTCCTATCAGAGGCAAGTGCCCTGGAGAATATGAAACTAGTCTCACACCCAAAAAATAAATGAATCAGCAATTTAGTCACTGCAGAAATCCTGCTTTCATGCCCTCCGAGAGTTTGTATAGGATCTACCTTAAATCTGATGGGAATATAATTCCAAGGATCGAAATAAGATCAGTCAGTCTTCCTTCCACTTGTTAACATACCTAAGGAAAGCAGGATTTTCCCTTGGGAAAGCCTGTACACGAGTTGATCTACGAAGCACAGCCTCCTCGACTGCTATCTTCTGAGCCAAATCTTTCGATCTCTTCTCTAGTTCAAAGCTGGTAAATCCATATATAAGTTTAGCTTGAATTTTTTGTGAAATAAAGAATAGAGAACCTCCTAATTAGCATAGTAAAAAATAGTTTTAATAATTAAATTGAGAGGACAGAAGTTCTGGATGCATACAAGTCAAACATTCAACATTGTAGGAAAAAATAGGGGGAAAAACATCATTAGATCAAATGGCGAGAAACTCACCATATCCGGCTGTAGAATTTCTGCAACTGTGCTTGAAGAGCCTTCTCTCTCTCACCCTTACAATTCAGAGAACCCATCAATGCATCAAGCTGTTCAGAAGAGCCAGGTGGAAATCATCAGAGTGCAAAAGAGAACATAATATTCAAAAACAAAGGAAAATAGAATGGTAGAGATAGTAGGCATTTAGCATTAACACCTCTTCCTTAGTTTTATAGCAGCCCCATAACTTGGAGTCTGAGCTCTCAACAAAGATTCTCCCGTCACGTCGGAACCACCAATACCTGTTATAGTGTCTGTCTTTACCCAGTGAATTGGTACGCAGAACTCGTTTCTCTATCTCCCGTTCAAAATATTCCCTCTGAGTATTAATTTCAGGAAATGATGAAAAACCCCAAAAAGAATATGCAAACACATAAAAATGAATTTGAACAAGGAAATGTAGAAGACAGATTACCCTTTGCTCTTTGCTTCTCTTGTCTATCCCTTCCTTTCTCTCATTCTTCAACTGTTTAAATTCAATTTTGCTTGATGAACTTTTTATATTATCTCCCAAGACTTCCACATTTGTGTTTTGCTTTGTTTTATTTGATGCCAGGTCTGAATGGTAGTTCTCACTGTCAAAATTTGTAATAAGCTTCAAAACATGCATAATCCACAATCATAATCCCTTTCAGTGTGTCTGCATGTGCTAGCATATCTATACATGTCTAGATGTGGGCATATGTGCAAGTATAGACATGTGAAAAGATTTTTAACCTTTTTTCTGATGCATGGTTTTGTGGAGCTGAAATGACCTCCCCATTTCTTTTCTTTGCTCTCTCTCCATTCTCACTGTGATGCTTCTCATTTTCCACTACATTTAGATTGCTTTTTACAATCTCCGTGTCATACCCATTAATTTCTCCATTATTGACAGTCTCAGCCTTAAATCTTTCCTTCTCTTCTCTTCTCCTTCTACCTTCTTCCAGCGCTTCCTCCCTCCTTGTTGCTCCAAGCATCTGTCGCTGTTCAATATGTTCATCCAATTTCTCCCTGACAAGAGCTGTTTCAAGCACTTGATTGACCAATTCCCTGAGGATCCATAGTTTATCTTGAACATCTAAGAGACCAAAGTGTCCTCGCTTGACTGTTGTTGCATGAGTGGATAGATCAGGAATGTTGATCATCTCTAAGAAATCACACAAATATTCCGCCCAGTTAATTAGTGTTATCTGTAATGGAAGTCAAGGGGGGAGCATCAGAAGACAACAGCTGGCACTAGAAAGATGCAGCTCTTGCACATACTTAAATTTCAGGATGACAAAAAAAAAAGGACAAAAAAAACATTTGATCTACCTTCATCTTTCGGTTTCTTTTCCGTACAGCCAAAAAATATTCACTGTTGTCTTTTATAAGCAACCGAAGAAGAGCAGAATGTATTTCAACAATGAGAATCAAATTACTATCCTTATGGCGTATGGCATTTTCAAAATCTTCAAGAGCGAATGGCCATAAGTGTAACATCCTACTAAATGAGAAGCAAAAATCCCAAACCATTAAAAGATCACCAACACACTCCATCTGAATATGGAAGTCCCTTGAAGGTGAGGGACGGTCGATAAAGACAGGATCATCTGGTCCAGGTTGCACCAACAGATCATCAATTGGATATTTGATAGGAATGGCCCTAATCTGATTGTCTTCTACAAATTCAAATATAGTTATAAAGTATGAATGAATTATCATTTACCACAAGCCATATCAAAGGAATGAACTTAGTCTAGTCCTTGCACAAATAAAATGAAAAGGGGAAAATGGGAAGAATGCCCATTCAACAAACATCTGGCAAAAAGAATCATATAACTAAGTATGCTATAGAATAAGGAAAAAGAAAGACCGACATTAACAGACATCATAACAGCTTCAACATACCCATTTCAATGTCTTTTTCTCCTTGTATTTTCTTCTTTTTAGGCTTCACAGATTCCTTTTCTCCTTCCTGAAAAAGATGAATATCAGAGCACATATAAATCTCATCAACTGCATAAACCAAGCGAAGTTTTACAATATAATTACCTTATTCCCATCTTCTATATCTTTTCTTTTCTTATTGCTGACCACTAGTCCATTTTGTATTAAAACTCTGCTATTTAACTCCTCTGGTATATCACAAGAGATTCCATGCTTTTGTGCCAAATTGTTATGAATCACCCAAGGAGAACTTCTGTACGTAGATTCCCGAATAAAAGACTTCAAAATTCTTCTACTAAGAGGAAACTTCTTCCATATTAGATCATCATTCTTCACAACTGAAGTTTCCATTATTTTATTATTCTTATCAAGCCATGCTACCTCATATTTGGTTTTAGTGAAGCCTTCCTCCAGAACCTTTACCACCTTGCAAGGACAGAGACCACCATCCTTTCTTCCCTGCAATTCAGCACCTGTAAAGAAATGTTCCTGCAGCTTTGTAGCTATTGTGTCTGCAAGATCTTTCAGTGACAGCATACCTGACAAAACAATAGATCATTCCAGAAAGATAATAAAAATACATCAATATTGGAAAAATGCAACATCTGAAGATCCAGATATCAAACATCACTCTGGCAAGAAAACCACAAAAAAAAAAAGGAAAAAAATCAATCACGACTGCATCCACAGCAGCTAAAAGGAAGCATACTATAATTACTATTTCACTTCTCTCCTAGCCTTCTCAAATTTTTACTCAAACCAACCATAATTTGTCCCCCTCTTTTTCTTTTCCAGTAAGTTAAATGAGAAATTTATCTTCCTAGTTCTTTGCTGTAAAATATTTTATTTTCTTTACATAAAAGAATAAATTTTACCAAGGGAGAAGCTTTCACTAGAAAAAGGAATAGAACAAAGCCAAAAATTAAAAACCAATTATGTTTGAAAATGGTCTCTCCACAACAATCAGGATACACTGCAAGGTAGTCAAAGGCACAAGGCATACTCAAGGTGATATAGTCTTTTATTGTATGAGACACAAGGGGCAAAAAAAGCGTTAGCCTGATCGAAGTAAGGCACAAATTTCTAAAAAAATGTTATATATATATATATATGAGAAAATATCGGCATAAAATCATAAACATAACAGGTTTCAAGTTTCAACTAAAAACTAAAAGGTTTGTATGATAAAATCCTAAATTTTATGGCAGTAAAAGAAAATAATAGGTTTCAACAAAAAAAACTATCTTAAAACTTATCATTAATAAGATCCTAAAATCCATCACTAGAATCTGCATTCGAATCTTCATCATTTTCAGCTCCGCCACCACTTTCATATCCTTCAATTTCATTACCTCAGGCGATGGCAGCAGTTGTACTTTCTTTTAGAATGAAAAAAGGAACGTTGTTGTCACTGCTAGAAGGAAAGGTTGGCAGTTGTTTGTGTCTTTTGTTTTAAGTATAAAAAACCTTAAAAAGTCTTAATATAACTTAAAATGTAACCCTTAGAAGCTTAAAGTCTGACTTTGACTATAATGCCCTAAATATTAAAAATAGAAAAGGTTGTTGGGACAATCAAAACGTGAAACATCATATTAAGGTTAGAAGACTTTCATTAGGCGCACATGAAAAGAGGGACGAAAGGCGCAAGCCTAGGCGCATCAGGCGTGCGCCTGAGTAAAGGTGCCTTGCCTAGCATGTCCAAAGGCGCTGACAGCTGCCTAGGCGAGTGCCCCTTGCGCCTTTGACAACAATAATACACTGATCCAACCAACCAGTACATCTCAAAAAGAAATGGTAAATACAGGATCTGAATCTTATTTTCTTCAAAAATTTGAAGAGATGCAATCCACCACCTTAAACACATATTTATATATGGAACATTTTATTAGACTGCTCTGCAGCTTCAGAAAATGATAAGCATTTGACTCTAAGGTTCAACAGAAAATATGTAAACTATGTGTTTGAGAAAAGATGAACTTTATTGAGAGAGGAAGAGAGAGAGAGAGCTTAATTATGTTTCTAAACTGTCTCAATTTCAAAAGTACAATATTCTGGAGCTTAGTAGCATATCCCCAGGAAACATTTATTGCAAGTTTTCCCTTAAAAACATCATGTGATATCTGATTTTGATGCATAAAGTTATTATGCATTTGCAAAGTCCCACATATTTACTTGAATAAGGCCCCAATATAAAAAAAAAATTTAAAAAAAAGTTCAGGCTTTTGTAGTAAATAGTCAATGCCACATATTATACAGATTAAATGAAAGCTCATAAGTATACTTTCAGCAACCATCCAGACAATATGTTTTACGATCATGTTTTGCACTTTATGTGATATGCACAAATAAGATGCCTATAAGTGTTTTAATGTATGTCAAAAAGAGATATACATATTGTAAGAACATAACAAAAGTAACAAGTTATTCTGCCAGTGAATCAAGGATAATCAATTTCATGCAAATTATTTAGATGCCAACAGCATCTATCTAAGAAAAATAAAATAAACCATCAGCATAAAATTTAACTAGCAGAAATTAAGTCATTAAAACACTGCAGCAGATCTTACTATATTGTATAATGCGCAACGCAGGTGCCACAAGCTCGTTGGGTATCGCTTGAACCTTCTTAATTGCTCGTTTTTCTGACACCAAAGCTTCTTCAAAGGTCAAGTTAACTTTTCCACTAATTTTGCAACTCCAAATTCTTTGCCGATATAAATTTAAGCGGTTCAAATATGACCTATTCAAATTTAGGAAAACAAACAGATGCTTGATTCCAAAGAAAAGAAAATAAAGTACAAAAGTGATGCTGATATTAACTAACGATCCATCACTCAAGACCCAAAAACCTATAATCACCATAGTTTTTGTCTTGGTTCAGATATAATAAGTTCTTTACAGAGACTAAATTAATTTTTTTAAAAAGAAAAGGAAAAAGATGAATATTATAGTTAAAATATCTATGTTGAATTCATGTTCAATTTCAACTAATATTTCACAATGTAACTATCAACAACCGTAAGGATACTGATAACTGCAGAATATCTCCTTAGTAAAACGAACTTGGTATACAATTTCATCAGGCTTCAAATCCTTGGGTGGTTCCAACAGAGTGAAAGGCTTTTTCTTCAACAAAGGCATTGGCGGAACCCACCCAGGCTCACACCCAATAAAGTTCACAAAGCTTGAACTTGCTACCTGTGAAACATGCACCAAAACGACCTCCTAAGCAATTGTGTGCAGTGAGCATGAATTGTCAGCCAAGCAAAAACTAGGAAGCAAGTGGCATTATACACTACACAGAGAGCCGACAGCCTATTGTTTGCCAAACCAAAACTCAGTATATAATAAATAAATTAAGTTTGTTGCCCAACAGAAGTCAATGCACAAATATAAGAACCTATTTTCCAATCATATTTTCCTTTTTCTCAATTCCTTTGACAAGCATAAAAGACTTGCAAACTAATAAGAACAAAAAAATTATCAGAATCAAGATGCAAGAAAATGAAATTAAAAATCCTTTACACGCATATCAAATTAGATAAATTTCAAAACCATTCTTAGAATAAGTCTCTCATATATCTGGACGAGAGAGAAATGGATTTCCCTGATTCTATTAACTCAATCCTGTCATGTGATTTACAAAAAAGCCCAGAAACAATCACCAGATTGATAAAATAACTGAAACCCTAGAATTGTAAGGCTTCAGTTTGACTATAATTCAAAGAATGTCATTCCAATATCCCTAGAAAAACAAAAACAAGATTCAGAATATCACATTTTTCATCATCAAAATTAACTCCATTTTCTCACCATCCAATCAGGAATTCAAGAACGCAATCGCATGGCCCTACCACCATCGCGGCTCCCATCCCAACACCCAGACACGCGCATCCCAGTCCCAATAAGTAAATAAATAAATAAAAGTGCAAATCAAAAACATGAGACAGTGATAATATTGTAGATATGAATAGTAATTTAGCTAAAAGAAGCTTCAATTCCATTAAAATCAAAATTAAAAAAATAAAAGAAAAAATATATAAAATCAAACAGAAATGAGAATGCACAAGAAGAAATGTCAGATTCCCGCCAGAAGCAAAATTTGAGATTGAATACTAAAGCGTATTCAGTGAGAAAATAAATAGAGAGAAATCTTACAAATGATAGACTGAGTTAAAATGGCGAAATGTTGATGGAGAGAAGGGCCGCTGTTTACCAGTTTATTTAAAGAGCTGTTTCTTCGTTGGCCTTGAAGAAAGTCAAGAAACTCAAGTTTTTCTCTCTTGCTACGCTCGACCGCCCGCCCCAGCATTTGGGGAAATCAAATTTATAAACGAGAAAATAAAAAACTAAAATTAATTTTATTTTTTAAATAATTTTTTAATTGTTATTTGTTTTTGTGGGCCTGCAAATTATATTAGGCATCCAGTTGCATGCTTAGTAGCAAATTATATTATACATCCGATTATATTATGTTTCTTGTACAATTAATTTGAACGACAGTATTTTTTTAATTAAAATATTAATATTTTATACGTGTTATATTTTATTCATAAGATAACTTTTTTATTTAACATATTTTATATATTATTTTTCTTCTTTTTTTCTCTTTTTCTTTTTCTCATAGAGAAGAAAAAAATTATACATTTTAAGTTTTTTTATAGATAAAATTTTTTAATTTATATATTTGATTTTATTTTTAATATTTTTGAATATTTTAGTTATTGTTATTATTATTTTGTGATGAAAAATATTAATTTTGATTTTTTTGTCAAATAAAATTATTAAAAATGAAAATATTTGAACTAATAATAAGAAATATAGAGAGAAAAAATCGAGTTGCTGGAAATTAAATATAATATATTTGGTATAAATAATAAATTTGTAAATGATAAATCTACAAATGGTAAATGATAAATTTATAAGTAATGAACATATAAGTTTTAAATAATAAATATATAGTTTTATACGATTAATTTGTAAGTTCAAAATAATAAACCTGAAAATTATGGACCCATAAAATATAAATGATAAATATGTATTTTCAAAATGATGAACTTAGAAGTTTTAAATGATAAATCTATAAGCAATAAAGCAGCAAATTATAGACGATAAATATGTAGTTTTAAATGATGAACCTGTAATTTTAAAATAATGAATTTATAAATTATAAATGATGAATCTGTAATTTTAAAAAAATGAACTTTTAAGTTCAAACCGATAAATTTGTAAATAAAAAACGATAAACCTATAATGTATAACTGATGAACCTATAAATTCAAAATAATAAGCCTGTAAATTATAACTGATAAATTTATAAATTCAAAAACGATGAACCTGTAAATTAGAACTAATAAACTTGTTTTATATTCATTCATTTACTAAAATTTAATTTTGTTTAAACACGCACTTTATTTTCATTTCACATGTGTAAAGGAACAAGATTTATAATGTAATATGAATTTGAATTCATAATATAACAACTTTATTTAGAAGCATTTATGGGCTACATGGACATAACAATACCTCACCTTGGATCTGTGATTTGACTTGCAAAATAATCAAAACATGATAAACAAAAGTAAAATAACAAAGAATAATTAATTTTAATTTTATTACCATTTGCCATGCATGCTAAGGCAATTAATTTAAAATATGATAAGGAGAGAAAAAAGGGTACAATGAGAATAATTAATCTACTTAAATTATAAGTTCTTAAAATGGGAGAATTCAATTGAGATATAAATTAAATAAATAAAAAAATTCATGCCATAAATAAAAAAAATTTTAATAAAAAATATCCATGTTGTAAAAATAAAAGAATAAATCTAAAAAGGGAAATAGCAATATAATAAAATAACATTAAAAATAAATAAATAAATAAAGGAAAAAAAAACAAAGATTGAAATCACAATTAGCCATTTTGACCTAATAAAACTGTATCAGGCAATTGGGCCTGTAACACCCCCTCAACCCAGCAGCTCGTGCCCGGATGAGGGAGTGTTACCTCTGACTTCATCGTTTAAAATATCTCTATTAAATTTTAAACACCTGAAAATCATTCATTTTTTTTATTTATCATTTATTTACTTTGCAGCATAAAAGAAAAGTCATAACATCAAAGATAAAAATACATTTTCTTTAATAACATCTTCTTTACAAAGTGTACCGTTTATTTTACAAGTACTATAAAATAAAATTTAAAATATAAATACAACTGATGTGTGACACACGGTGGTTGATATACGCTGTTTTACTGAGTCAGGTCACCGTTAGGTTTATCTACTACTATCTACTTATTATTTGCTATACCTGCATGAGAGAAACTCTCACGCTAAGCTCTTGGCTTAGTGGTGCATATAAATAAGGCAATAAACTATTTTTAATATCACATGCATTGTCATATAACAATTTATGATCAAATCATACAAACATACATTTCATAATATTCTAGTATGCATAACATCAATTTATTGTATCTCATTTTGTTTAACATAATCAAATCATCATTCTCATGCAAATCGTGGTATTTTAGCATGTATAGACATCAAATTATATTATATTATCTCATTCTTATTTATTTTATTATCACCTTATTGTATAACACTAAATCTTCTGTTTATCCATGCCACAATTCATGATTCCATTTTTATTTTCAATAATTCTTTTATGTTCCATAACTTCCTTAATTATGTTTTCATTTATGCCCAGGATACCTATGAACCACTGACTCGGATAACGGAGTTGTCATCCAGGCACTTAGGAGTGCCACCCGGGCAATATGATGTGCGCATATAAGTGTTAAACCCGGCGTAGATAACCGTGTCAAACTCGGCGTAGATAATAATGTCATACCCAGCATAAATAACAGTGTCAAACCCGGCGTAGATAACATTGCCAAACCCGACGTAGATAACATTGTCAAACCCGGCGTAGATAATCATATCATTAATGGATTTAATCATTTTCATCATACTCCCCCCCTATTTGGCATGCCAAACTATCCTAAGTTAGTTCTAGTTATGTGTTCTAGAGCTTATACAATTTCATTAAAATTCATAAAAATTAATTTAATACTTTTCATGCATGTAATATCTCAAAATAATCACATAATCACTCAATTAAAATAATACAACAATTTCTCATCATTTTACTCATTTCATTTCTCAATTCACATGCTGCCCTGTCATCGGCAGATTCTGTTCTCTGTATTGGACCTTAATTTTGGTCTTGTTCCGTACTGAATATAGTTACATGATCTTCATACAAATTTTAGATATGGATCTTATCTTTAATATTCAACTTAAATCACTTAATTCTGAATTTTGTATCAAAATATATGATAATATTAACACTAAATGGTCACTGGTAATTCTGCCCAGAATTTTCTGGACAGATTCTAAGTCTAAACTTTATGAATTTTTCTGGATACTTACAGATATATTTAGATATTATAGTCTAAATAAAAATTGTAGCCCTATATCTTAGCTTTCATACAGAACCAAGAACACACAAATCCAAGCTCCAGAACTCAAGTTATAACAATTTAAGTACTTACTGCTTATTATTAACAATTCTGCCCAGAATTTCTAGACAAATTCTATGTTCGAACTTTATGAAATTTTCTGGAAAATTACAGACATATTCAGGTTTTATGATCTCAATGAAAGTTATAACCCTATGTCTTATCTTTTAAACCCAATAAAGAACATGAAAAACCGAGTTCCATAAATTAAGTTATAACAATTTAAGTGAACACTGCTCATCAATTTCCAGCAAAGAACATACCAACCAATCACATTCAATTTTTACCAAATTAAATCCTAAGTCTAGCAAACATGCATCCCCAAAATTTTTCATCACAAATAATATTAATTCAGAATCATCAACATTCCAAATAATTAAATTATGCAATTAAAACAAAATTAAAATAGGCTATTGCCTTAGATTATGCACAAACCTCTATTTCTCTCTTTTCTTTCTCTTTACTTTTCTTTCTCCTTTCCTTTGCTCCTTTGAGCCAAATTCTTGTCACTTTGAGTTCCTAAAATTCATAAACAGATTATTAAAAATTCATAAACCTAATTTTCTCCCTTTCTCCTTACTCTCTTAAGCTTCTTTAAGCATGAGAATGGGATTTTACCTTACTTTTTCTCTCTTTTCTCACTTTCTCTTTCTAAAATCAAGCTTTAGCTATGGAGGAACAAGGGAAAACGTGGCTGGTTTGAGAGAACAGAATTTTCCTCAATGAAAATGGATAAGGAAGAAAAAGAAGCAATCAAGAACAAAGTGACAAAAGTCATTAAAATGGGGGACACATAAGACACATTCTAGAAACCTTAATTAATACCTTATTCATGCACATCACTTGGCTAATTGTTGTATGTCACTTGGTTTGCTATGCTTCAAGAAACGTGGGCTGGTTTGAGTAAAAGATAAAATTCTTCAAGATGTTTAAGTGATAAGGAAGAAGATAGACAATTAAGAGGAAGAAAACAAAATTAATCAATACTTTGACACATAGGCTATAAAAATCTAGATATTTTCCTTAGGTAATTAATATGTTCATCTTCCTTTGATGTATGATAAGAGGAACGTGGAAGACAATGATGAGAAATTCTAGATACAAAGGATTAAGAAAGAAGAAGAAATAATCAAGAAGAAAATGACAAAGGTTATTAAGATGGGAGGGACACCTAAGCATCAATCTAGAAACATTCATTAATTTCTAATTCATGTATGTCAATTGACTTCTTAAAATGTGCCACTTGGTGTGGCTGGCCTCCATATGCATTTTATGTCCCAATTCATGCATTTAATTTATGATTATCCCCTTTAAATCCTCCAATTTTCGATAAATTGCAAATTGACCCCTAAATTTTTAAAATTCGCAATTTAGTCCTTTACCGAAATTTAATATCTTTAAATATTTTGAACACTTTATTAGATATTTTCCATACTTAATTACCATTATTTTCATTATTTTTCGATAAAAGTTCAAATTTAGATTTCGGTCAAACCGACGAGTCGATTTAACAACTCGCGTGACTTTAGTCTAAATTAGCGGATATGACAGGGCCGTCTCGGCCACAGGTGCAATATGAAAGGAATTCACCTTAATAAGTAAAACACAATTAATAATAAATAGGAAGAAAACACAATTAGGAATTTGTTTGATCTTAAGGATTCACTATGATATGCTTTGATTGAAACTGCAGTGAATATTTTAGGGCTAAGATAGATATGTGGACTTTCTTTTGTGACTGAACGTATTGATTTTTTTTAGTTTCAACCAGCAATCTAAATTCATACTGAATCCATTAAAATGGTAAAATATTATCTTTTAAATTTTAATGATATTTTATATTTAAAACTCGAACTCGATATATCTGGTTAAATAATATGAGATTCTTACCTTATTGGACTATTTATTTAAATTATATTTTATTTTTAAATAAATTTATCACTAACTATTATTATTGGACCTTTTTACTATGCGCTAAAAATCTGAGTGTCTATATATTAATTCTTTATGATTGCCATATGTGAAATGATATTGCCATTCATATATTACTTTATGTAAACTATAATTGAGATCTTACAATTTTAGTAACCAATCCCCAATAAAATGTTGAAAAAAATAGATGATTTAAAATAAATTAATTTTAATTTTAATTAAAAAAATAAAATCAAAGATAATAGTCTCTAAATTTATCACATAATCACTTAAATATTATATATTTTAATTTCACTTATTAATCATCTAATTTTACCTACTATAATGATAATGTATTCATGACTTACATATGTAAGTCTTATAAATTTCTATGTGACTTGACATAATTCTACAATGGCAATCCAAAACAAAGCTACAATATGCATCCAAATTCCAATTGAGTTTGGACAATAATTTAAAAATATATAAACATAAATTAAACAGTTCAAAAGTGAAAGGGCATTAGCTCTGAAGATCTCTGACTTTCTATTCTCAGTACTGCCATCAACTTAGGTCCAAAATGCTTCCTTGTTTTACTCCTAAAAACAACACAAAAAGTTAAGATATTAAACAATTGCTTTAAAAATGTTTGACTAATGATAATGGGTTTAATTTTAATTTTATTTAAACTATATTATCCTTATAAAGTTTATTAAATAAAAAATACTTTTTTATCTAAATTAGTTTTTTTTATTTATTATATTATTTATAAATATAAATAGCTAAACATGAAAATATCTTAAATAATAATGAAACTGATAACAAATGTTCACTTTTTTATGATAAAAAATATATAAACATAAAAAAGTATTTTTTTAAATTATTATACATGCTATTTAACATATTGAACATAAATTATATTAAAAATAAATAATATTCTTAATAGTTATTTAATAATATAAATAATAATAATTAAGGTATATTTGCCGTATAACTTTTTTTCAATCATCTTTCAACTATTGGTTAATTCAAAAAGTTAAACCAAATAAATCCTTAATCAATCATTTTTTTATAAAGAGAGAAAAAATAACAAACATCAAACAAAGAAAATAAAACAGTACTAAAATAAAACCAATATGTGCTTTTATAGAGAACAACAAAAAGAGTAAAAAGAGAAAAATAAATATAAATCTAAAAATTGTATGAATAATTTTTTTTCAATTCGTGATTAGGATGAAAGAGAAGTAAAACGTTTTTTTCCAACTTGGCATGTACAATTAGCAACTTAAGATAATTTTACTATTATATTACATGAATAAAGATAATTTTTATATGATAAAATAAATTTTAAAATTATTTAAGTAATTAAATTATAAATTCATGATTAGTTTTAGATTCAAGTTACATTCATGTTATCATTTTTAAATTGTGTTAGGGTGTGTTATGGAACACATAACTATATTATAATATAATTTGATCATAAATTTAAGCTACTTAGATCAATAATCTATGTTTGGTAAAATAAATTATTTCAAAATTTTATATTATAATATCTCCCAAAAAAGTTAGTAAAACTAGTGTTTATCCAAAAAATTAATAGATTATAATTTTTTTCGTTATATATTTATTTATTTGTCAAAATCACAGGTTATACCATTTGTTATATATATATATATATATATATATATATATATATATATATAAAATGAAATATTAGATGATAGAAGTAAATATATTTAATATATTGGATTTAGATATTTAATATAATTTTTATATTATTTAATATCAATATATTGTAACACCCACAAGCTAGGGCTTAGAAATAACATGTTAATAAATGTATATGAATGAAATATGGGAGGTATATAGTGGTTAAGGGTTTTGGTAATATGAAAATAATAAAAAAATATAAGAAAAAATAAAATTCTCATCATTCACACACATAATAGAAGTAATTACGGCCGTGAATGTCATGAAATTCAAATTATGAAGCGGAGAAAATTTACAATCATGACACTAGGATTCACGTCCGTGAAGCCCTTCAATTTAAATAGAACAGTTTTATATTTTGATAGAAACTCATGCATTCTCAATTAGAAACCCTAACCAATAGACTCTGAAATCCTCATAATTCATTCTCTTTCATTCTCATTGAATTTTAGTTTTGATTATACGTAACCAATCCTTAAAATAAAATTAAAAGTGATTAAAACTAAGAGATTTACCAAAGTATTGAAGTCAAAAACAATGTGTGTAAAAACACAATTTTTAATTCATGAATCAATCTGTTTACATGAAATAGAGGTAAGAAATCATGTTCTCTTGAGTCATTCGATCCAATTCAATTCAGGTTTGTATAAATTGAGAGATTTATAGGTTTAAATCAATAAAAAGTTAAAAATTTTATAGTTTATGGCATATATAGATAGGATGGTAGTATAAGACATTAATATGGTATTTGTTTTCATGTTAGAGTTTGATATAGAGGGTGGAGATAACCATCAGAGGTTGTAGACGCGAGAGGAAATTGAGTGTTAGGCTCCAAGTAACAAAGTTCGTATATATACGCATTTTAATTCAATTATTTTATACTTTTGTGATATGCGATATGAATTTTGATATATAATGTGGCATGTAATAAGGTTATAGTAGTTGCTAAAATAAATATAATTAGCTTATGAATACTGAGATGCATAAAGGAATTTGTGTAATGACAATTGAGTATGAATGAGTGTTATGGTATCGATAAATAAGGCATGAAGCTCAGTTAATTAATGAAGTATGAATATATGCATGTTTATAATTGTTTTATTGTTTAATATATTGGAAAATATTTATATGAGTGACTAACATTGGTTAACCTTATAACCTAATGCATGTTGTGTGTGAAATTAGTTGAAAACAATGTTGGAATTATGTTACCGATGGATATATCACGCTCGTGAAGCCAAGCTTCACCCCCATGAAGGTATGTCATGCCCGTGAACCAATGTTTATGCCCGTGAATGATCACAAAGCCAGTCACACTGAGTCATGGGTAGACAACTCATGACAGAAGACTTTACACCCATGAATGATCTGTATCCAAAATTTTGTAAATTGAGTTATATGATTGATTAACATGAGTACGATATATACACACTTGACATGCTTAAATGAAATTATAAACAATTTGATAACTTGATTGGAATAATGATTATGCACTAAGTACTCTCATTACAAAATGATATGAGATGAGTATATGAAATTACGAAATGTGACATAAATGATATTGATACATATAATGTAATTAAATATGTTCATTCTTTATTTGAGGACTAGGTAGAATAGTTGACATGTCATTGAAAAGATTACGGTATCGTAATATATTATTATTGTATTAATCAGAGTGACTTAAACTCGGATAAGAGCGCACCTAATTATTTAGGGGCAATGTGTCTTAAGTTCAAATAAGAGCGCTCTTATATCCATATGCATGCAGATATTATTACTCACCAGGATGACTTAAACTCAAGTAAGAGCACTCTTAATTTAAGAAGAGAAATTTGCATTATAGATAGACATAGATAGTGAGTAGTGTGACTTAATCTCGTGTAAGAGCGCTCTTATTTTACAACCTGCATTCGAGTAGTTCAGGTCTAGAGTATTGGGCTAAGAATTCAGAAATTGGTAATACAGTATACATATATTGTAAAGAGATCAATGTAACATAGTTATACAGAAATCAGTGAATCAAAAAATATATATATATATATATATATATAATTAATAGATAGATAATTGAAATTTATGATAAATTTTACTATGTATACGATGATATAGTAATGTTATGAATGAAATGTATTATGATTATGATGATATGAATTCATTTATGTAATACATGCAATGAGTTATCATGTAGATATTATTGTATATGATGATGTGGTCAAGCAAAAAAGTATGTTTTAAATTATGAATGCTATGTTAATATATGAATATATGCTGAAATTTAAATGCTTATATATACCATTAATGTTTAGTAGCTTAGCGTGTATGTTTTTCTGTATATAAATTTATAGTTGTTAGATTGCTAAGTTGACAAAATGGAAGACTAAGTCAATTAGAGTTGACTTGTATTGAGATTTGTTTTTATTATTTTATTCATATCATTCATTTATTTCTCATATTATGGGATAAAGACAGATAAATTGTGATTTGTTTAATAAGATTGATTTTTGTACAAGGCATCAGTTGCCCAAACCAATGATTGTTTCAGTTGATAGTTATTACTAATAATTCATATGAGTTTTACGAAATAAGTATGATAAGTTTAATATAAGGATGCACGTTACACTAACTATATTAGATATGATTTTAAGGTTGCATGTAAAACAAATGCAATATTGTTGACACATAAATAAGATAGAAAAAATTTTAATTCAGAATAAATTCAGACAGATTCGGTTATATGACATCCATTTATACAGTGACGGTTGCCCTGGCTATATAGAGGAGTATTACATATATATTATATATTTTGCATGTATTATATATTTAAATAAATTTTATATAGTATTTTTAATTAATATAAACATATCTTTTTATATTATTTTACTTTTTCAACTTATTTTTCAGTTATTTTTACTAAACAATTTTAATTCAATCAACTAAATTATCAGCTAATAGGGTAATATTTGGTAAAACTAAACTAGATTATAATTTAATTTACCATAAAAATAATTTAGTTTTATCAATAATTTATATTTGTTAAAGTAACTTATATAGAAAAAAAATTAGATTATAATCTAAAAAAAAGTTAGTACAATTAGCATTTAGATTAGATGCTAGTAAATTATAATTTTTTTCTCTTTATACATTTTTTTTATCAAATGATATGTTATGATAATAATATAATTATTAAACTATATACAATATAATTATTTAATTATTTAATATGTACGTGTGTATATATATATATATATATATATACACTAATGAAATGTTAGATAATAAAATGGACGTATTTATTATATTTAATATAATACTTATATTACTTAATATACATATATATATATATACATTATAATTCTTATTATGTATTTAAATATATTTTATATAATATTTTTGACTAATATAAAATATATTTTCATATAATTTTTTATTTTTCAGTTATTTTTTTAGCTAATTTTGCTAAATATTTGTAATTAAATCATCTAAACTATCAACTAGCAATTAGATTATTAGATATGACAACTACACTCAGTCCCACGATGCTTTATCCTGACTCCTCTTCAAACGATATAGTTTTTTTATTATTTTTATGTCATGTCCCAACTTTGAATTTATGTATATAATAATTATTTATATTTTAACATAATTAATATTTTTAAAAAATAATAAAATAAAATTATAACATTTATTTAAAGTAAAAAATATATTTTTTGTTTAAACAACTATATAATTAACTAATTAATTAAAATAAAAAATAAAAAATATTTTTAACATTAAAATAAAATAAAAAATTTAACAAAAATCGAGGATCAGGTCAAGATCAGGGATCTACATCTTTGTGTGGTGTGAAGACGGAGGTCCAAAAAAATTTTCAAGGAGAATGGGACATGATCGGGGAACGAAGATGAAAAACTCGAGTCCAAATCCGTCTTATTGCCATTCATATAGATTATCAATTAATTTTACCAAATAAAGTCTAAATTATCAATTTACAATTAGATTATCAGTTAATTTTGTCAAATAAAATCTTATTTATATTTTTTAAAAACTTAAATTAATTTAATTTTTTATATTATTTTTAAATAATTATTTTAATTTCAAATTACATCATTCATATTTTATTTGAGATTGGATTTGGATGCAATCAAAATTTATTGTTGTTGGGTTATACATTCATTATTGTTAAAAAAAAATAGAAATTGCAGGGTGAGAAATTGAAATTGGAAATTGCATAGTTGAGATATGTCAAAACATGAGGGCTGATTAGTAAACAGGAATGCATCCATAGTCCATAGATTAGGGTTGACAACGAGCCTGTTGGGTCGTAGAACTGGTTTGATCCAATTTTGACCGAACTAAGCCAGTTCCTAATCCAGCCAGTAGGGAAAGGGTTCAGGCCCTTCCTCCAGAAACCAGAACATCGGTTCCAATTCTGAACCGTTAAAAGAAAACAATGGTCATGAGATTGTTGCTCTCTCCCCCTCCCCTTGCTAATGTACACAACATACACATCACTCTTTTTAAATGTATTAATTAAAATTAAAATATAAATAGAATGAAAAGAGAAAAATATCCCTTATAATAAAAAAATAATAGCTATATTTTAGGGGTATTGTGGTAATTTAAATTTTTAAATTTTTTTCTCTATACATACCAAATTTATTTCAATATTCTTCATTGTCATAGTGGACAAAACAAATTTTTTGATAAAAAATATTGTTAATTTATTTTTTTTTTGAAAATTTAGATGAGAAAGGGAGTTCAAAATTCTAACTAAAAAAACCAAAGAAATAAGAGTAATGAAAAAAATGGATTTGGCGGCGATACCATTTGAAGTAAAAATTCGAACATAATATATTTTTCAAATTCATTTCAAGAAAATAAAAAAAATTGGTAGGTAATTTGTTGTTGTGTATAATTATTGTGCACAAATATACAAATTTAAAGCTGAAAATGGTTATGACATATTTCGAAAACACTTACAAAACAACCATGCTGCTCAATTTGGAATAGAAAAAATGCAAAATCAAATTTTTAGGTACGCACTATCTTCTTTTATTCAATATAATGATGAACAAAATTAAAAAAATTGACAAAAATGATAAGTATGAAATATTTATCTTTTAGTTTTGGTGAAAAAGTAGATTTTGTTAATTATTATCAAAATGCATTAAATTATTATCAAAAATGCATTAAATTCATCTTCTAAATGTGTGCATATAAATACTCTTAAACGTGTGCATAGAAATACTCTTAAACGTGTTTTATATAATTTATATATACAAAATAAAAATGAATTGCTCAAAATATTTTCTTTTTTGAATGGAAGTATTTGTATTTTGTAGTGATATTTAAAATGATCATCGACAAATGCATTATTATATGAGTATTACATGTCATTTGGTTAATAATAAATGACAATTACAACAAAAATTATTTGCATTTAGAATTTTTCATAATCAGCATATCACCGATAATATTTTTAAAATGATAAAAAAATATTTTGGAAGAATATGACTTAGTTCGTAAAATATTTTTAATTGCTTTTGATAATGCGGTGGAAAATACCGTCTCAATTCAAAACCTTCAAATATTATGTCAACCTAACATTGAAGATAGATTTTTTCATCTTAGATATGTATGTCATGTGTTAAATTTATATATTTAAGATTGTTTAAAATCTTTGAATGGTATAATTGCTCCAATTAAAATAATAATTTTATTTTTAGGGTCACATCCACAAATAATGAAATTATGAGCTCAATTTTGTTATGAAAATAACACAAAATCTAAAAGATTTCCAAATAATATTCCTATTCATTATAATTCAACATATGAATTAATCAAATAATCATATGGATATAAAAAATTATTATACATATTTATTCCTAATAATGTGCAACAAATTAATTTATATCCACAATATTGGAATGTTTGTCAATAACTTTTAGATATTTTAAATTTTTTTTAATGATGTAACATATATTTTAAGTAGTGTTTATTATCTAAAATAACATTTATTATTGTGTGAATGTATTAATATTGTTGATACATTTCAAGATTATATTAATGAGTCTATTTTGCATGATTCTATTTGTATGATAAAAAATAAATTGTTGAACTATTTAAAATGTTGTGTTTTTTATCCTAAATGTAAAATAGATGAATTATTTGATTATTTGAATTTTTATTATTCATTGTTAGGTTTAAGTGACGATATTAGTATTTAAGGTATAATTAATGATGTAAAAAAATTAACTAGTAATTTATTTATAGAATTTAGTTTGATTTATAATATTCTTACTAGTAGCAGCTGTAGTAGTGATACTGCAAGTTAAGGTTCGGATAAATCGATAAAAATTAGAAGGATAATTATCTCTAAATTTCAATTTATAATTTATCTAAATCAAAATTTTCTTTTTTGTTATAACAATCTAACTTATTATATAAAATTACAAATCAATATTCAATAAGTTATTTTTTTCTCAAAATTTTTATTTCTTATAATTTATTAGTTGTACAAATTTATAATTTACACAAATTAATATTTTATAGGTCATTCTTTCTAACTAATTTATTCCCTATTTTTTCACTTATTTATAATTTAATATTTTTTTGCTTCATTTATAATCAAATTGATAAATTAAATTATATTTTTTCTTCAAATTCACCTAATAATTAATTTTAATTTATAAATTTTAAATTTTAAAAATTTTAATTGTATTTATTTATTATATTATTAATTATAATTTTTAAAAAATTTGAAACTGACCGAACCGCTAATTTATAAACCAATTCCAAACTGATCCATCTTCAATTTCGGTCTGATTCTTTTTTCTAAGATCGCAAAATCGATAGTCCGAATCGTGGTCGGGCATATAGCAGCCCATAAGAGAGAACTTTTTAGTCTCTTTTTATTTAATTATTTATTTTAATAATTATTAATTTTCCAATGTGATGCTTTCCCTCTCCTTCTCCCATCAGTCTCTTCTCTACTTCGTCTTCATCTTCTTCTGTCTTTTCTTATTCTTCTGCTTCCACTATTTGTAGCATCTTCAACTCTTTTTTCATCGTTTCAACTACCAAACAACCTTTGATTATTTATAATGTAATCAAAAATTCAAATTTAATCTACGAAATTGCCAAATGCAACAAAGGCTCTTCAGTATCTCTCACCCCACCTCCATAGCCGATAAAGAAGACCAGCAAATCGAACTCCTCTTCCCATCTCGTTTCCATCTTCTCAACACCCACCACCGAACTCAGTCTAGCTGCCGGCGCGTCACGCCCACTCGCGGCGATTCTACCGCCACTGTCGTCTACGAGAAGCTCCTCCCTAACGGAGACATCTACACCGGCATATTGTCCGGGAGCGTGCCTCACGGAAAGGGAAAGTACCTGTGGTCAGATGGGTGTATGTACGAGGGTGAATGGAAGAAAGGCAAAGCCTGCGGGAAGGGCAAGTTCTCATGGGCCTCAGGAGGTACATACGAGGGCCAAGTCAAGGACGGCCGTATGAACGGTTACGGTACCTTCATCGGCGTCGACGGTGACTCCTACAGAGGCCAGTGGCTCTCCGACCGGAAGCACGGCTTTGGCGAGAAATGTTATGCTAATGGCGATGTGTATCGAGGCTGGTGGAGGTCCAATTTGCAGGAAGGAGAAGGCAAGTATAGATGGAGTAATGGGAATGAATATACTGGTGAGTGGAAGCGTGGGGTGATTCATGGTAAAGGTGTTTTGATTTGCGCCAATGGGAACAGATACGAAGGGCAATGGGAGAATGGTGTACCAAAGGGGAAAGGGGTTTTCACCTTTGTTAATGGGTATAACAGATACAAGAGAAATATGAAGGAAGAGGCGAGGAAGAGGTTATCAGTGGATGCTAATTGTCCCAGGATTTGTATTTGGGAATTGGATGGTGAGGCTGGAGATATTACTTGCGATATTGTTGATAATGTGGAGGCTTCGATCATGTCTTATCGTGATAAAGATGCTGATGCTGATGGTAGTATTAGTAAGGATAGTGACAATATTAGTGCAGCTGAGGCTGTACAGTGTCAGATAAGTCCTTGTAGCTCTACTGATGCTGATGTTAAGAAGCCAGGGCAAACGATTTCTATAGGACATAAGAATTACGATCTAATGCTTAATCTTCAACTGGGCATCAGGTGTTTTATCGTATAATTCTCTGTTTGTGTTGGTTGAATCTGAATTTGTGTCAAAATTCTTTGATTTTTTGTCAAAATTCTTTGATGTTGTGTATCTTTCTGCACAGGTATTCTGTGGGGAAGCATGATTCACTGATGCGGGAACTAAGGCAAAGCGATTTCGACCCCAAGGAGAAGTTTTGGACGAGGTTTCCACCGGAAGGATCAAAATCTACTCCTCCTCATCAATCGGTGGACTTCAAATGGAAGGATTACTGTCCTATGGTGTTCAGGTATTGGTTTCTTTTGTTCTAGCTAATTTCTCTCCTACTTTTGAAATGAAATGAAAGAAAGACGAAGAAAAATTGTTCAGTGCCAAGTGGCAGGGGCTTGAATGATGTCTGATCTTATACGTTATGGTGGTGATTGGTTTTGTTTGGTATTTAGACATTTGAGGGAATTGTTTGCAATAGATCCGGTGGATTACATGGTAGCTATTTGTGGAAATGATGCGCTTAGGGAGCTTTCATCTCCGGGAAAGAGCGGAAGCTTCTTTTACCTTACCCAAGATGACCGTTTTATGATAAAAACTGTAAAGAAATCTGAAGTTAAGGTTAGTCAGCTCATGACTGATTTGGTTAGTTTCAGCTTCTTGGACACATACTTTTAATGTACCATTATTATCCAGTTTGTGCAATTATGGTGACCACCACATAGTAAATATATTCAGGTTCTCGTTAGGATGCTTCCAAATTATTACCAACATGTTTGCCAGTACAAGAACTCCTTGATAACAAAGTTCTTTGGTCTACATTGTGTGAAACCAGTTGGAGGTCAAAAGGTATGATAAGGAGAATGGAGTTTTTCAGTCCAACGCTTTATTTGCTGAATGCTTTCTGATATCTGATCATTATTTACAATGTCATGTTATCCAGACCCGTTTTGTTGTAATGGGCAATTTATTCTGTTCGGAGTACCGTATCCATAAACGCTTTGACTTGAAAGGTTCTTCTCATGGTCGTGCAACTGACAAGGCTGAGGGAGAAATTGATGAGATGACCACACTTAAAGACCTAGATCTTAATTTCATATTCCGTCTTGAACGATCATGGTATCAAGAACTGATCAGGTTAATCCCTCAATATGCTTTTATATTTCTTGAAATTAATTTAGTTTTCCTGTGCATTTTTTTGTTCTCGTATGGGGCACCAATCTTTATTGTTTTAAAACTGTCATGTCACATGTTATGTTCTCAGGCAAATATATAGAGATTGTGAGTTCTTGGAAGCTGAAGGTATTATGGATTATAGTCTTCTGATTGGTCTTCATTTCTGTGATGATTACTCAAGTGATGAGATGAAGATGTCACCTAATGACATTCATTTTGGTAATTGCTTTGCTTCAGTTTTGCTAAATATTATGCAATTGTTACAGCATAAGCTAAAGTCCTATTATGTGTTTTATCAGAAAAGGGAAGTATACATCATGATAAAACTTCCATGAGAGGATATCACTTGCTGCCAGATATGGATTGGGTTATGGAAGGCCGGTACGTGTTCTTTACTGAAGTTAAAACTGATTTTTCACTTGTTCTTTCTTTCTTTTTTTTTTTTGAAATTTTTAAATCTTTGGGCTTAATTTCCATGGAAGTATTGATGATCAGGAGTCATTATTGTTAGATTTTAATTGCATAGCTTCCATCAAGAATATATTTTTTCAGTATTGTCTTTTTAAATTTTTTTTCTTTTTCTATTGATTGTATAGAGTATGCATATTCCTGCTATTTTCTTAGCTAATCCAATCAGGACATATGTATGATGCTTGGGGAATGTGTGTATAGTGGTGGCATGAAACTGTTGTTGAAAAATGAAATGGGTCAGCCTTGCATATGATTGTTGCCGGATTTATGCCCAGATAATTAAGACTACTTAAGATGCATAGTTGTTTTGGACTATGATATTTTACTGATTTGTATCTGCTATGTCATAAAAATTAGAACATCTTATTTTATGTTATGCTTGTGTTGCCATGAAAAGAATAAATGGTGGTGGCCATTCAAGTGGCCTCTTCCTTTACTGCTATGCATGTGGTACAATGTTTACTTTAGTTTGCTGCTGGACTGTGGACTTGTTTTTATAAGCAAAAGAGAGTAATTTGCCTCTTGATATCAATGTGTCAGTAGAATATACCCCGGACTATAGATTTAGTACATAAACAACTAAGCCTATCATTATCAATTGAGCTTTTCTTTTTAAAATTTAATCTTTTCCATATTTCCAGGTGGACTTTCCTTTAATGATTTCTTCTTTTGAATTTAATCCTTGGTTGTTGGAATGACTCAAAATAAGCTGAGCTGTCATGGTGAAATTTGTGGTATTTTGTATGCAGTTGGTGAGTGGGGTCATGTTGCCTCTTTAGATGGAAATTGAGCTTTGTTTAATCTTATTCGCGCCCCTCTGATTTAATAAAGAAATAGATTATGCTTGTTATGCTGTCAATGACTTCAAAGATTTTAGTTGGTCTTAATGATATCAGATCTTTACCTGCAGATGGCTGCTTCAGCATAAGTGGGGGAATGATGACTATGACAACATTTTTTTTTCCTTTCTTTTTCTTGCTTTCTTTCATACTTTTTTAAATACTGTGTTTCATACATTAAGGGAAAAAATAATAATAGAAAGATGCTTTTCGTTTTGAGCGATGATTATCCATATCATTGTGTTTTCCATTGATCTTATTAGTTATCATTTTGTTAATTTTCCTATCTTGCTCGACATTTATGCAGTTGATACATTAAATGCTAAATTTTTCCGATTTTGTTCTGCCATTGGTCTGCCAGGGGGCCATTTATTCGGTTGGGTGCAAACATGCCTGCAAGAGCAGAGCGTGTGTGGAGGGTCGAGTTGGATCAGTTCACAGGTGGTGGAAATATCAACTTAATACCTTCACAGGGTGGTGATGAGATCTGTGACGTAGTTCTTTACTTTGGAATCATTGACATCCTCCAAGATTATGATATCAGCAAAAAGCTAGAACATGCATACAAGTCATTGCAAGTGGATGCCACATCCATATCTGCTGTTGATCCGAAGCTGTATTCGAAAAGGTTCCGATATTTTATCCACAGGATCTTTGTGGAGGACAAGCGATGATTGGGGAAAAGAAACAAATGAAAATCGGATAATATAACATCCTGCCAACAAAACCTGGGTGGCATGCACGCCGGCAGAAAGCAGTGTATGAGTTTTGTGAGTTTCTTTGGCGATGATGGCCTGTCCCCAGAGGTCAGGCTGCTTAATGATCCTTGGATAACATTGAAACTCAAAAACTATTTGGAGCAAAATTTTTACAGCCACAGCAGTTAAGGAAATTGCAAGGGAATTAGGATAAAGTGAGCTTGTGCAGGTAAATAGGAGGTAATCGAGCAATTTGTTGTTGGTTTGTTGTGTGAACTGACTCTGAGAATAGCAAAAAGGCAAGGGAGCAGAGTGCACAAAGCCAGAGTTAAAAATTGGGAGGGATTAAAATAACAAAATGTACAGTGGAAAATTGGATTGAAATGGAGCATAGTAGTGAAAATTTCAAAATGTGAACAATTTGGTTTGCTGGCTGAGCAAAGAAGAAAAAAGAGAAAAAGGGTAGTACTCTCTTTTTCTCGCATTCATTCTTCATTTCAATCAAATAGAGTATGTTTTGCTTTTTTCACATTGAGCCAAATCATGAAAAGAAGAGAAAGGGCACAAAGAAAGATTCGGGTGTTTCTTTCTTTGGCCTATGTTCTTTATTTTGTCTTTTTATTGAATTCAATGTTTGAAAAGTAAAAACAATAATAGAATTGGTCTGCCCCTTTTTGCGTCTTTTTGAACAAGACCAACAACTCAACAGTGAGAGATTGGGATGGAACATTGCCCAAGTTACGTCCTCAAAAGTCCACACAAATACAAGTATTAGACAACGAGGCTAGCTTAGAAATTCCCACCTGCTGGTTTTTGAACTTATTATTAATTAACAATGTTCTATGTGAAACTTCAATTTATGACGGAAACATTTTCTAGCTTTAATTTTAATTTTACTCACTGCCCTTCATTTATAATTTACTGTTTAGATTGTTTAGTTGGCATGCCAAATTTATTTTTGAATTTTACAAAAAGATGTATGAAAGGATAGTGGGTGAAATTGAATTAAAATTAAAGAATTTGCGGCAACACCAAATGCTGTTCGCTCTCTGTGTGCGTTGATTTCCTGTCTTCTTTTGATAGTCATGGTGGAATAGCTTTTTGTCTCGTAATTCTTATGTGTTATTTTTTTCTAAAATTAAAAAAGTATTAATTATATTTCAGTCAATTTTCCCTCTTCATTAACACCCTTACTATCTCTAAATTAATGGAGTGAAAAAATGTAGAAAATTGACGAAATGAGAAAAAATATAGAATTGATAAAAAGATAATTAATTAATTATAAATATTTTTTATAAAATTGAGATGTTCAATTATTTTTTCAAAGGAGGATGTAGAAAGTAAACATTTATATCTTTATACCTCTTTTATTTAAGAAAATAATTCTTATTAACTTTTATTTATTACTTTTCTATTGTCTTCTTCATCATACAAGTGATGCATACACCTCACTTTCACTACTATAGGATGTATGATGAAAAATATGAAAAAGATAACAAAAAAAAAAGTAATATAGAAAAGGTAATAAACAATTCTTTAGGAATTATGCTTCCTTTTCTTAATACAAGGAGATTTATAAAATAAGATATAAAATAAAGTACGATATTTATTTTATCATGTTCGGAAGTAAAGTATGATAATAAATAATTTTATATTTGATTCTGGGATATAAAAATATATGATTTAATATCAAAATTATCCAAATTCCTTTTGAATATAAATAAATATGAAAATTTTAAAATTAAAACCCATATACCTTTTAACACCTGAAATTGAGGTGTTAAAAATTTAAGGAAGAAAAAAGAATTTTCAGCAGCTCAAGTAACTCTGGATTACTTTATTAACTTTAGTCTCTTTCCTACCTTCTATAAATTGCCATGTATTACCCCTTCTAAACACCTACCTTCTATTATTTTACCCTACATTACCCCTTCCAAACATATGGCAAGGACTTCTTTCAACTGGACTAGAGAATATTCCTTATTTCCACTTCTACAATTTGTTATAATTTCAATTTCTGCAATTAATGAAATTTATATTTCCCCGTTGCTTGCATTTAAATTGATTCTAGCCTAATTGTTAACTATAGCCAATTGATCTTCTTCAAGGTTGATAACCTGCTGTCACAATTGTCCCATCGAAAGTTTTTGCACGCCCTAACATTCAGACGGGCCCTAAATTTGCTATAAACTACTTAATAAAAATAACTCATTAAGTGCAGATTAAACTAGTCAATATAAATAAATAAACAAAATCAATAATTACCAGAACATAGTGAAGTTTTATGGACTGATAAATACAAATACAGCTCTGAGAATAATACTAACATTATTCATCACATAAGAGCACAATCTTATACGCAGAATACACTCGAGGGAAGTTCCTGCTGACAAATTGTATTCCACAAATTTAGAAAATATATGTTTTTACCAAAATAATCTTCTGCCTGCATGTTTGTTAAACTAATTAACTACCTAGAAAACTTCCCAAGTTATCTTTGGGAGTAAATTAGCAAGCATTAGTTAAGAACTCAAGTATTGACCATCGACTAAAATGACTGACAAGGTGGCTTTCCGACTTTATATTTTAGATCATATTCATCTGAACAAGGTATTATAGCTTCATGTGTTGAACATCATTCATCCTTTTATATAATTATTGAAATCTTTTTGATACTCACAACCCTGAAAGCTCGACTTCTTGAGTACAAGGACGATATGCTACAAAAGTGCTGTCATTTGAGAAGGATCCAGGGTTGAAACAGGTGATTCCTGTGTATTTAAATGCCTTCTGCTCACTTGAGTCACCTAAAACAATCTGCAAATGTGCATGAAAATATGTGAATTTTGCTTTTAACCCACTGCCCAATTTACATGGATTATTGTCAATTTCTAAAAGAAGGAAAATTTCTGAATTCATCCATGAGATATACATGATCTTGAATAAGTTGGAACTATACCATTCATTGTGCTTTCAATCAAATGAGCAGTTCCACATACTCAATTGTTTTTCAGTTTGTGACATATAAATGGCGCCATTAACTGAAGTATGTGGTGTTATCATGTGTGCTTCGTACTCGATTTTTGTAAGAATATACCTATATATATATATATAAGATTGAGAATGAAAAAAGGACAAGAAAAGGTACTTGCAGTACCGTGTGTGGAGATGGATAAAGATGCAGACAGTGATCATAATTCCAGATAATTGGCTGCACAGAAAGAGGTAGAGGGCAGAGATGACTTTGATGGGTTATGGTAGCAACCAGCTGTAAAAGAAGAACCAACTAGTTAATAACCTCAAGTAACAAAATGCATTGACAAAATGTTCACAAAAGAGAAGGATAGGAAGGGAGAGAAGAAAACATGTTCAAAGGGATCAGAAGTCTCCTCTGTAGATGGAGGCATCAAGCATGAACGACGCATCCTATACAGCAGATTGTAACGAAAAAATACAATTTCTTGAGTGCAATACTTGACCCTGCATTTAAATAAGAAACACTTACATATGAAGAGAGGTAAGCACAAATCAAAAGCTACAAGTATACATGTGCCCATATATTTTCACAAGAATTTGTTGTTCGAGCCATTATTGTTAAGTTATACTCACTTCCTTAGAATTCCAAGCATGCAAATTCCAAATCCTAATAAAATTATCACTTCTTTAACTAATAAGTGATCAGCCAGATTCACCTGCAAGGATTACTTGAAAATATGGCATTTGGAATATGCGTCTGCAGCTCTTCAATTAGATACTTAGGCAAAGCACACCTGGGTAAAGCTGTTGATGGACCTGTCATAAAAATTATGATCATCAATGTAAAACTATTTATGAAAATTTTTTAAAGAAACAAATCAAAACCATATAATATACCTGCATCATCAGGACCTGGTATGAAGAGAAATCGACTGTGCTCTTTAAGCCTTGGATGTGCTCCAATTATTTTCCCTAGCTTTCCAAACTGCAATCTAGTTGAATATTTGCACTTTATTAGTTTTTTCATGCAACTATATTATGTTAAAAAACAATACAGGTAGTATTGTGCAAAGGTCCTGACCTGAGACTTGAAAATGAATGAAATGAAAGATTGCACGGACGAGAACAAAAATTGCCCATGAAAACAAATAAAGAAGGAACAACTTCTTGAATCTCAAAGCCATCAAGTACTGTCTCCACCTTCACCATAGCCTTCTCTCAGGATGAAAAAGCATTAAAATTTAGCTGAACTACTCATCAAAACCATCCCTCCAGCACCCAAACCCAAATACAAAACACACAAAAAAACTGCAAAGAATCTGAATCACCTCTTCGCTGTCAAGCCAAATGTCTGACAGTATGACAAACATGTCATTAACAGCTCTTTTTTCAAGCTCCACAAGTGCCAGCTATTAAAGTATGTAGGAAGACATCTTAAATTCAAGAATACGCATATAAGGATACAATTATATTCATTCCTAATGTTTCCAATTTTAAGTCAGATAGGCATATAAGGATACAGTTTCCTCTTTTGTTAAAGTACCAGCACCAAAGAAATCATGTTGTGCAAGTAACTGCAGTGACTTGTCTCTGTCCTCTAATGGAGGAAACCCACATGTAAGTACCTGCATGGAAAATACTAGTTACAATTTCTAGAAAAATTAATTGTTAAATTTTTCAAGCTGATGTTTGACTGGCAGCAAGAGAAAGACTAACTAGTCTCTCAGCAAAGTTGAATCTTGTAAGAAAGTTAATTAAGATAGAATGTCTTTGCCCAGTAATGCGCTCCTTGGCATTTAGGAATCTGGGAATACTTACATTCTACAAAAAATCAACTAGGTGGATACTATAGATCCAAAGGTCACACACAAGTAGTACACCAATTTCACTGGATAAAGTGCCCTAAGTATCAAAGTCCAACAGTTGCCTCATGAAATGAAGAGGAGCATCAGATGATTGAGGAACAGACTTGCACCTTCTTCCAATGGGTGACATGTGTATGAGCAGTAAGATGAAGGGCTTCATACCCATTTTTCTAAATAAAATGAAGAATTATAGTACTGCGAATTTTATTCAGGAATTTTTTTCTTATACTTATTCCACTATTATGTGTTTTCTGGCAAACAATCAAACACAAAAACAAAATAAATAAATAATTAAACAAATAAAAGCATTGGTAAGTCACAACAGAGATAAAATTAGTTATTTAGTAGTGCCCATTATCATTCTAAATATAGCCAAGCATAACATAAGCTTTTCAAGATATCTGACTCAGCAACGCAGAGGGATGTAAACTATGTTGATCATTAACATTGAGTTGGCTAATTCAAGAGGAAAGATGCCAATCAAAGCATAATAGAATTCTTTCGAACAGATTACTACTCTTTAATAGTGAGCAAGACCAGATGATCGTATTTTAAAACAGCAAATACTGGTGACAACAAAAACAGGAATAGGCTAGAGCCAAATAAATAACAACTAATATAACAAGCCAAATGAACTCATGAAAAATTCGAGGACAAGAAACTTGATACTAACCTGAAAAATACCATCCAAAAGCATCTCACCTTCTGCAACAACAATTGTATTTTCTGATATGAATCCTGTAGTTATTTTGTATTACTTATGAAGGAAAACAATGACTTAGACAGGTACATATTACAGAAAGCATATAACAGAATCACAAAAATATAACTATAAATGACTTACAGCACAAATCTCCTATATCATTCTTAAATATCAGATGATCATCGTGTAACACTCTTCTCATCAGACAGATAGGAAATCAGGACAAGTGCTAAAAGGGTTGAAAGGAAAGAAAATAAATCTGAGGTTCATGTCATGTTTAAAAAATGGAGAGAGACCATAAAATTACTCTTCAGAAAAAGATAAATATTATAAGAAATGTTTAAAAGGATATTGCTTTGGACAAATTGATTTCCACTGATGCAGTAAGATCTTCCAAGTAGAAATGGCCATCCTCCAACTGAGATATCACACCCATGACCCATCGTCTTCCTATTTGCCCAACCAGAGACTGAATTGGAGCTATCTGCAGAGATATACCAAACAAAAATACATATCATAATAAAACTACATGCCAATTAATATTTTTGTTTTCAAGCATATTTTTAGCAGATGCTTGAGAGAGAGAGAGAGAGAGAGAGAGAGAGAGAGCACCTCACAGCTTCCATAATGTGACATATCAGTATCAAATGCAGGCTTGGAAAAATGCTGATCACGAGAGATTCTCTGGAAGAGTAACAGATACCTATCCTTGTACAAAGCAGCTTTAGCAGAAGATTCACCATGAATAGATAGCCCCCCTGTATGCCTTAAATGACAAATTGATAACAGATGTCACTAGACATGCATAGCATAGATAAGAATTATTCAACAGATTAAAAAAATTGAAAATTTTTGTTTGAGTTGAATTGCAGAGAAAACATCAAACCAGAAAGAACAGGAAAAAAAATGATAAAAGCAAATTTAACCTTCGCCCTGTACTGTAGCGGTCATAATGTGGGCTTGAGAGAACAGTAAGTTGGGTAAATTAAAAATGGCATGCTAAGAAAAAATGCTTCTTCCTTTTTTTTTTATCAGGAAACTATAAAGGGAATTAGGAAAAAAAATTAGCTCACTTGTTTTCTGAACCTTCACTAATTGAATATCCTTATATAGCAATGGCAAATATCATTAATCAAATTACAGCAATAAAAGAAATTAAGAGGAAAAAGAAAAGAAATCAACTGACTTACTGATAAAATTGCTTCTTGATGGGATTGAAGCGAAATTTGGGGACTAGGAATGCATCAATGACACGAATAGCAGAAGAATGAGAAGAAAAAGTATCACTTGGGGTTTGCTCAACAGCATCATCAGCTTCCAGTAAACCACTTATAACTCGATGAATTGGGTCCTTGTCAATAATAGAAGATTTCACTCCCACTTTCTCTATAATCAAATAATTAACCTCAACAACCGAAGTAGCTAGTTGATATAGATACATATAAGAGAGAGAGAGAGAGAGAGAGTTACGGGATTCAAATTGAAGGTGGTCTAGGAGGAGATCGATGGCCTCATCTTCGGCGCCTTGGAAACGGTTGACGAAGGGGAGTATTTCATCAAGAGCATCCACTTTGAGCGCGTAGCCTCTGATTTTGAATTTCTTCTGTATCTTTCTCCTAATTGCTAAGTCGCTCATTCTCTTCTGGTTATAAGTGGAGACAGATTACCCGAGTAAGGAAATCAATTAAAGAAAACAGAGAAAAGGGAAGGGTAAGCGATTTCTTCTATTTTTCCCGCCAACCAGGGAGTTTGAGCGCCAAATAAAAAAAAAAAGGAATCTATCCATCAGTTTTGGTGGTGGGTCATAATTATATGTATCTGTTTAAAGGAACAAAGGAATGATTCGAGAGAGAAGAGAAAAAGGAAAACTTAGCAAAGAGCCGTGACTCAGAATAAGTGACCCAGACGGTGTCGGCGTGGTGCTTCAATGGATTTGCTTGGCTGGTGCGATGTTGACGAGTAATGGTGCTTCTGAAAATTTGCCCCCGTTTACATTTTAAACTAGAAAAGTCAAAGCATCGAGAGAGATTCAGTTTCAGGTTTAGAAACTGTAAAATAATTGCCTTGTTTTGTTTGTTTGGAGGGAATCTGAGCAAGAAGAAAGGAAATGGAATGAAATTTTTTATTTTTCTGTTTGGCTAGTAATTAGTAAGACTGAAAAAATAATTGAATAAAAAAAGAATGAAAAATAGATTTATTTTTTCTTTAGTTTTTCTCTATTATCCTAAACAAATTATCATCAAATGAAAAGAAATGGGAAAAAAAAAAAAGCTTTGGTCTAAGAGAAAGCGAGCGAATCTAGCAAATCCGACCCGATAAATTCATTTTTGTGTTATTTAGATTGATTGAATTCATTTAAGTGGACTTTTTCTAAGAATTTGTTTGACTGAATGTAAATTGAATACTTTCTGACTTAAAAATTTAAAGATTAAGGTACAAAAATACTTTTAAATTATAGGTTAAATGTCGATGTTTATTTCTATTTCTTTTTATCAAATATACACTCAAGATTTAAAATTATATCTCCAAATTGATGGATTTAACAGAAACATTAACAAAGTTAAATTTACTTTTTTTTTATTAATGTAGATGCGGCCGGGGTTATGGTCAAGCCTGAGAAGGACGGACTTGTAGCAGAAATCAAGAAGAGCGATGGGAGAAGGTAGCGACGGGGGGGGGGGGGGGGGGGGGGGGAAGGAGTCCAACTGATAGAAGTAATTATGAAAGGGGAAGAAGAAAAATAAAATGATGAATTGAAAGAAGGAGAGAAGATGTCGAAAGAGGAGCGGCGGATAAGGCAGCAGCGGTAACCATGGAGGAGGAGGAGGAAGAAATTTTAGGGTTCAAAATTTTATTTTTTATTTTTAAAATGAAACAACTAATGTGGAGGTAAAACATTATTATTTTAATATGAATTATCACCCTCAATGCTGAGTTGAAATGACTGTTAAATAGAGGTAAAATCGACTCAATTTTGAAACGTTTGTCAATTTGACTAATTTAGGCCAAACAAAACTGAAGTCCTGCTACATACGTCGTTCGGGTGGGGTATTTATTCCCCTGGTCTGAGCAGGTGAGGACTGAACTGAGCAATCAATTCGCTATTATTGTGGTGATGGCGAGCTCATGAAAAATGACGAGAGGAAGAGAGGAGGAAGGCAAAAATGATGAGGCATGATGGGTCAGTGGGGTAATCTTCACCTATAGTCCTACAGTACATCCACCGCAGATCCGGTAGAATTGGGGATTTGGTTGAAATGGGCATTATTGTACCAAATTCCTAATAGAAACCTTTATTTCCCTGTGCAAGAAATTGTTGCATGCAAAAACTTTGGTATTCAGCACTCCCAGTGACAGCATCTCGCTCTTTATATTTTAGAAGCCTGAAAATCAAGCTGAATATAAAATATAAAATTTCGTTACTAGATAAGGCAACTTAGGTTCATTATTGACAGATATCCACAAAAAATCCAGGTCCTTGTAACTTTCCCGAAAACAATTTTCAACAAAACCATTCATCACTTACATCTTAAACTCGCTGCTTTGATAAAACATTGAACCAAAAGCAAAAAGATAGGCAATTTCATGGGTGAAAAATCGCAGCATACAAGGAGAAAAAAAATCCATCATGTGCAGAAGACGATACTCCAAACAAAATGCCCAACCAAACATCACAAGAAATTTCAAGAATCTTCATATCATAACAGCAAATGATAGTAGTCTAATAGGTTTGACTGACCAACTGAAATTATCTCCTGAATAGAAAATTAATAGCAGTCAAACTCAGACAAAAACTACATAAAGCTAAATAAGCATGCATTATAAAAAAGACATTTAGGCGTTTGTTGCCCTTGTGTAAATCTGCTGGCTGGAATGGGCAGAGACCATCCTGATCAAACCTCTTGCCATCAGTTCTTTTATTGCCTTCCTTGCAAGCGACCCATTGATCTGTTAGGTACATGTACAAAATTTCATGTAAGGAAAAAAAAAAAGAACACACAAAAATTAGCATTTATCCGCACTATTTTACTCATTAATGTAATAAATTATTTGTTAAAGAAACAATGGTGGAACAAAAGAACACCACACATCACTCCGGAGCTCGAAGGTGCAAGCTTATTGCTCTAAAGTTAGAATGTACAAGTTTAGGTCATATGACAAGGGGCAGGAAAAAAAAAAGAATTCTACAGCCGAAAGGCTAGCCAGGGATGCTACGTAACTTATGTCACATAAGTGCTAGCAATAAACAACTAAATCTCTCTGTCAAGAGATTTAATGCTAAAACTAAAAATACTTGAAGAACTTAAATTGTACTATACCAGTATCAATGAGGCCAACCACAGCACTAGAAAAACAAATAGAAGTATAAAGAAAAAACATTAATACAAGTAAATAATATCATGATACCAATTATAAAGAAAAGACCAGGGCATACAAGAAATAAATGGCATCTAAGCTGAAAATTAAGGCTCTATTGCGTTGATGTTGTAATGTTTTTTAGGTTTTGCAAAATACAAAAACCATTCGTAAAATTTGGTTTTTGCCCCAAGTCACCATATGAAGTCCTTCAAGTCCCTCTCATCCCTTGCAAACAGACACTAATTCACATTTTTCAGTAACAACGAGTGTAAACCATGATCAAATACATAACACACAACTATTCAGCATAAAACATCATTTTCCCAACCCTATTTTCATCTTTCTTTTTTCCAATCACATACGTTTCTCCAAATCCCTTTCTGTTTGAAATCCTAATACAAACAAATTCCTCTCTCAAAATTTACACATGTACAAGAAAATTTATTCGAGTTTGGGCACAACCAAAACACACAAGTTTATGATATCAATCAAGCAAACAAAAACAAAACTACATATGATTTCTATCCAACTCAATAACGATACTAATAATTGCAAACCCATTGGACTACTAATTAAAGAGGAAGAGAATTAAAAAAAATTACCCTCAAACGATCGGAGAGGATAGAGGGAGTGATAAGCTTGTACTTAGGGGCTTCCGAGAGGAGTTTGTCGTAGGTTGCTTGGTCGAATAAGACCATATTGTTTACCTTCTCCTTTTGCTTTCCTTTGCTCCACTTCTTCTTCTTCTGCTTACCTCCACCGGATTTCGCCGGCTTCGATGACGGCGGTGGTGCCTTTTCCTTCTTCGGCGCCTAACAAAACAATACACATATACAAAAAAATTCTTGACTTCCAAAAAGTGAACAACGAGGAGGATCAGATCAGATCTGAGACATACCATTGATCAGATAACAGAGGAGAAGAGGCTGCAGGTGGGGAGTAGAAGGATAGTGCCGCTACCGAGAGGCCTTTTGTATGGCTAATAAATAGTCAATAGGGTTTATCGGCTATAGCTGCCTAAATCCCAATCAATCTGATCTACAACTATAAGCCCGGCCCTGAAAATAAAAGGTTTCTCAGCTTCGGCCCGCAAATTTTTTTACCGGTCCAAAGTTGTTAATTATCTTGCGTGGCACCAACCCTAAAAAAGCAAATTATTTTAACATGTTATTCCGTGTTGCGTCAAAATAAAAAAATCTAACAAAAGTGAAATAAATAATACATAAATAAATTAAATTTTAGTGGACAGATAAGTAGAATATTAAATTTAAAAAATATAAAATTAAATATATATTATTAAGTCAATTTAATAACATAATATTGATAATTTATGAATAAATAAAAACTTAATATTTTCCGCCTAAAACCAAATGTTTTGTTGCCATTCAAAAGGAGTGGTATTTTATATGGGATTGGATGAACACCAAATTATAATGAGTGCACACAAAATAAAAGAATATTTAAAGAACAATAGTGGGTAGAGCCTAGCATATTATATTAGACAAAGAAAGAGCTTTGGAAATAAACAACTTAAAAGGTTTTGGAAAAAATATTTTTAGAGAAGTTTTTTTTTATTTTTAATTTTTTTGAGTTTTAAAAACTATTTTTAAAGAGAAGCATATAAATAGATATATTTTTCAGAAACAGATTTGAGAAAATCAGTTTATAAAAAATTAAAAAAATCAGTCAATTAAATAAAAAAAATTCTAAATTTACTTTTTGAATATCCAACAATAATTCTAAACATCCAAAGAAAAATAGATATATGACCCATTAATTACTTGATTAAAATAAAAGCAAGAAAACATATTAAAGAGAAGAATGAGTCACGTAATACACACTATCCTTTGTCCGCGTCAACAGCCTATTAATACTGGTAATTTACGTGTGATGTATTGTGTTGGGCGATGGTTGGTTTGTTGAGCTGTGCTAATACGGCGTCGTGACGAATGAGCAAATGGGCAATGAGATATGGGCCGGACGGTGTCATTTTGTGTATGTGCAAGAGCAAACAAAAACAATACCATATTGTAGCTTTTAATGATTTAGTGGAAGAGCATTGTTGTCATAATATTGTACTTACTACAGTAATCAAAAATGTCAGGAAACCTACTTTTAATATATTTATAGATTTGGGTAAAAGTACAATTTGCTCTTGAATTTTATTGCCATAGTTAATTTGTCTCAAAAAAATTTGGACAAAATTAATTATTTTAAAAAATAATTTTCTTTTCATTCATGACAAATAATTATTATGCACTATTTAATGTTAAAAAATACTTTTATTTTAATCAAAATTCATGATAAATAGAATTTAGGAAAAAATTATTTTGACTATAAAATTGAGTAAAATAGGCATAAATTGAAATTGGTTATAATTCAACTTGGAGGTTAATTCTAGAACCAAAAAAAATAATTAAAAAAAGAGTAAGTTCAAAAGGTGAATTGATACTTAATTGTAGTGCGATGTGTATTAAAGTTTGATTTTACCAAAATGAACATCCTTTATTAAAATTAATTAATTGTTTGCACCAAAAAAATTTAATTAATCGCTAATTTTGATTTAGTTTTCTACTCTCTCTGTTCTGTTTTATTTGTTGTATAAGAAAATAAAGATTTTTTCACTTATAAATTTTTTTCATTTCAATTGATATTTTAAATTACCAATAAAAAATAAACTATTTATTTCCAACTTTATCTATATTTTATTTTTGAGATAAATCTTCTTCATTAATGAATTAATAATACTCATTATTATTTTTTATTTTTGTAAAAAATAATAATATAGTCATTTTATACCTGTAATTATATATATTTAATAATTTTTTTAATATTCGTAAAAAAAAATTTAAATGATAGATATAACATAATAAAAAGAGTAATTTCAATTTTTAGGAATAAAAAAATTAAGCCGCTCAAATTACAAAATATCATTTAAATTATCAATTTATTACTAAAAAGAGACCATCGATCTCATAACCAGGGGTTAATGATTGATAAGAATCAACAAACTATATACTGATCATTTTTGTTTCTTTTTATTTCATTTTAGTACAAATTGCACTCAATGGTATAGGGTTGATTCTTGAATAAATCCAAATCGTTGGCCCACTCCAAGAAAACAATGTTTGCAATGGTTTAACGGGTCTTTAATGTTAAATATTTTTACTTTTACTTCGTATTCAAAATTTTGAAATAATAAAAAAAATTCAAAGCAAATTTAACTTTGGTAGCTAAAATATTTAAGAATAAGATTCTGATTCTTATATAAGAATTCATAATATCTTCAATTTGTTGAAATTTATAATTTTTTCAGCATTTTTTTAAATAAAATATTTTATATTTCGAAAAATATTTTCAACAAAATTAAATTAAATATAAAAATAGAATTTTAGTTCCTATTACATGAATATATCAAAAAGAAATATTGGAATTCCAAAATATTAATTTGGGAATAAGATTTCATTTTTCATAAAATTATATTTTTTTAGCATACCAAACATGTCATTAAAACAAAATCTTGAACGCAATTGAAGCAGATTTAAACCATAATAGAATTGCATGTTTTAAGTTTTAATATATGTATGTACCTTTTTAGAAAAAATAAATTTTAATATATAAATACACAAATGCAAATTTGCACATATAAATATATGTCACGACTCTAATTGCATGTCAATATGAGTTATAACCCTTAAATCAATTGTGGTTTAAATTTTGTCAAAGTAATTTTGCATATGTCAAGTATTTTATTCACCGCATAAAGAGATATCAAAGCAAATAAGATCAGAGACCTGATAAACATTGTATGATTTAACAAAAAAAATTATTGAGAGAATATCGGTCTCTTAATTTGTTTCGTACATTTGTTGTAAAAAGGTGTTAAGCTTTTATATTTTTAAGGAATAAATAACTCATCAAATTAACATGAAAAATAAATAAAAAATAAAAAAAGGATGTGCATAAGTGGGTGAATTAGTCCAAATCCCTTGGAGTCGTGGCTGGGCTGGGAGAGAGGCTAATTTATAATCTCTCCGTAGAGGAGTTGCACTGTATCTATCTTGTCGCCGTCAAAGTCAAAATCTCTACAGAAAATGAAATGAAGGCCTCGAAATACTTGAGGCTATGCAGAATGAATAATTACAAAAACATTGAACTGTAAATAAACTGAGCCTAATCAAGCTGAATATTGGTAAATTTGAACTCAAATTATTTAAGTTTATCACAATTTGAGTTTATTCGAGTTTTTATACTTGATTAATTTGAAAATTGTCAAGTTTGTGAAGGGTTCGAACTCGGCTAGTAAAAAACTTATTTATTATATTTAATAAATTTAGTTCAAATTTGACTCGTTAACTAATAATGATAAAAGTTTGAATTCAACTTGTTAACTAATAATTACAAAAATTCAAGTTCGAACTGAAATTCGATAACAAAATATAATATAAATAACCCTAAATAAATATATTCGTGAGTTTTTAAACTAACACATTGACGAATTTTTAAATGAACACGTTATCGAGCATTTAAATAAATATATTTGCGATCTTTTAAACAAACATGTTTAGCGAATGTGTTTGCAAGCTTTTAATTGAATATATTTACGAACGTATTTACGAACTCATAAAAGAACACGAGTTAAAGAACCAAACAATATTAAACTTGAACTCGAGATTTTCGAGCTCGACTAGTTAACAGTAATAAACGATTTCAAACAAATTTTTTTTCGAACTGAGATCCAAATAGTTTGCAAACAGCTTGATTTATTTACAGCCCTACAGAAGCAGGTCCAAAATTAAAATTAATAAATATATATTTAGATAAAAAGAAAGTGTCACATCCGCGAGTTAGAGCCTGACCGTATACGTGTACTGCGGTCGTTTATACTGCAGTATAAAGGTGTACGATCGGAGTCTAAATACGGATAAATACATAAAAATTTAAGTATATTAATATGATAAAATGAATAGAAATTTTATCAAATGAGACAATGCAATTTTGTGTTATGCACGCAAATCGAGACGACAGCACTGGGTCGAAATTGGATTTTTCGCTCGGTAGTGAAATTTTAATTTAAACATACCGGAATATAGAAAATATTATTTAAAGGTCATAGGTGGAGTTATAAGGTGAAATTTTAAGGTTTAGAGTTTGAATTATGGAAAATTGATTCTCAGTTCAGGTTTACAGCCTGATTTTTCGGATCGGGAGCTAGAGAGATGTGTTTATGATCACAATGGAGTCAATGTGATCGAAATTTAATTTAAAGATTTTTAAAACTGATAAATTAGGAATCGGACAGCGGATGAATTTTTACGGGTCAAATTAAGAAAAATGATTAACCCGTAAAAAACTCGATTTTTGTTCCGGTGGTCATTTTGCAAAATCGAAGTGACCGTTTCGAAGAGAAAATTATTTTATAATTTTTGAAATATTTAAATTGATGAAATTAAGTTGTTTGGAGGTTGAATTTTAGAGAATTTAAAATTTATTATGAAGAAAAATGAAGAAAAATTTTGATTGGTTGAAAATTTGTTAAGTCAAAATTAATTAGATTTTGATTGGGCCATGTGTCAATATTAAGAGATAGTTAATTATGTTATTGGCCAATAAGGAGGTTGATTAAGGAATTAAGTGTGATTAATTAATTTAATTGGGGTATATAAAGGAAATTAAATTGAATTTCATTAAAATATCAAATTTCTCATCTTCTTCCTTGCCTCTCCTCCATAGCCGAGAATCTCCAAGCCCTAAATTCCTTAATCTCTTCACTTTTGCTTCTTCAAATCATATTAATTATCAATTAAAAGAATTAGAATAAGATTGGTGTGGAGAAAAAGAGAAAAAGGGTGGAAATTTGGAAAAAAAGAAATCAAATAATTTCTTGATACCCATTTGAAGAAGGTGAGATTTTGTTCCTTTCTCCATATGATTTTGTTGATTTAATTATTGCCATAATTGTTTATTGAATTGTGGTTGAATATTGTTGAGAATTGCTTGGTAGAAAAATTAGGTTTTATGGCAAAAATATTGAAAAATTGGAGAAAAATAGGAAATGAAGAGAATAAGGTTTGAGGATGATGGATTGAGTGAAGAATTGATGAAAATAAATTTTAGGAATTTTTGTGGAATTTTTAGAGAATTTCCATAATTATGGCTAAATTTTACAAAAATTATTTTGGAGGAATTTTGCCTTAAATTGAAGATAATGGAGTGAATTGGAGTATATGGAGGTGGAAAATAAACTTTTGGATGGAAGAAAAATTTAATAGAATTTTTGGAGAATTTTTAAAATTTTAGCCTAATTATGGAAAAATTTATTGGGAGTTGTTGAATATTGTTTTGGTAAAATTGATGATGGAAAAGGAAAGAAAATGAGTTAAATTGATGATAGGAATTTATTTGGAATTTTTAGAGTAATTATGGAATTAATGAAAATTCTTGAATTGGAAATGAACACTAGAAGAATAAAAGAAATAAATGGAGAAAAATAGTTTTGGAGGTGGAAAAATAAAGAAAATCAAATATTATAAAAGGAAATTAATATTTGAATTTTTGGTCGCACGGGAAAGCGTGATGACGACCAAAACCGGAATTTATGCATTAAATATGCATAATAAGAAAATTTTTAATTATAGGATCTAGATATCCGTGAGAGCGAAAAATTTAATTTTTACTAGATTTTATGTCGTAAGGATTTCAATGGCTAATATTAATTTTCTATCTCTAGGTACGACATCGGGACAGACGCTACCCCGAGATAAGGGGAAAGAGCCGGCAGATACCGGCAGAGCGTAGAAGGTTAGTGCAACTACCCTTATAATATTAGTCATATAAATATAAATTATGTGAAAATTTGCATTTTTGCAATTATTGAGTTATATATATATTTTTGTATTACAGAAAATTTAAATGTTAAAAGTTATCTATGATGATAATTATTTTGTTATTGAAAGAATATTTATTTATTATCTGGAAAATGAAGTGAATTATGATTTTGAGAAATTTTCCCACATATTAGCCTAGATATGAGCTAGGGTATTGTTGGCATGCTAATAGGGTAAAAATTATGGTCCTGTGCATTTCTGTGGACCAAATAAATACTGTGATCCTGTGCATTTCTGTGGATCACCTAATACATTTTTCAGTCCTGTGCATTTCTGTGGGCTGAGTCATATTACATTTGGATCCTGTGCATTTATGTGGATCCTAAGTTGAGATGTAATATGATACCCCTTTGATTCCCTAGGAGCAAGTCTAGGATGTTATAATATGTGGGCATATGAAAAATTTAGATATTTGAGAACTCAACGATATATTGAGTTTTATAAAAATATTATATTATTGTATTTATAGAAAAATGTATATTTTATTTTAATAACTATTATTATAAGAGTTTTTGCACCACTGAGTTAATATACTCAGCGCGGGAGTTTGTTTTTCTCTCGCGTAGGTCATCAGAGTAGCAGAGAGCGTCATGACTTGTAGCTAGAGACGCTGAATTGGGGACCCGCATTATGGAGCACAGCGGTAGCAGTGGTAGCCACCCAGAGCGGGTTGGTCTTGTTGTTATATTTTGATATGTTTATATTTTGATATGTATATATATAAGTTTTTAAATTTCATTACATCATGTATATAAATAAGAAAAGAAGAGTGTGTATATTAAATCTCTTATATTAAATATATTTGTTTTAAATTAAATGAATATTTATTTTTGAAAATAATTTTATTTCCGGTAGCACCTCTTATCCGTCCGGTATACGGATGGGTGTACGGAAGGGTAGGGGGTGCGGTGAATGAAATAACCGTTGTCAAAGTAACAGCTATAGATAACGGCTGGGTCTCATCCACAGCATGAGCCTTACCTCAAGTCCACAGGACTGAGCCCACCCGCCGTCTCACTGAGACCAACGGGCTGCCGGGGTCCATGGCCCAATACCTCCAACCCATCTCCTGCTTACCAGGTAGGTTGTTGAAGGCAAGGGTCGAACCCTTGACCTCCCTTTAGCCTCAGTAAGAGACTACCAAAATTTTTTGCTTTTTTTTTTTTGAGGGGGGTTCTTTTTTTTTTGTGTACTTGCATCTTGAATCCCATTTTTCTTAATCCCTATTTTAATTCGTTACGCTTTCTATTGAAATGAAAAGTTATATAATATATAAATAAAATATATTATATATAAAAAATATATTAAAATATATTATATATAAAAATATAAAATAAATAAAATATATTAATATATTAAATATATTATATATAAAATAAAGATGCTGTCTAATTAGACCACGAATTACAAATATCTGGAAAAGCTCTATTGCTATTTCGCGGTACAATTGGTAGTCTCTTACTGAGGCTAAAGGGAGGTCAAGGGTTCGACCCTTGCCTTCAACAACCTACCTGGTAAGCAGGAGATGGGTTGAAGGTATTGGGCCATGGACCCCGGCAGCCCGTTGGTCTCAGTGAGACGGCGGGTGGGCTCAGTCCTGTGGACTTGAGGTAAGGCTCATGCTGTGGATGAGACCCAGCCGTTACAGAAAGTGAATCTTAAAATAGGAAATTGCAAGGTATTATTAAGGGAATAATAAGATGAAGAATGTAAATTTGAGGCTTCAGGTTGGGATATATCAATTTAAGGCTTTAGTAATGTGAATGGAGAGAGTGAAAGGAAGGGGAGAAAAGAAACCCCATGGATATAACCTTAAGCTACCATTGATTCTTAAAAACTTTAAGTAATGTTTGGTATCATAAAATTTGGAATAAAAATGAAATTCTCATTCTAAATTTAAATTTGGTAGCTAAAACATTTGATAATAGAATTTTAATTCTTATACATTGATTCTTAATATTTCAAATTTATTAGTATTTGAAATTTTTTTGTATTTTTTAAAAACAATACTTTCAACAAAATTAAACCAAAAATAAAAATAATATTTTAGTTTATACTATATGAACATACCAAAGAGAAATATTGGAATTTAAAAATACTATTATATGAATATGATTCCATTTTCCATAGAATTTTATTCTTTAGTATACCAAACATATTATTAGAGTGAACGGGACAATCAACCTATAACTTTTGGAGTGAATAAGGCAGATAGCAATTGCCAATTTATCCACTAAATAAACAATATATGCTTAATTGAACCATATTTAACTTTAGAAAACTATATAATTTTGAGCAGATATAGTGTACAATTTGCACCTTTGGCCAAATAAAAAAATTAGAATTTATTTATTTTTTAGAGAAATGTTCATGAGGAATGCACAAACAATATGTCAAACAACTTGTTTTGCTTACTTTTAGTAAAGAGAGAACAACACAATATCTTGCTATGTTGATAAACTGAGCCATAACAAACATATTTTTTTCAATAAAATTGAACCAATTTATAAAATTCCATTATTTTGCTATGAGTTTAGTCATGTTGATAAACTGAGCCATAACAAACATATTTTTTTCTTCTTCTTATTCTCTCCGGCCATTATCTAACCATTATAAAGAATAGGCTTTATGAAAGTGATTATGGTTGTTTGAATTTTTGGATAGCGGAAAACTTACTTATTGAGCGTTTACAATATATTTTCAATACTTCGGATATATTCGATTACTAGAATTTGAGCTTTAATTCATAACACGAACAGCTTGATTCTCTTAAAATTCAAGTGAGATTGTAGAAACTATTCAAAAAAAATTATAGAGAATCGCAGAAAGATAAGAAGATTTCTTTTTTACGTTCTAATACTTCTTATTTTTTAGCAGTTTTTTTTTTAAATTTATCCAAGTAGCAGTTTTTATCCAAATAAAAAATTGCCTAATGAAATGGATTTGGGCTGAGTCAAGTCCACATGGACGGCCTAAACTCATAAAACCCAACATCTCTCACTCACTTATAGTGAACTTGACTTATCCCAAAACGTCATCCCAAATATCAAATTTAAACAAATAATATTTCATATCGATGAACGAATCGTGTAACTTGAAGTGCACAAATTGTGGAAGCTCCAATATACAAACCTAACCATATGTCATATAAGAGACATCAACCTAAAAAATATTTACTCTTGAAAATGTGTTTATTTACCCCAAATATCTTTCTTAATATACTTGAATGAGTATCATTCAATCCCTTAAGAATTCATTCTCATATTATTCTTACAATTACCATTATTCTAAATTACTTCATGCTTTATCAAACGTAGTAACTTCGATCGGTAAATATCAATAGCGAGTGCATAAGCAAAAATACTTTTTCTTTCGCTTTCACATCAATTAGATTTGAATTAACTCATTTTTTTATGAGTGTTCCATTAAGTCAAATCATCTCATGACTATAAGATACATCATAAGATAGTCAATATTAATTCATCATATCATGATATAGTTATAAGTCACAAAAGGTAAAATTGTTTGAAATTTATTTCTAGAATTTTTAGAACTCACATAGCGAATAAGTAAGAATCCAATATTTTGTTTCCTAATAAGTCGTTTGGCATATGCAGTAAGAAATTCATGCTATAATGGAACTATTATTCTCTTGTCAAAGATGAAAATATTATATGTCTCGCTCTTAGTTTAAAATAAATAAACACCATATGAGTCTTAGCTTTGTTGCTCTGAATACGTCAAACTTGAAACTTTTATTTACACATTCAATAATGTTAAATAACAAGTTTCACACCCAGCTTCATTTATATAGACACATGAATGATGGAGAAGTCATTCACATTGATTCTTATATATATATAAATAATCTCATCTTAATCCTTATCAATGCGATTTTTTTTTTCAAAAATGAAATCGAAACCACTCTCACTACGTCTTAGTTCAAAATAAATAAATACCATATGAGTCTTAGCTTTGTCGTTCTGAAAGCGTCAAACTTGAAACTTTTATTTACACATTCAATAATGTTAAATAATAAGTTTCACACTCAGTTTCCTTTATATAGACACATGAATGGTGGGGAAGTCATTCACGTTGATTTTTATATATATATAAAGAATCTCATCTTAATCCTTATCAATGCGATTTTTTTTTAAAAATAAAACCGAAACCACTTTCACTGTGTCTTAGTCATTCACTTAATGACTCTGCATTTATGGTCTCATCTCTGCTCACTCCATAAGGCCAAAGGTGATTACTCATTCGAGTTAGTCAATCTAAGTCCATTGACATACTACAATGAATTGTGCTAACTAGTATTTACAATATATTCATATAAATCATCAATCAACTAAATCGATATATTATTTGTAAAAACCAAGTGATATGACACAAATATATATATTGATTACATTCTACATAAACCTAGGAATTTTACATGTCTTGCAAATGCAATCCTAGCTATTGGTTTAGTAAGTGGATTTGCTACCATTTTGTTTGTAGAAATGTGTTTCAGAATTACTTTCATTTTTTACGATCACGACTCTAATATAGTGATATCTAATATGGATATGTTTGGTTTTTCCATAATATTTCAGATCCTTAGCATAAGCTAATGCAACCATACTATCATAATGGATTGTCACAAGTTCAAATGTTGTCTTGACAATCTCTAAGTGTTGCAAAAAAATTTTCAACCAAACTGCCTCTCGTATAGCTGAGAAACATGTTACATACTTAGTTTTCATCGTTGATAAAGTTATACAAGATTGCTTTTTGCTACTCTATGAAATTGCACAATCATTAAGTAAAAATGCATATCTAGAAGTTGATTTGCGCTGATTGATATCACATCTCCAATCAACATTTGTATAACCAATTAAGATCATATCTTTTTCTTAATAGCACAAAACACAGTTTGGAGTTCCTTTAAGATATCTCAATATTCCCTTGACTACCATCCAGTGTTTCAGACCTGGATTAGATTAAAATTTACTTACTAGCCCAATGTCATAACAAATGTCTGGACGTATGCACATCATTACATACATCAAACTATCGACAACACTAGAGTAGGGTACTTTGGACATTCGTTCTTTTTCATCTAATGTCTTGGGACACATATCAAGACTAAGACTTAGATTTTTTTCGATAGGGGTATCCATAGGCTTATATTCATGCATATGGTAACACTTCAATATTTTCTTGATATAAGTCTCATGAGATGGATCCATAAGTCTTTTAGAGCAATCCCGTAAGATCTTAACACCAAGTACATAGCTAGCCTCACCCATATCTTTCATTTCAACGTTTGATGATAACCATTTCTTGGTAGTATTAATTAACTTTTTATCATTTTCAGCTATTAAAATGTCATCAATATATAAGGATCGAATTATAAAATCATTATTATAACGTTTAATATACACGCAATGGTCTTTCTTCATCATCGTTAAATCGTCATTTAACATGACTTGATGAAATTTAAAGTTCCTCTGTCTTGATGCTTGCTTAAGATCGTAAATGGATCTTTTGAGTTTGCAAACTTTGCGCTTTTGTCCTTTAAGTTCAAAATCTAAAGGTTGATCCATATAGATCTCTTCATCTACTTTTATATTAAGAAAAATATTTTTAACATTCATTTGATATAATTCTAAGTCTATTTGTGCTACTATAGCTAAAATGAGGCGAAATAATGCAAAATTGACCACATATGAGAATATATTTTCATAGTCAATTCCCTCTTATTGTGTGTTGTAGCCCTTGGCTACTAACTGAACTTTATATCTTTCTATTGTCTCATCTATCTTACGTTTAATTTTGAGAATCCACTTGTTCCTAATAGTCTTATGACCTAATGGTATTTCAACCAAATTACAGACTTGATTGGACATCATTGAATCCATTTCCTTTTCCATAACTTTAATCCATTCATTAGCTTTAGGACTAGAGATAGCTTATTGTACTGTTTTAGACTATTCTTTATCCATAGCAATCATAAAAGCTTTTTCCTCAATCTTAAATAGACGACGAGAAATTTTATCACAATTACTATTTCGATATTGAGATTGCTCATGGTCTTGCTCCATATGAACAAAATCTGGCATACTTTCACTCCCATTTGCTTTAGGAGGAGCATTATATTCCATATTATTTTGCTTTGTGAAAGCTAAATCAATCATTCTTGTGCTCCCACTAGTCTCAGGATCTTGTATTTCATAAAATTGAAAATCCTTATTTATCTCACATGTTTTAGGAAAAGTCATTTTCTAAGAAAATGACATCTCATGACTCAATTTTTGTTACTCTTCCATTTGTATATTCCACCAAAAATACATATCCTTTTGATAATTCTGAGTATTTTATAAAAATACACTTCTTCCCTCTCGATTAAAGCTTTCTATATTCATAAAAGTGTTGTGGATATAAGTCGTGCATCCCCATGGATGCATATTGCTTAACTCAGACTTTTTGATTTTTCATAATTCATATGGGGTGGAATTAACAGATTTTGATGACGCACGATTTAGAATGTAGGCAACAGTCATTAATGCATTTTTCCAAAAAGAAATGGATAATTTAGCTTGCCCCATCATTGACCTAACCATGTCCAACATAATTCTATTTATTCTTTCTGTTATGCCATTTTGTTGTAGAGTAGAAGGAATAGTTAGTTGTCCAGCTATACCCTTATCATCACAATAATTTTTGCATAAATCAGATAGATATTCACGTTATTTATCGGTCCGCAAAGTTTTGATATTCAAATTTAATTGATTCTCAACCAATTTACTATAACATATGAAGCAATCTAATAGTTCAAATTTATGAAAGATTAAATGAAGGTGATCGTATCTAGTGAAATTATCTATGAAAGTGATGCAATAGCGAACACCGTGTCTTGCTCTCACATTCATTGAGCCATAAATGTCATAATGTATAAGATATAAAGGAAATGTGACTCTTTTGACTTTGTCGAATGGTAATCTTGTTGTTTTTCCAGCTAAATAATGCTTACAAATAGATAAATATATTTTCTCAACATATCCTAAAAGACCAACATTTGCTAATCTTTTTAATCGATCTTGTCCAATATGTCTTGATCTAGCATGTCATTTAACATCAACATTTAACAAACTATTACTAGAATTGCCAATAACAAATACAGATTGATTAACTTCCATAAAAATAGTATCTAGCACTATAAAACCATTCAACATATATTCAGAACCATAAAAAATATTATCCGTAAGTATTTTCACACAACCACCTTCAAATACAATTTTAAAACCAAGTCATAGCAAAATAATAATATAAACTAAATTTCATTAAACATCCGGAGTATAAAACACATCATGAAGATAAAACATGTGACCTCCCCGCAACACTAGCTTGTAGGTACCAATGCCAAGTACGTTAGTAAAAACATTATTTCCTATATAGATTTTTCTACTTCATTTTGGAATTCGACGAAATTCCATAAAGGCATATAGGTCCCTTGCTATGTGGTCGGTTGCTGTTGAGTCTATAGTCCAATAAGGAACAGTTTCAGCTAACATCAAGCAATTACTAACATATAAATCAGATGGACTAATTTGGTCATACAATACATTTGGCTCAATGAAATTACGAGCAAAGTGACTAGGCTTCCCACAATTAAAGCAACTTATGTTATTGCCTTTCTTGCCACTCCGTTTCCTACGTTCGCGTTTATTTCTACTAAATTTGGCTTTGTTTGCTCATTTGTCTTGCCATTTGACCTTACCCTTCCATTTCTTTTGTCCAGAGCCCGAAGCCTCTTCATCAAACTTATCAGCGAGAAAACAATCCTCTTTCAGCTCAACATGTCAGATAACATCATCAAAATTTTTGATGTTGTCATTATAGGTAAAGTTGACACGCATGTGTTCCCAGACTTTTGGAAGAGAACGTATTACAGCTTAGACCTATTACTCATCAGCCATCTCATGACCGATACCTTTTAGCTCACTTATCATATTAGACATGACAATAATGTGTTGTCTCATTGTATGATTAGAATTCTTCTTATAGACATCAAATTTCAAAGTCAAATAACGTAGCTTTGTTGTCAAGGTTCCACCAAACTGAACCTTAACAACATTCAAAACTACTTGGACTGAGTAGTACTTCTCAAAGCATAACATCAAATCATTTCCCATGCTACTCAGCATCAATATATGAGAAACTTTGTCATTGGGCTTATAGGCTTGATATGCCTTCATATCCTGCCTATGTTGAGCAGTGTTACCATGCTCAGACTCAGCCATTAGTTATGATATAGTTTCCAGCATATCTTGCTCTTCCAGGAGATATTGAATTTTTCGATGCCAAATGTCATAATTTTTATCATTCAACTTATTTCTTTAGTTTAAGTCAGCAATTATACTTTTTGTTGCAATCATTTCAACTATTTAGAAATAATGATCATAATTAATATTAGCATAATTCATTATCATAACAATCATTTCATATCACAATATTTTAAATTAATCAATAATAACCTAACATAAGCAACAGAAACAAAATACTATTTACACAGTTCAATCAATTCTCACTGATATAATCCAGTTATCATTGTTTAATTTAAACATGTGCCAATAATTATATTAGATGAGATTCACTTATCTACCAATCTAATATTCTCACAATATTACATACATATATAATTTCATGTAATATATATATTTAAAAATAAACATTAACAATGAGTCTTATAAGCATTAATTATATATTTAAAATAAAATAAAATAATACTAAAATAATTTAGAAATAACATATTGTCACATAAAAAACTAAACATTTTTTAATGTTGAATTCAATTCATTCATCTTTTGGTTGAACCGATAGTTCTTTCTTAACAAATTCTTTTTTTGCCAATGTACCAGAAATCTTTCTCATTCATGAAAAACTATTCACTGACTGACTAGATCGCTTAATACCATATTGTATCTGGTGCTTCAATTCCCGAGTCAATTCTTCATCGAAATTTATATAAGTTAAGTCGTTAATATTTCTTTAAATGTCTTCATTTCATATTTCCATGAATCAGGTAAGAAATCAATAGTTATGGATATCTATTGTTCTACAATTAAATTATATTAATCAGCAAACATTACATAAAAACTTTACAATTTATAGAACATCTTATCGATATGTTTTGTTAGAGAATGTTTCAGATATTTCTTATATGTACATAATCGCTCCAAAGCGATAAACATCATATTCCTCACTATATGTTTGAACAAATTAAAAATAACATTAGACATCATCAGATATAACATATTTCATGTGACAAAAAAAATTATTTCTTAATAATTATGTTCCAATTTGCATATTTTTTTCCAAATTTTATATCAGAAAGTCATAAAAAATTCTATTAAATAGGAAATTAAAATTTGATAATTTTTAAAAAACATTTGGACCAAAATGGAAGTTTCACGCACCTCCATGCATCGAAAAGAAGTGATCCCACTCACTCCAAGCGCTGTCATGTGCCCTCACGCGGTGAACACTCGCTATCCATACCTGCTACATCATTAACACGTCAGCGTCTATGTGACCTAACCAAAGTGATCCACATGGCAGGATATGCACGTGTCATGGACATGTGGTGTGACACGTAGATAGACATGTTAGCCAAAAAATTGTCATGTCATCCTAATGAGTGAGCGTCATGTGGAACCTATATGCCACATGTGCGTGAGGCGCCGCCTTATATTAGTTATTTTCGGTTGTTTTTTTAAATTTTGCATGTTTTAGACGTTTCTAAATCTACTGTGATTATTTTTAGTCAATTTTAGATTTATTTAGGTCATGTTTGGAAAACACATATACTATCCGAAAGTGGGAATCATATTTAACATGATTTCGATAAATTAAAAAAACCTTAATTTCGATCATAAATTTTAAAAAAATCATATAAAATCAACCACTCATCAGAAAAATATGCAAAAATACTCATTAGAAAACTTAGTTAGAAATCTTGTGACGAGAGTTTTTCAACTATACAAAATTCGAACTATGAAACAGAGGAATCAATTTCACGAAAATTGAAAAAATTTTGGATTTTCATAGTTAATTACTCAAAAATCATTTTAATCACGAATTAAAGTACAAAAACACACAACCATATTTTGATACCAATGTTAGAATTTTCAGATAGCGAAAAAAGAATTCGCAGTATATTTTTAATACTTCAGGTATATCCGATTATTAAAATTTGGGCCTTAATTCACAACACGAATATCGTTATTCTCTTGAAATTCAAGTTAGATTGTAGAAACTCTTCAAAAAAGTTACAAATAATTGCAGAAAGAGAAGAAAAATTCTTTTTATGTTCTAATACTTTTTTTTTTTGGAGCAGTTTTTGTCATTTATTTATCCAAGTAGCAGTTTTTATCCAAGTAAAAAGCTACATAATGAAATAAGTTTGGATTGGATCAAATTCACATGGGCAGTCCAGACCTATAATTTCCAAGCCACCATTATAAAGCGACGTTGCCTTCAATAGGTTGCTGGTGACCAGTGTTAGCATTTTTTCCTGGTAGTTACTGCAAGTTTAGCAAAATGGTGGTGCATAAACATTGAACAGAGGGCAAGAGGCAAGGCACGACATTCATAGGGCCTGTTTCTAGTGTGCAACATCGTTTTGAAGAATAGTTTTATTAACCTAGACGACAACGTTTTTGTTGATGTAGCACAATACAATTGACTATAGATAAAGGGCTTGTATTTTTTATGCGGCGTCATTTGTAAGGAAGAGACTTTGTATACTTGGACGATAGCGTATTAACTATAGAAAAAGAGGGACAATTCTAGATCTTCATTGTAATGTCTACAGTAATATGATGTACTGGCTTATATATATATATATATATATATATATATATATATATATATATATATATATATATTAATAGAATAGATTGTTCCATTGTGTTTTGTGTTGAGAAAATCTGTCTATTTGACATGAAAAATTGAGTACATCCACTTAATTTCTATCAATTCTTATATGCTAGGCTTAAGTAATATCTAACTTTTTTAATAAATGTAAGAATATCTTTATATATATATATATATATATTTTAAAAAATAAAATAAATTTTTATTTAAATAAAAAATATGATGCATTATAAATATAAATTCATCATATAATTTGCGACTTTATATGTTTATATGTGATGATGGCCTGAGATGGACCTTCCCATGGACTTACTCCATTTTACACCTTATCATCAACTATATTAAGTAAATATTAAATTCTTAATTATATAAATTTATGGATGCATTTAAAATTTTTTGTATCTCGAACTAAGAGCAAATAATAATCCGACACTTAATATTCAAAAAAAAAATATTTTAAATTTTTTTTTCTATTTAGACAAACAAATTTGTTTTTCTTATTAGATAAACATAGTTTAACATATGAGATAAATTGATAATCGCTCAAAAATAGATGAATATTATTCACATTTTCTTTTCAACATATTACACTTATTTTGTAATTAGTCTATATTATCAATTTAATTTATTAAATAAAATCATAAATTTTAAAAATAAAATTTTAATGATGTGAACTCATTATAAAATAACGGTCCATTTGGTACATAGAATTAGTCACTATTCTTATTTTTGATTCAAAAAATTAAGCATAACTTAATAATTATATGAAATAAGTTTTAACCAATACTCACATCTCTCATGTCTTTAATAATCTCTATATTTATAAAATTGGAAACCCTAAACTAACTTTACTATTTTATTTTTTTTGAAAAAAACTTTATTTTAGTATAAAAAATAATATTTAAGTAATTTATTTATTTTATTAATTTATCCATTTACTTAAACTATCATACCAAATATAAAATTATAAATTTAAATTAATTAATATTAAGATTAAAATATTTATACCAATAAGAATTAACTTAACTAATTCTATATCTTAACTAAATTCTTAATTAATACTAATCCTATAATTTAAGCCATCCGCGAATTAAATGGGCTTTATTTGTTAAAAAAAATATTAAAAATAAATTATTAGCAGCATTTTAAAAAAAATAATTGTGGCGTACAATTTAGATTTTTGTTCTAGTTAAATGTTATGGCCAGTATTTATGATGCCACGCTTGAGTGGAGTGGAGAGACACACACCTGTGATGTTAATAGTTACGTAGAAAGAATCAAAAGAAATTTAAGAGACCATAAGAAACAAGTGGTTCCAAAACACTGTTCAGTTTGGGCCCTTATCTAGACCACGTGTATTCTATGCTGCCTACGCACACCACCTCAACACCATACGTAACACTACAAAACCATAGTTAATAGCTTAGAAAAAAAACAAAAAGATAAACAAAAAATTGTTGAATAAATGCATTTATTACACTCCTCCTCTATATGATAAACTGATTTTATTAAAATTGAATACACCCCTAGGGTTAAAATTGATCACTTCACGAGGTTATATAGTAAAAACTAAAACATTAATTTCTTGAAGCAAATTGAAAAGAATTCAAATTCAAAATTATCTTTGTTTTAATGCAATGTTGAGGTCTTGAGGACACCACAATTTACAAATCTTATTTTTTTTTGTTAGTTATATAGTTTCATTTCGCGCTAGATCGATTAAAAAATAAAATATTTCAACTCAAATTATTTATTTTTATCCATTTTTTAATATTATTTTTTAATTATTTTTCATTATTTTGGTCTATTTTTAATATTGGATTTTAATCCTAATTTCATGATTTCTCATTTTCATTAATTATTTTAATTTGAAGTTTTTTATCTTTCTATCTTTATTATTTTTCATCTACTATTATTAATGAAATTATTATAATGTCTATCACGAGCTACATATGTGCTTTGAGAAATAATTATATACAATAATATTAATAATGATGAACAGTTTTATGAAGAAAAAATTCAATGATGATGATGAACAAAAGAAGACAAAAGGTAGAAAATTACAACGAGCATTTAGAATCCACTCTCCGTCTTTTCTGTGAACAGCATTTGGCGGAGACAATCCTAAAAGCCAATGTCTTCAGTCTCTGTTTACCTTCGACTTCACCTATTTCATTTGACAGTTGACACCACCACTCCACCACCCTACTCCTTTTTTTTCTCTTTTCTAGACCATCAAAAACTAGATAAAGTTTCAATTTTTACGTTTCATTTCTTCTTTTTGGCGGGAAGTGGAAAGCAGTCCGCCGCCGCCACCGATAATAACGATGGTGATGCACGATGCTGATTCTCCTCAAGTTTTGAAAATAGCTGCCGGCAACTCTTCTCCTACCTCGGCCGATAACTTCCGTCAAATCGATGATGTTTTCTTGCAGGTGCGCCTATAACATATATAACCATACACAAAAACTGATGATGCTTTTTTTTTTTTTTCTCTTTTTTGTTTGGAGTTGTTAATTATTAATTGTTATTTTCGACTTTCTAAGTATACATATCGAGAAAGTAAATCGAAATAAAAATTTTTGAGATTAAAATTCTTGTGTGAAATGTAATCTAACGTAACTATGGAAGATTGCAATCATAGAATACTGACTGGCTTAGTTTTTGCCTATTCTTCAAATTTTCTGAGCGTAAAAGAAAAAAAGGGAAAATTCAACAATGGCCATTTCAGGCATAAGTTTCTGTTTCCTCTGTTTTAAAAATATCATTCTAAATTCAATTCTAGGTGCCATTTTTTCAATCAATTATAGTAGAAGATTTTGTTTATCTTACTTGCTGTTGTCTTTTAACTACACTGCAACTGTTAAAAGTTTTGTTTGAAATCTCTCAATTTTATGATAGGAGTGTATTTTCTTAATATAGCAAGCCAGGCAATTGTCTTATTGTTTATTTCCATGGTCTGAGCAGACTCAAACAAGAATATGGCTTGGAGAAGTCCTCAGGACAAGATTAAATGAGCAGCTCAGTATCGCAGATTTGCTCGCTGATGGGGAATTGCTGTATGTTCCTATTGCTTACAACCCATCTAGTACTTACTAGATGGGGGGTTAGTGTGGCATTCATTTACAATATGTGTCTCTCTGCTATGTTATCATATGCTTGAAATGATTTCATTATTTTTTTCTTTTTTTTTTGGTCTTCTAATTTTATAGGTTTGAAGTATCTCGAGAAGTATGGAAAATGATGCTGTCAAAGCGTTTGGAGCTAAAATGCTTAAAAGCATATGAATATGAACCATTTGCTTCTAAGAATAGTGGGAGATATATGCCTTACTCGTATGTTGATTCATTTTTGAAGGTAAGTTTGCCATTCAACTTTCTTCACTGTTAAGATGTCAATTAAAGAGGAGTAACCTAGGTTTCATAATTTTTCCAATTTCATTGTCCGAGTCCAACTAACCATTTTTGAATGTGCACCTTTGATTTAGTTACTCAATTAAAATTCTTATGAAATTCACATACAGGTTTTATGGTAATCAGTTTGAACTTTTTTCAAATTCAAATGTTGAAAATTAGTGTTCATATGACTGATCTCTCTCAGACCCATGTCTCGCACATAACCTCTATGAGCCTATTTTTGTTCCTTACAAATGCAATCAATAACTTGTTTCTCTGAGCTCTCTTTATCATGAATATTCCAACGATGATTTTAAATCTTTACTATTTTGTTTATACAAAGTCGTGCACTTCAAAGGGCTGAATTGAGATTTTTATTAATAAATTTCAGGGATTTGATGGTTAATATTATAGGTTTCTCCATCACTCCTCTAGTATTAATTGAAGAATGAATTTTTTTCTGATAAATTTCAAAAAGATTGTTCAATCTCCAAAGAATTTTTTTTCTTAATAAATAAAAAAATGCCACATTTTCTTCTGTGGTCATTGAGACGAAGGAATAGCTTTCTTTCACAGGCAGCAATATAGTTTTGTTAGGCAGTCCTCCATTTTATTTAATACCTAAAGAAATTTGGGTTGCTAATATTTCCTTTCTAGATGGTGTTCTTAGTTGTTTTGAATACAATGTTACACCACATAGCATTGCTGCACAGCAAAACAGAGTATTTTGCTGCATGCTAAAGAAAATTATTCTTTCTATCAATCACAACTAGAGCTTAAGTGCATTTTTTTCTTTAAAAAAGTTTTTTGTCAGGAAATTTTTTTAGAGCCATAAGGAATTTAGGATATAATTACTGACATTTAGATCAAATGCTAATGTTTCCTTTCTAATTGGCATTTACTTATCTTGCTGTTCAGAATGTGTTAAAATTTGTTAAATATCAATAACTCAAATCTATTATTCACCTAGAAGCTTGCTACTTAGTTATATTTTAATTTTTTCATCATTGTCATTTTATTTTATTGTAGATATGCAAAATCTTGGGAATGGATGGCATTGATCTCTTTTCTCCGTCAGACGTTGTTGAGAAAAGAGATACTCGAAAAGTTTGCATGTGTATACGTGCCCTTTCAATGAAAGCAAGATCTGTGCATTTAAATGTAAGACAGTAATTCAGATTTTCTTGGTCTATAAAATTTTCTGCTTGTGCCTTCATGATGTAATTGCTCATGTCAAATTGACAATGCTGCTGTAGGTTCCAGATTTTGATATTGTTACGTATACAGTAGCTATGCCTACGGATATGGTTGGTTATATCCGAAGAAGCTGGGAGCTCTCACACTTTGACTATGCCAATTCTTCAAGCCTCAATCCACACCAGAACTCAAGACAAAGATCTAGGCAGGTAGAGAAATATATCTTACTTCAACAAGAAAAAAGATAAATTATGTTGCGATCTAACAAAAGAATTTGTTGAAGATTTCAATTCTTTGGTTTCTACTGACAAAGCTAGGAATCATATTGTTTTCAGTAAAGTTGTTTGGTTATTGACTTTGTTGTCTATTCTTACATTTAATACTCTATCCTTAACTGTAGGAACATTCAAAGGCAATATCTGAGAGAAATCATGGTCTGTCTTTCGAAGAGTTTGATGACACAGAAATTAATTCAATGCCTGAATCTGATAGCTCAGCCACCAATTTTTCATATAATTCATCTTTTGAGATAAGCTCCGAATTAATTATGGCTTCAGGAGTATCCTCGGTAGTAAAACATGATTCTTTAGATGTAGGTTGTGTACAATTAGATGTTGAAAGCCAAGAAGAAGAGGAGTCCATCAAGTGTCAAGCGGAGGAAGTTTGTTCAAATGAATTAGAGGGATCCTTTTTCTCACACCAATTAGAATGTGATCACCAGCAGGATAATATGGCATCTCCCTCTGTTGTTGATTCAAATAGTCAATTAGGTGATTGCGTTTTTAATGCAGAAAGTGGGGGCATTAATAGCTACAGAAGTAATGTGGTGGACCTGATTTGTATTAATCACTTTCTGAAACATGGGGCCTCAGTTGCAGGGGATTCTTTGCAATGCAGCACACCAGAAAGTACGATTACTGATGATCAGCAAGCAGTATCAGCTATTATGGGCAATGGAACTTATTCTAGTGACTCTATTGTGCTTGATGAGAAAAATAATATTTTCAATGCACGTCTGAACAGTGGTTCTTGTTGCTCGAAAGCAACTGTGATTCTCGAAAATGAATTTACAAGCCAATCTTTTGGTGGGGATGATGTTGAGGTGTGTTCTGTTGGCAGTGTGAACTCCAGGTCAGTTATGCGGAACTTGGATTTTGATGATCACTTGGAAGCTGAAGATGCTCTTAAAAATGCCTGTTTCTATGAAACAAAAATTGGCAAATTGGATGGAATGAGCATGAAACTAACAGAAGGATTGAAATCTCAGGACACGGTCAAATGTAAAACATCAGAGCAGATAGTATCAACTAACAACAAAGAAGAATCTCTTCACATGAGAGGCATGGATATTGACTTATCTTCTCCCAAGTGTGTTCTAGCTTCGGATGTAGATTTTACTGGATATATGGATCATGACATGCCATATGATAAAAACGGATGCATGTCTCAAATAAATTCAAATGTTGGAGATGGTGAAGAAAAAGAGTTGTTTGCTGCCCATTCTTGCTTTTCACATGGGTTTTCCCAGTGGGATCAGAAAGGCAAATGCCGAATTGCTGTAGAACCAATTGAAAATGATGGTTGTGAATCTTTATCTCTATCTCCTTCATTAGTAGATTCAAATGAGGGAAATCATGAATTTATTAAAACTGAAGTTGCTGAAGATGCCTTACGGCATAAGAAAACCAAGTCTATTGTTGCAGATGCTGTTAAATTAGATCCTCATGCTTGCGAACAACCAACTACATGCTCTGATAACATAATAAATGGATCGCACAAGGACCTCAGTGACTCTTGCAATATGGCTGAAAACTTAAATGTGAACAAGGTGCATCATATTTTGATGCTCATGTTTTTTGGTTGACTTTATAATTTACAGTCTCAGCTTTGTCTCACATGAGTATTTTCGTCTCACAGGATGAAGGAAGAATTCACGAGATGCAGATATCGGCTGCTGAGCAAACAGATGATCGAACTACAGGGATAGCAGCGAGCAAGCCTCAGAAAAGGCCATTCCTTAAAGCTGTTGTAAGTGGAACAGCAGCAGTTGGTGCAATGTTTCTTTTGCTTCACTTCAGGTTTGTTTGAATACAGGGCTGGCTGAGTGCCTTTTGTCTAAACAAATATTCTGAAAGTTGTGATAACTTGCATTATTTCATTCGTATTTCCCTAATTTTGCATGGCAGGAAAAATGGAAGAGAGAACTCAGGCGAGTCAGGTAAGCAAGCTAAGCAATCTAATCGAGTTAGGAGCGCGAATGGCGTTTATTTCTCATCGGCGAAGGGGCATTCAGCTCATAGATTAGATGGAACATATCCAGCAGAAAAGCTTAAGCTTGGACAGCGATGAATGGTGCATCGCACATAAGTTGAGGAGAGAAAGAGAAAGAAAAAGGGTATATATACACACAAACATAGAACATAAATATTCTATGATATCTAAGATCAGCAACTATTTAGCCACAAGCATAGGGTCACTGCAGTTGCTTTGCTGGTGGTGGTGAAGCGAAAGCTCCTGAACAGTTTTCTGTTGTAATTTGTATGAATTAATGACATGATCCTGATGTGAAAACCTGTCACTTGAGACATATTTAGAGAATTTTGTTAAAGCATACAAGTTCTTGCCTTCTTGGCATGCTAGTAGTAATGCAGAAAAGTATTACTTAATATTACATCATGGACTGTGTCATTTATTTAAATGATAAAAGCTTTTATTTTTTGAAATATATTAAAAAATTAAAGGCTATTTTGCACTTATAAATGAGGTCAGGTTATAATATAATACGAATCTGAATACATAATATAAAAATTGTGCTTAATCTACCAATATCTTTTACAAACTTCTTCGAAAACTACACCAATCATGCATAAGTAAACCTGTTCAAAGTTAGGCCCGGTCAGTTAGAGTGATATGGACCGATTAATCAATCCATGATCAATTCTACAAGTCCTATTCATTAATTTGGGTTATGCAAAAATTAAAACTTAAATTGGTCTATTAAGATTGTTAATCACTAGTTTTAATTGGTTAATTGCAAGCCATTATTTATTCAAATTACAATCTATAAATTTAGTTTATAAAACAAGAATATATTTCAATTTCTCTTTATAGGTATTAATTACAAATTACAAGTTATAAAACATCATTCGGATATAAGAACTTAAAACAAAAAATGTAAAAATTTAAGATAAAATATCAACTTTATATAAAAATATGTTTAATAGAGTGAATTGAGGAGAAATAAAAATAAAAAGTTCCTCACGAATCCATTAGTAAATTTATTGTAAAACCAAACGACATTTCATTAGCAGTAATGGCTGCACTACATATCAATTACCTAAATTTCAATTTCATCTTGCTTTTGTAACAATTTGATTTAAAAGTTTAGGGAATGCCTATTGATTGATCTTAAGGCACAGCGGGTGTTCCTTATAAAAGCCTTTATTCAATAATCACATCCGAGAGAAATGCAAAAGCTTCCGATGTGATCTGTTATCCGAATCAAAATAGTTGATTCTTTTGCCTATTCTTGAATTTTTTTTGGAACAACTATTCTTGAATCATTTCATTAAAGTCAGATGCCCCTTAACTCCTATTTTCGCTAGATTAGGCCCAACATTGAAACTCAGTGTCAGACTTCCGGATAGGCTGACAATAGATGCAACATTTTTTAGGTATTCTGAGTTTATTTGGATCGTTAAAATTATAACGGCGAACTCCATTAGATTCGAACCAGTTACAGATTCAGATAGAGGGTCTTAGATTTCTGTATATATATATATATATGCAAAAAAATATAATTAATTATATATTTTTTTGAATATTTTTATAAATTGATGAATTATAAATATAATTGGGAGTTGGAGATTTAAAGTATAATTTTTTTATTATTATGAACAATATTTAATTTTATTGTTTTAATATTATTTTTGAATAATTTGACTAATTATTTTAATTTGAATGTGTTGAATTAAATTTTATATTTTATTTAATTTTGTAACATGATAAATTATTTGTACATTTTTAAAATTTTAATTATTTAATTAATTTAAATTTTATTTTAAATTTTTTAATAATAAATGAATAATTATGCAAATTTTTGATATTAATTGATTTTGAAATAATTATTAATATTTTAATTTTAAATGGATTTAATCCGATTCGGTAACCGGCAAGACACTTTTCGGGTGTAGCTTAGCCGTTGTCACTTGCTACTTCCGGATTTGCATTCCGTGGCTAATAATGGACGCAGGAAAAACCCGCACAACCAGAAATTTAAACCCACATCAAAAACAAAGGGAAAGGAAAGGAGAATACTATTAGTAACGTCTCCACATGAGATGATGATGGCTACGGACTTATCTCCTTCCACACTTCTCTTCACCGGAATCCCTAACTCTAAACTTATTTCCCAATCAAGATACTCTAATTCGTCATTTCTCTCCGTCTCCACACCTCTCTCCAAATCCAGGACTGCCGTCCCTAGGCTCCGTTTCTTATGTCAGACCGCCGGAACTCAGTCCACAGATGTATCCGATTTCGATTTCGCCGTTGAAGTCGGCCGTCATCGTCTTTCCAAGGTTAATTATCTGTCTCTTTTATTCTCTGTCGAATATTTCTATTTTTGTTGTAAAAATTCGAGGTTTAATTCCGTTTTGTAACTGCAGGTTCCTATCTCCAATATCAGAAATTTCTGTATTATAGCTCATATTGACCATGGCAAATCAACCCTGGCCGATAAGTTGCTTCAAATGACTGGAACAGTGCAGCAGCGTGAAATGAAGGAGCAGTTTCTTGATAGCATGGACTTGGAAAGAGAAAGAGGCATTACTATCAAATTACAGGTACGAAGCTTCTTGCCTTTCTTTTCTTCTTTTTTTTTTCCTTCAATTTTTTTCTTGGACCTAGGTACGTTATGATGTTGAACATGTGAATATCATCTTCATTTCGGTATAGATATGGTATAGCTTAATATTATTCAGTGTAAGCCGTCTTCACTTTCTAGCTTGAGCTTGTGGTTTATAAGCTGTAGATCTAATTATGAGTATGAGATGCACTTAATATTCATTTACATTCAATTCTGGATATTTGCTGGTACTAGTTGGGAAGTTCCTAACATGAACATTTGCACTACGTTGTCATAGATTCTTAACAGATATTGATTATAAATATTTCCTTTATTTTTCTGGTGATGTGTCTATTCTTCTATTGTTGATTGTGACAGGCAGCCAGGATGCGCTATGTTTATGAAAATGAAGCTTATTGCCTGAATCTGATCGATACTCCTGGGCATGTTGACTTTTCCTATGAGGTAGTTAAATATGACAGGTCTCTGTGTTTTTTTTTCAAGTATTCTGATTCATATAATTTCTTTTATTTCATTTTGTTTCTTTATTGGTAATACACTGCGGGTTATGGATTATTTGATATTTAGCCAGTCTAATTTGAAGGAGAAAAACAAATTATGGCCTGCAACTAAATTGACACTCTGATTTTTTGAGATTTGTCTTAAACTTCTTATGTGAATAACATCACATTTGATGGGTGAATACATTGAAAATTTTGCCTAACCTGCTAAATCCTTGGGCAGATTACTTGTTACCTGAAAGACAATGGTCTCTTACTTGGATTTTGTGTTGTTATTGAACTAGAAAAAGTAATGAATGATGAAATAGAAAACAGATAATGCATTGTAACTATAGTACAAGTAAGTTCCTATAAATTGTACAATTGCTCAGCAAATCTATACAATGGTCTGTATTTACTAGAGAAACTGAGATGGCCAAAAGTAGTCAAAGGTATAAGTAGTATGTACTAGCTTCATTAAGTTGAATCTCAAAGTTTGTGATTAGTTCAGAAGATATATTGGATGACAAAGTCATTTAACATGTACATACATAGGCAAATGTAGTCATGAATTATATATGTAATAGTGTGGTGATTTTAGTAAGATTAGATAGCAACTGAAACTTTAAAGAGAAAAAAATTACAGAATAGAAAAGGAAAAAGGTTGGATCCTAGCGAAGAGATAATAGTGACTGATTGTAGATATTAAGAAAGTTATTTTATGTCAAATATCTAAAGAATCTATGTTGTAGGTTTGTTTGCTATAACATTGGCTCAATTACTTGGCTTGCCAATCATCTACAGGTTTCTCGTTCTCTGGCTGCATGTGAGGGTGCTCTCTTAGTTGTTGATGCTTCTCAGGTGAATTATAAACGCTAATATGGGTATGGCTAAACTATAGTTAAAGTTTGTATATATAAATTCAGATCTTGTATAGAACCTATTTTTTGCATGACCTTTTACATACTAATGAATTTTGTTATTTGTATAACTGTCATTGTTGAGAGGTTTTTGTTTTGCCATAGGGAGTGGAAGCACAAACACTGGCTAATGTTTATTTGGCTCTGGAAAACAACCTAGAAATCATCCCTGTAAGTGAGTCATCTTGTCATGCCTTCTATTTGCTTAATATATCTCTATATTAATTAGGGGCATAATTGGAAAACTAAGAAATGATAACTTATATTTGTTAATAACAACTAATTGGAGCTTTATATTGGTCTTTTAATGATAACACATTAAATTGGGGCATGATAGATAATTAACAGCTAACTCCATTTTTAAGATAAAAAGTGGACTATCTTTTTGGGACAAATGAGAATGGAAAGTGAGTCTATCTTTTTAGAACGAAAGGAGTATAACTTTATATTGGTCTTGTAACACTTTGAGGATTCTGGTTTTCAGTTTTTGTTTATCTTTTGGCATCATTTGAGTACATCTTCTCGTGTTCTTTTGGTGTTAAGTTAGGAGTTGATACATGAATAAATGGAACCCAAATGGCAACATTTAGCAAATTGGTATAGATATTGTACTTCACTTGGCAACAATGCAGCTAAGAAAATGGGATGGTGCTATTTCTCACCTGCTTGAGAATGCTTTGGAGATGCTTTATAAATTCAAACAGAAGTATTATAAATCATTTGTCTAAGCCTTCCTCTTTGTCCATTATCGAATTAAAAGCATGGTTTTCAGTTATGGTTTGGTCTGGAACCAATGAAGGTAGAGGGCCGTAGATTAGAAGTTCAACCAGGATTGAACTTGTCATGAGAAGAATTTTCAAAAAATCACATTTAAACATGTTTCACATAATAATAGCTTACAAATTTTCATTTATTTAATTTAAATCACATTTTAAATGTCAAGTAATTCTTTATATTAAAAGAATTCTGCATTTGCAATTATAAATTCTGCATATTGAAATAATTATTGAGAGAGCTCTGCATATTCAAAGAATTTTACATTGGCCAAAAAAAGCAACAAATACAAAATATTTATAGTAATAAATTGATGAGACATATGAAAAAAGTTGGTCTCAATGTTCTTGTGTCTATTGATTGATTAAAAGGAGCATGATATATATATATATATATACAGAGCAAGTAAAACTATTCTAGGTAAACAAATCAATACAACTATTGTAGCTCACAGATCAATACACTTTAAAATAAGTCAAAACTAATTCCTAAAAAAATGGAATTACAATAATTGCTATAGCTGTATCTTACATAGAAAAACTACCTTTGTGAATAAAAATCAGTAAAAATGTCCTTGTTGTAGAGGGTATCAAACATAAACCCAAGCTCATACTCCATCAAAGATGAAATGTGGAAAGTACAAATGATGGATTGAAATTGAAAAAGAAATAGTTATGCAAAAGTTTTTGAAAAAAAAAGTTGAACCAGCGAACCTTGACTCGGTCAATTGGGTCACTGGTTACCAAGCCGGGTTGCCCTGGTTTTCACCAGGTTTGACAAATGGGACTTTCAGCATGAACAAGATTAGACTCATTAGAGTACTAATCAGTTACTGTTTCTTACAAACAATTAAAAAGTGTAGGTTTAAGGAACTGCATTGCAATAGATATGAAGTTCAGGTTATTTGGCAAGTTGATTATTCCAATAAGTCACAAACTTGTTGATTAATCCAATAAATCACAAACTAAGGTAGTCTTGAAGTGGGTCACTCTGGGATTTGGGATGAGGAGGGAATTGTAAAGTTTTTCAATTTACATCTGGTTATATGAATAAAAGTCCATTGAGACTGAATTTATTTGTTGCAGGTTTTAAACAAAATAGATCTTCCAGGTGCTGAGCCAGATCGTGTTGTCCAGGAGATTGAAGAGGTTGGTGCACAAAATGGAAGAACTCCATTTGTTTAATGGGTGTGTAATCCATATTGGTCCCTATAAATTGGAAGCTATTTTGAATTATTTAGATCTCTGATGTGCTTTGGCAATGCACATCATTTTTTGTTGTATGCATTCTTACAGGGTCATTAAAAAAGAATAGCCAAGTGTATTGTAAATCTTACTTGGCCATTGATTTTCTGTTTATGTTACTTCAAGATGAAGCTTATCATACTTGTGTGAAATCCTTGTTTAACCATGTAATTGTTTCCCCTTTAGGCTTCAAATAGAGCGCTTTATTTTTCTGTTGGCATAATGTTTAAGAACTCATAGGAAGTGGTTATATGTCTTTTGTGTAGGTTATTGGTTTAGACTGTAGCGACGCAATACGCTGCTCTGCAAAGGTTGGTCCATGATTATCATCTCTTATGTCAATTGGAAAAGGTTACTTATTACTATGAAAATAAGCTTGTCTGGTGTTGCTATTTTTCTGCAGGAGGGAATAGGTATAACTGACATTCTGGATGCAATTGTCAAAAGGATTCCTTCACCTCCTGAAACTGCTGAAATGCCATTGAGGGCTTTAATATTCGATAGGTATACAGCTGCCTTGGTCATTATCCTGGACTTATCATTGTTGAGAGTTTCTATATGTGAGAATACTGATAATCATCTATTTGATATATTATATGCTCACAATCCCCATTGCATCCTGTTTAGTTGGTTATGTGAGAACTTACTTTTCATGTTTGTTGGATTAAGTATTATTTGTATCCACTCCTCCTGGACTCTGATATCTATGAGAACTATAGTTACTGTTTAGAAGTCATCTTTAACCTCTGATCATTGTCTGTTAAATTGCTCAATTAGTAAATAATAAATCTTGCATGGCAAGAATATTGATGACCAGAACAAATTATTTGGTTTAGCCCGTCTGAGTGACTTTCACAACTATATCTATTGAAATGTTACACTTACATTTGCCCTAAAACTTACTTTAACATTTTGAGACTTTGTAACGTTGGCTATTATTATAATAATGTTATCAATACAACATAAGAGCGCTTTCTTAATCTACAAAATATATCAATTTTCAATGAGGAATTCAAAGTTTGCTTTTAGGTGTTTAATTGTAGTTACATGTGGTATGTAGTACAGCTTAAATGACAGACCATATTGATTGTGATGAAAACCTGAGTAATATAGAAAAGAAAAAAAAATTATTAACCTTGTTTTCATGACTCTCCGTAAGTTAAATTGTTGAGATTTTCTTCAAGGATAACTGGATGCACACTTTTTATTATGGCCTCTTTTGCCCAATTCAATTGATTTCACTGTTTGCACTTTAATTTGTAGAGGTGTGGCCTAATCGTACTTTATATACTTCTTCAGTTACTATGATCCATATCGTGGTGTTATCGTGTATTTCCGGGTCATAGATGGGAGAATAAAGAAAGGTGACAGGATTTATTTTATGGCTAGTCAGAAGGTGAGTCCTGTTAATCATTCAATTCTTATGACCTGTATATATGTTATTCCTCTCTACTGCTGTTATATATGTTATTTCTCTCAACTGCTTGTTTGCTTATTTGAATACAGGACATTTATTGGAACATCTGCTAACGCGTTAGTGAGTTTAGAATGGTCCTTATGGCTACCCTTTGCTTAATAATATTTTTCATTGTCACATAACAGGATTACTTTGCCGATGAAATTGGAGTTTTATCTCCAAATCAGTTGCAAGTGGAAGAATTATATGCGGGTGAAGTAAGGCAGTACTTCCCAATTATTTGTTTGTGGCACCTTTTCACTCTTTATTTATTTATTTTTATGTTTGACCGTAAAGATGTTTCATTTTTTCCTTTTTCCTTTCAGAAGATCTTCTTACTGAATAATTTAGCCTTGATCTTTTCCTGCTCCTTACATTGTAGTTGTGCTTGTTCAGGTAGGCTACCTTTCTGCTTCCATAAGGTCAGTAGCAGATGCCCGGGTGGGTGACACTGTTACTCACTACAATAAAAGGGCAGAAAAATCACTACCTGGATATAAGGAAGCCACTTCTATGGTGTTCTGTGGCCTGTTTCCAGTTGATGCAGACCAGTACTGAAATCTTGCTTATTTCGATTGGCGTTTGTAAACTATAGGTTGTAGTTTTTTCTTTTTGACCGCTGACGTCCTTGGAATTAAGTGGTTCCTCTATTTTTGTTGATAGGTTTCCTGAGTTACGTGATGCATTGGAAAAACTACAACTGAATGATGCTGCATTAAAGGTATACTAGTTTATGGCTATATCTGGTTGAGTTACAGATTTGCCTACGACCTATTTATATTGGGGTCCCTTTGGACTTTGTTTTGGGGATCTGTAGTAGCTAAACTCTTGAAAGATTAGATGGAGCTATAATTATCTTGGCTCAGACATCGCTATGGTGTTCCTATTTTTTATTTCCTTGTTTAGATTCTTGTGGAGTTGCTGCTGAGATTTAAAAGTTTGCAGCATCTATATAGAAACTACTTTTAGTGGTTCTATGTTATTGGAACCTACCTCAAATGCCAGCATGAAACTTACCATAAATGCCAGCATTAAGGTACTGGAACTTCTTAGAAATATGCAGTGAAACTGTGGTCCTGATTTAACAAGGAAATTCTGTCGTTATCTCAGTCTAGTTGAAGCCACTTGATAATCAGTGCATAGATAATTCTATGATAGATGATTAACAAAAATGAAAAAATACAAACCTTTTCCCCAACCACGATTTATTTCACAATCATAGAAAATTATTAAACCAAAATAATCCAAACCCTTCCATCAATCATCAATTTTGACCAACCTATTTAATTTAACAATTCATACCTCAACCTTTTCACATTTGTCTAGTTTTAGCAATCAGCTCAATTGTTAGTGAAGTAAATTAATTTTTTGAGTCTCACCGATTGGTTAAAAATATCAAATCATGAGTTAAAATATTCCAGATTGTTGGAACATTAACTAATATTGGTTAAATTTTACAGGTTTCTAGCTAGCAATTAAATTGATTCCTGTTGAAAGAAATATGAAAGCTTAAAATTTAAGTGATTAGCTAAAATTGATTACTCATGTAAAAGTTTTGAGAGAGGAAGAAAACAAAAAAACAAACATTACATCAAGAAGAATTTCTGCAAATTTTATGCAGCAACAAGAAACAACAAAAATCAATTTATAAAACAATTTTTTTTCCTTTTTTTTTCTTCTTCTTTTTCAACAAAATACTTTCATACAACTTCTCTCACAATAGCTCTCTCAACTTACAGAAATCAGCTCCCACACACACTACACTTCTCACTTTTAGGCTGCTTATATTGCAATAGAACAGCCATGCTTTTCCCATTCTTCACATGTGGGAGTGTACTACCATATCCAAAGTTACAAGAAACCTATTTGCCCATACTTCTTTCCATACTTCCTTCACATGTGCATCTACCAAATCCAACTAGAGCAAGATTTTTGTGCAGAAAGAGGTGCACCAAATCCCAAAAATCTCAGTAACTCTAACACGAATACTGCGTTCATATGACCTAAAGAAAAGGTCAACTGAGAAGGATGAATTTTATGGGCTCAAAAATTTGATCACACAGTATGGAATAATCACTGTAAGCACTCTGAAAAGTTTGAGCCAACAATTAGTTACCAAAATGATTGATAATTAATTGAGCGGCCTAGTATGGGTAAAGATTTATGGTATTTTGAAGTTTTCAACTTTAGATCCAAATGAAACCTTCATGCAAGTTTTTCCATAGGTGTTTCAATTTGAGGTTCCTAACATACTCAATTCAGTTTGAGTGTAGTTTCATCTAGAGTTGTTGAGTTGAGTTAAGATTAACTGTTCACTGTATTGATATGATTTAGCTCAATTACACACCTACAACTACCTTGCATGATTTGAAGTTTTTGAGATGAGAGAAATGGCATAGAGGAGCTTTATCGCATGGTTTTTGACATATTGCTTTAAACATTGGAAGATCTCTAAAAAGGATCAGTTTAATGCAACTAAACCTAACTACTTTGAATTTATAATTTGGTTCAATTGTGTGCTTTTTCATTCTCTTTTCTCTTTTAAAAGCTACAGTTAATCAGTGTAGAACATGCAGACAGTGCAACTAAACTCAACTAGTTTGATCTTGAAGTTTATTTCAATTGTGCAGGGGGGTTTTGTTTTGTTTTTCACCCTCTTTTCTCTTTTAAAAGCTACAATTTATGACAGTATAGAACCTTGGGTTTCCTGCACTTGTATCTTCTTCATCTTTCCTTTTCTTTTCCCGTGCATAAATGCTCTCTTGTTCACTTTAGCTCATTAGAGTTTGAGCCACTTTCTGATTTTTCCCTCAAAATAATGTTTTCTTGGCTGTTCAAAAGAAATGTTGTACTTGATTTTGGTAATTACTCAATAGAACTGCTCCTTGTTCTTGTGTCAACTTTGCAGTTTGAGCCTGAAACCTCAAGTGCCATGGGTTTTGGATTTAGATGTGGGTTTCTAGGTCTTCTCCACATGGAAATTGTCCAGGTTCGATCTATTTTAACTGTCTTGCCAATGACAATTTATGTATGGAAAACTGAAGATGGACCTGAAAGATATGTGCTTTTGCAGGAAAGGCTTGAGAGAGAATACAATCTAAGCTTGATAACTACTGCTCCAAGTGTTGTATACAAAGTGAACTGCATAGACGACGAAATTGTAATTTCTGCTGGGTCCTTGCCTGTGTTTATTACTTTCTTAATCTATTAATAATGCATAGATTTGATGCTCAGTATATGAGTTTTAGCTGTACATGTAAACTCATTCTTTGTTATCTCTCATTTTTTCTTCTCTAAAAGTAATTGCGGCATCAATATGAATTAATAATAGATTGTGCTGTTATTGTCTGTGTCAATAATAATAATAAAATTCAGAACAAAACGATTATTTTAATAATAGTTCTGGTAATACATTGTTATTGTTGTCATATTTTCTTTGTTCTTGTCGATTTTGTTACTCATGGTCATAATCTTTAGTATTTGTGTTATCTTCTGTTAAATTTATTTCCTGCATTCCATCTGATATTTGTGCTTGTCTGAGATCAGTGAGAGCAATATATTGAATTTTCTTTTAGTCTAATTCTATTATTTTCCTTGGTCAATTTGACTGATGCACTTTTCTGGCTCATCTCAATTGAAAAGGAAAGTACTTTCTGCATTTTTCTAAAATTCAAGCACAGTAGGAATTATTTATTAGAAGATATGATAAATTGGTTGACCTTCTCCTATAAGGATATAGAATCTATCTCTTCATGATTGGTTAAATGTTCTACCTCCTCTTTAGTTAATTAAATGCTCGCATTCTGAGTTCTAGGACTTTGAGTCATTAGCTTTACCTTAATCTTGGACCTTTTTTGTTCTAAACAACCAATCCTGTTTCAGTCGATAGTTAATATATATCTAATGTATATATAAAATACTTTTCATGATATATTGGTCAGTAATTTGATATTAGGCCTATCTTTGTACAGAACTCTCAGAACATATATATTAGTTGTCTACAACTCAACATGTATCATTAATCTTTCTATTCATGATATAGTTTCCCATGGAGATGCCATTATACTATGGACCATGTAGATAATGATTTAAGTTATCTGTAATCCCAATCTGACTTCACAATTTTTATAATGTGATTTAACTCAATTCCTTTCACATTATGATTTAACTCTGTAATTTTTGCTTCTATATGTGCTTTTAATTCTTCAACCATGTTTCAGCAGCTGTTTGATTATCTGTTTTTGCTCTAGCCACCTAGTTTTTCAAGTTATCTCTGACGGTAATCCTTTGCTTACAAATGAAATTTCTTGAAGGTTGAGTGCTCAAATCCTTCTTTGCTTCCTGAACCTGGAAAAAGGAGATCAATTGAGGAACCATATGTGAAGGTATTTCTATTATAGTATCAGAGATGAGTTATTGTCTAGGACATAAATTCCATTTTAAACATGTCAATAAAAAAATACAATATATTTTCAATTTTGAAATGGTGTAAACAGATTGAGATGCTCACACCGAAAGATTATATTGGGCCTCTTATGGAATTGGCTCAAGATAGAAGAGCGGTTTTCAAAGAAATGAAATTTATAACTGAGAGTAGAGCCTCAATCACGTACGAATTACCGCTTGCTGAGGTAATGTTCTACTTTTCTGCTGTACTTTCTGTCAAACCCCTCAAAATACCTGTCACTGGATTGGGCTTCTTTTTTTTTATACTGTTCTGTTAGTCTTTTGACTTAATTTTTTCTGCCCATTAATTTCACAGATGGTAGGTGATTTCTTTGACCAGCTGAAGTCTAGGAGTAAGGGGTATGCAAGCATGGAGTACACTTTTGTTGGGTAAATGCTCATATACTTGCTTAAAGAATCCACAAAATAAAAAAAAAAAAAATTAATTTGATCTAGTTTTCATTTGCATGCTTGCATGTTTTATTGATTATGAGTAACTTAAAAGAGAATTTTTGAAGTATTTCACATGTAGGTGATAAGAATTGAATCAATGACCTTCTAGGAGAATATTGCTTATATTCATTTGTGGGTGATGAATTGGAGCAGTAACGTTCTAGGAGAATATTTTGCATTCATAGCATCTTCTATGGATGAGTAAATACCATATGAAGACCTTGTCTCTTCCCTTAAAACTTCATCATCAACCCTCATTTTAAGAAATTGCTTCAATGGTTTATCGCCTTGGCTTAAACGAAATAAGTTTTCCAGAGGAGTTTTATTACATTATATTTAACATTGTGCTGCTGTCCCAAAAGCTTTAAGATTTGATCAAACAGTAAATGCATACAACATCCTTCTTAAGTTTTCATGTTTTATTTGTTTGCTACATGACATGCACTTTTTAAGCTTTTTATTGTGTTTTCTCCACATGCAAGTTAGACATGATTGATACATCCTCATTTTAATTGGCAGGTACAAGGAAAGTGATTTAATCAAACTTGACATTCAGATAAATGGAGAGACAGTGGAACCATTAGCTACTATTGTGCATAAGGATAAGGTAGACTAAGTCAATTAACTTGAGTGTGTTCAATTTATTAGTGAAGTAACCAATGAGCATGTTAGGTGCATGAGCGTGTGTTTGTTGAAAAGCTTGATGACTTGGAGAAATTTCAGATAAGACTTGTCGCTTAAAGAGGCTTTGTTTTTCTCTTTTCCCCCTAATGTTTTCCGTAGTGCTCTATGGCTTTTGAAAAGCAACCAAATTTTTTTTTAGAAATTCTTATACACGTGGAGCACAAAGTTTATTTATAAATTCTTGAAATAAAGAGGGCATAGTGTGATTTCTTTTCTTTTTGTTTTTTTAGTAATTGGGGATGTTTAGTGATAGATACTTCTCTTTCCATAATAATTGGCATATCACTTTCTCTTTTTCGAATTGTTCTAGGGTTGTTTTAATTATTAACATAACATTCGTATTTCTATTTTAGTTGAATTCTTATTATTATCCTTAATGTTGAATAATTCCACAGGCATATTCTGTTGGGAGAGCTTTGACTCAAAAGTTGAAAGAACTTATACCACGACAAATGTTTAAAGTGCCCATCCAAGTAAGTTTCCTATATTCGTTTAGTAGATATTTTAAACAATTGCCCATTGTTACAATTTATGTTTGTTCTCAAGGAATCTATTTGAGATTATGATCCACTATTCACAATATTTCTCTTCTAAACAATTTTTGTTGAGAGTAATAAGGAAAAAAGAGTTTTTGTTCTCTGTCATAAATTTTTTCTTTCACATTATCCTATATCTTAAATGCTATTGGGAGAAGCTGTCCTTACTGCCTCACAGCTGAGCAATAGACTATCCTTACGAATGTTAGAATACGAAACTCCCTTGGAGGTACTAACCAAATTCTACACATTTGCAGATGTGAAATCTGCTGAAAACAAACCATCCTTCCTTCATATTCTGGGGTCATTAACCTGGGAGCTGCAGACCATGACTCATTCTTCACAAAAATTCTTATCATATACACCTTGCACTAGTAACAGAAAAACAATTCTAGCTTATGGACTGGTTACAACTGTTTCTGGTCAAAAACATGTTTGTTTGAATGACCATCTTATTCTTAGAAATGTATTTCATCTTATATAACAATAACCTGACCTAAAGCTAGCTGACATGACCCAATTGCCAGCTTTAGATGCCAGAATAATTGATTTTATTAGTGATGAGGGACATATATATTTTGGTCCACAATATGTTGTTAACAACTTGAAGGTTCTTTTTTTTTTTATTTTCCAGTTTTTTCATTTAGGCCAATTTTTGTTGTTGCTTGTAATGATTGGTTTTCTTTTCTTAGTAATTATTGTTGTAATTTATGATCTTCTAGATTAATATTTAGCAATGAATGCATGATTTGCAAAATGTAGTGCTGTCAGTTCAAATTTGATATATTAGGTTTCTCTGAAAAAAAAAAAGAATTTTTGCTCACAATGTGTTTATTATCTTCCCATGTTTTTCTTAGAAGTATCAAAGCGCATTCTTAACTTTATCTATAATTTGTCACAGGCATGCATAGGTTCAAAAGTTATTGCAAGTGAATCTTTATCAGCCATAAGGAAGGATGTATTAGCCAAATGCTATGGTGAGAAGTTTGCAACTATAGTTACATAGAGGAAGTTTATTATTATTCACTCAGGAAACAAATATAGTTGTTGGGTGATTGTTAATTTTCCCTTTCTGCCAAGCTGGTGCTTATATTTCAATTTTCATGGAAGACCTCTCTCTATTCCGCTTATTTATCTTAGTTGGATTCTTCTTGATCTTTTCATTTTAGAGGATTTTTTTTTTTTAAAAAGGAAAGTTTATTGAAGTTTGATAAGGGTAGAGTAAAAATTATAGCATGAAAAGTTACTCTTGCCTATAGTTTATAACATGACCTTAATCTTTCAGGTGGGGACATCTCAAGGAAAAAGAAGTTGCTTAAGAAACAGGTATGTTTGGTTACTGATGTCAATTTAGGATCTCTTGGTGGAATATATTTTACATTCCACGCCACCAGTATGCTTTGCCAATATTATTGGGCACTACAAATATATTAGAAGGTTCACCTGGAATTTCATAATTCATTTTCAGTATAGGGCCCAATCGGTTACTGGAGTAGGAAACAATAGACGAAGTAAAATAATTTAGATATTTTTAACATCGCATCTGCATGAAATATGATGGCAGCAAGCCAGAAGCATTGAAGGCTAGACGAACGTTCAGATGAATGGTTATAAAATTGGAAAAATAGCGCATATTATGTCTGTGTCTGTTTTTTACATGAGTAAATTATTGATACTGAGGACAGTCCTACATTTTTGGATTTCGAAGGTGTCATTCTTTTATACTACAAAATTGCAAATATGCTAATGATAGGGTTTCATAGATTTTGTAACATATCACTTAACTGCAATGAAATAAAATACATTTAGAGTGTGTTTCTTACTTTCTTTCATCTTATTGTATGTTCCCCAATCAATTTGTCATAAACTCTGAAAATAATATATTTTTTACATTTACTCAGTTGCATTGAGGAAATATATTTGAAAAGTTTACGTTTCGCATAAAATGTTTTCCTTTTCTTACCAGGCTGAAGGAAAGAAAAGAATGAAGGCAATAGGAAAAGTAGATGTACCTCAAGAAGCTTTCATGGCTGTTTTGAAACTTGAGAAGGAAGTACTATAATCAACGGTAATTCCCAGCTTGTTTGTAATACTTCAGTAAATGCATTTTGCTATTTGAATGGGAATAAAGAAATGTATTTCCCAATTTTATTCCTTTTTTTTTTCCTTTTCATAGTGATTAGGGTTTATTTAGGCAATTTGCTACTTTTAGTGCTTTAAATGCAATGAAATGCAGTACCAAACATTCTTAAAGTTGGGAACTTTAATGGTCGTGCCTCAAAACTTTTAGTTTTTTTTCCTTAAAATTATTTAGGGTTATTTTCCTCTAAAGTTAAACAATGTTACAAATGGTTGCATCAATTTTCAAGATCTTCCGTGGATTTTTATCATATTTGAATATTCAAGTTCAAAAATTTCTGATTCATAATTTTTTTTTAATGTTCTAGTGCTGAATATTCAATCACTTTTTACTTCTATAATTAACCTTCTTTGTTTGCATGCTTTTATTTGTAAAACTATAGTGGCTTGGGGTGAGCATTAACCGGTTAATCGTTATATGAATGTTTTTTACTAACCAGTTGCTAATTCCTTTGAATAATTCTAAACAGCACGAATTCGTGTCTCCACTAATTCTTGTTGGCCGTTGGATTAGGTGATTACCATAATCACATTTATATTTTCACGTATGTCTCATTTTTAGGATTTTTTTAAAGATAATTGCTTAAGTATTAAGGAAATAATTAGATGATATTAATTCTATATGAAAAATATTTATGATTGATGAAATTATTCTTATGTATTTAATTAAAATAGAAAACAATATAAGCCAAAAAATGATAAATGAATGCAATGGATATAACAAGAAAAAAAAGTAAAATGAAAAAAATAATTATTAATCCCTCTTTATTTTTAAAAAAAAAAAGAAACTTAAAATGAAATAATTTTTTTTTTCTAAAAATGCATTTAAAATGAGACAGGGAGTCATAATTTTTTCAGCCTAATGGCCAAAACCCTATTGAACTTTGGCAGTTCTTTATTTTTTTGTCAATTCTTTAAAATATTCAATTTTGTTGCATAAATTTTTTTAGTCACGTAAAAAAAAAAGAAGAAACAGAGAAAAAATAATTTTTCCGGTGCACATAGTTAAAGCTTGAAATTAAAAAAAATAAACAAAATACTAAATGTTATGTTTATTTATGGACAGAACGTGGGATGATGTCTGGGCGGTGACCGCAGGAATCAATCATAGAAGAATATTCCACTCTCTTCAAAACTTAGATTCTGCCTTTTCAAGGGAAAGGATTCATAGGATAGCTAACCTGTCCTCTGTTCACTCTGTTAATTACAGCTGCTTTTTTTTTTTTTTTCCTTTTTAATTAGGAAAAAAAGCTTAATACATAGGGAATTAGGGATACATGGGATACACTTAAACTTGACAAGTTTGGTCATTTTGACATCTCAATTTTACAATGCGTCACTTACACACTCCATCATTAATATATTAAATATTGCTACTGTCTTTTTCTCTTCTTTTCACTTTTTCCAATTTCTTCTTCTCTTCGAATTTCGTCCAAGCATGTACGGATTATTTCTTCTAATTTCGTCCAAGCATGTGCGCAATTTCTTCCCCAATTTTTTTTTTTGTTGCCGCATAGAGGCTCGCCGGTTGATCTGTTTTGTTATTTTCGGAGAATGGAACTTCAATGTTCAAGCCGTAAACAGAGCTCGAAGAAGCCTAGACTATGGCGGGTTGAGAATTTGTAGATTTTCATTGAATCATTTTAATTATAAATCTTGTTTTATCATTTGAGTTTTGGTAATTTGTGAAATTAAATTTTTTATCATTTGATTTTGTGTGATCAATCCGTTGAATAATTGATTGAATGGAATTTGTATTTTTCATATTTGACCAGAGGATGGTTGTGGAGTCGACAATAGCGGCTGGGTAGGGGGGGGGGTGGGAGCAATTGGAGAAAATGATAAGTCTAGTGTAATTTGTAAACACATAAGCTATTGAAATGATACACAAATTTATATGTGCGTCACTACAACTATTCTGTAATATATGAGTTTATAAATCTTCATTTTGCTTGGGATCAAGAGAAAGGAAGGCAAGGAACCGAAGGAGATGGTTAAGAATTGAGTATGAACTTCGATTTTATCTTTTTCTTTGTAAAATTTCCATAAATATAAATGTCGAAAAAAAACGACTTTCTATTAGTTTTTTTAATATTATAGCCAGTCACAGTCACACCATTGAACAAGCGAAGATGCATTTCATTCTAACCAAGAAAATGGGCTTAATATTGAGAATAATCATCTATGGACTCACTTTGACGAAACTGAAGTACTGCCACTCAAGAGTCAAAGCTTGCAAATTTTGGGAAGTTTTTAAATGGGTTCTGCCTAAACTGGAAAAGAAGTTGTCCACTATTTCAACTGACGCACAAAATCTGTGACGAATCAAAAATACTATTCAAATTACCCAAAGACTAAATTTATAATAAGTTTTTATAACTACCATCAGACTAATTGTTTTTTTCCAGCAATTGCTAGTGTTTTGAGCAAGGGAGAAGGGAGCTGGTCACTAGGGCTTTTTTTTTATAGATTTTATTCTTTTAAATTTTATTCTTTCTTCTTCAGCTTTTCTCACCTTATGATTTTTGTTTTCATTGGACACTAGGGCTTTTTTTTTTATAGATTTTATTCTTTTAAATTTTTTTCTTTCTTCTTCAGCTTTTCTCACCTTATGATTTTTGTTTTCTAATTAAGAAAACCATATGGGAAAGATTGGATTTTAGTTTCCTGTAATGAGGAACTTTCTTCTAAATTTTGATGTTTACGGGCTAAGACTGCTACTTGTGAATGTTTAAGGCTTTCATTTCCAGCAAGAGGGGATGAAGTTGTTCAAAGGGTTGCTGCGATGGGTGAGCAGAGGGGAAGAGGAGCTGATGGTGCTGCTGGGTTTTGTAATTTTTTTGTAATTTTTAAAAAGGCCATGTGTAATAATTTGATTAGATTTAAATACCAAAATTTTTAGGTTGAAGTGTCTCTGAAGTGAATTACTTAAATTGAGGTGTCAAAATGATTTTTTATACTAAGTTGGAGTACATGTAATATGTGGATGTATCAAGCCAAAAGAGAAATTAATGAGAAGTTGGCCAATAAGACAAGATACTGAATCTTGATAGAATTAGAATCTTCTATACTTATCACTTTTCTCTCACCCCTTCATTTCTCTATTGCCACTTGCCTTATTTTATGGGTCAAGGAATCTAAATTTTTTGGAATCTTGATAAAAAAAAGTAATGAAAATCTTAAAATATCATGATCTATTAATAGTAAATAATGCACATTCATTTTATTTTTGGATGATTATTAGTTGTTTATTAGCTGTATTTTCTATTTTTTAACCAGTGATTTTCTTTATTTTTTTTTATTTTTAAAATTTTGAACTCATTGAGTTATAATAACTCATTAGTTATAATATTAAATGTCTAGAATTAATTATTTTTAGTTGAAGTTTTAAACTCTTTTTTTAACATTAAATACCTATGTATTTTTTATGCAGCAATGCCGGTTCGGTTGAATTGAAAATTGATCAGGTCATTTAAGTTGAAAAATTGATTTGATCAACTCCAATTTATTTTAATTCAATGCAGATGTTCTTTTATTTGATTTTTATTGGGTGTATAAATTTGGGTATACATATATTTGATCCTCTTTTACAATAAGATTACTGTAATTTACTGATTTATATTCACAAAACCACAACATTAATTTTATCAGTTTATTATTACAGATATTTGTATTTGTTATATTTTTTGCCAATGAAAAATTTACCGAATAATTTTTTTCATATATAAAATTTAGTATATATCACAAATGAAGAATTTATCAAAATATGTTAAATTTTTCTGAAGATCCTTTTAAATACCAGAAATTATTATTACAATTGCATAATCTATCTAATATGAAAATATTTTTTTGAATTGAAATAAAAATCATTGAATTATATATACCAGCATTGATACGGCATGTAATAAATGAATAAATAAATCAACGACGGCTACAAAAAGGCAAGGCCAACAATATCCTGCAACAGATTTATATAATGTTTCTTATTTTGTTTGTCTAAGTTAATTACATTTGTAGCCTTGTCATCTTTGCTTAATATGTTGTCGTTATTTACATAGAGACTTTCCATATAGACAGGAGAGAAGCATTTTAAAATTGGAAAAATAAAATAAAAAAAAGAGAATTCTAGTATTTTATTATTTGGCTCAACATTTAGTTTAATCCAATCGAACATTTAGAAAAAAACTCAAAAATTTAAAAATTTTGATTCAAGTCATTTTATTATTAATAAGCGAATTTCGGTTAATAGAACAAAATCAAAGTTATATTATACTATCAATCCAAAAACTAAAATTGAAATAAAATCCAAGATAAAAGATTGAAAATTTTAGTTGGGTTCATTTTGATTAATAACAAGAGAATTTCAGTTAATTTTTTCTTTTGGTTTCAACCATCCAGTAATATGAATTCATGTTAGATAAACCCATTAAAAGGATATATAAAGCGTTTCTTTCCAAATTTTAAAAGTGTTATAAATTTACACACTCATCTCATCTCACTTTTGTTATAATTTCAATCAATTTAACAAAATCAAATTAATACTTTATTATTAATCCAAAATTTGAATTGATTTGATTTGATTTCCATTTTAGTTCAATTTTGGACATACTACCGTTAAAAAAAGAAAAAACTCAACCCATTTATTTAGTATTTATAGGTGTATACAGCAAACAGTACTATAATAGTTAGTATCTGACTTAGACTCTTTCAAAGAAGCAGAGAGAAGCTATGGCCGGAGTTCCACCGCCAAACCCAGTCCCAGTGGCGTACCAAGGCGGCTCAGGAGCGGTTCCCGACTGGTTAAACAAAGGGGACAACGCATGGCAAATGATCGCGGCCACCCTCGTCGGGTTGCAAAGCGTGCCGGGGCTAGTAATCCTGTACGGCAGCATAGTGAAAAAGAAATGGGCAGTAAACTCAGCTTTCATGGCTCTGTACGCCTTCGCGGCGGTGGTCATCTGCTGGGTTACATGGGCCTATAAGATGTCGTTTGGGGAGAAGTTGCTGCCGTTTTGGGGGAAAGCAGGGCCTGCCTTAGGCCAGAAGTTTTTGTTAAAACAGTCCACACTGCCTGAAACGACACAGTATTATAAAAATGGAGTAGATATAGAGACTGCGATGATTACACCTTTCTATCCAGCTGCATCAATGGTGTGGTTTCAGTGTGTGTTTGCTGCGATTACACTGATTTTGCTGGGGGGATCGGTGCTGGGAAGGATGAATTTCAAAGCTTGGATGGCATTTGTGCCGTTGTGGTTAACGTTCTCATATACAGTGGGAGCATTTAGCTTGTGGGGAGGAGGATTCTTGTTTCATTGGGGTGTTATGGACTATTCTGGTGGCTATGTCATTCATCTTTCCTCTGGTATTGCTGGCCTTACTACTGCCTATTGGGTTAGTCACTCACACCACTACTTGTGATTAATTTCTCTTTTAATTTTTTTGTTACATTGAGATTGTCGAGATTTGAACCTTTGACATGCTGCCTTACCAGACTGATCATTCGATCATCGAATTACTGAACACGAATATTTTGTAGTGCAGCAGGTTAAAAGTTCAATAATCCTTTATAATTAATTTCACCATGCCATGGCAGAAACAATATTTGTTCTTCCTTTTTGTTCGTTTGTTTTTTCATTTTTTTCCTTCGAAGTAGCAAATGGGATTTTGTTTTTTGGTTATTTCATGTTTTTTTTCTCTAATTAAAAAAAAAAGGTTTTATTGCAGTAGGTGAATCGGTCACAAAATTAAACTGGATTGGTAATTTAATTATGGCACTTATTGATTGGTCTGTGGTTTTAGAAAAATTTAATTAATGATATCACATGTATGTGCCGATGTGGTAGTACTGACGTTGATTTGAGGAAAGTGGAAAAGTCAAGATAATGAAGTGGGATTTAGAAAATATACTAACCAATTAATAATAGTAATTATTCCATGTAAGTATTACTATTGGATCCTTGTAGATATAAAAACTTTGCAAAATATAAGAACTTTGATCATAGGCATTGCTGCTATGAGTAATCAATTAAGATTTGAGGAATATGCATCTGTAGATCTCTCATAGAACTCCTCTACCATACGTCAACAGGAAAGCTTCTCTCTCTATTACTATACATAAATTTTTAACTTCTCCACTTCTGACTTCTGGTTCTGGCCAATAATTCAGATTGATAATAAAATTAAGATTAAACGTAAATTTACAAAAAAATAAAACTATATATATATATATATATATATATATATATATTTACATAAAGTGAGCTGAGCTCTACGTGATACTGCAAACATCATGCTACGTAAATTTATTTCATAAATAATATTATATTTTGATTTTTTTTAGTATAACTAAATAACTTTATGTTGTCATTTTTTAATATTTATTTTTTTAACATTTAATCACTATAATAAAAATTTTGCATGTTCATCTAAGTTAGCATGAAAGTATTTAAATACTATGAAATGACAAATAAATACATCGAATTATACCAAAAATCCAAGTCCATGTGTTGTTAAGATTCAAAAGATAAATGGAGGAAAACAGCAAAAATTATATATATATATATATATATATATATATATATATATGTGATAGAGGCCTAGGTAGAAACATGGAAATTTAAATTTGGGAAAAAAAAAACAAAAAACATGCATGCAAATATGCAGGTTGGACCAAGATCAACAAAGGACAGAGAGAGATTTCCACCAAATAATGTACTACTGATGCTAGCAGGAGCAGGATTGCTGTGGATGGGATGGGCAGGATTCAACGGTGGAGATCCATACAGTGCTAACATTGATTCTTCCATCGCCGTCCTTAATACTAACATATGTGCAGCTACCAGTCTCCTTGTTTGGACGTGGCTCGATGTCATTTTCTTCAAGAAACCTTCTGTCATTGGTGCTGTTCAAGGCATGATTACTGGTCTTGTTTGCATTACTCCTGGTGCAGGTTAGTTATTTATTCTTATTTTTCACCTCAATTAATTTGTAAGAAATTAATCAAATAAAGCATTAATTAATGGATATATTTGCTTATTATATAAATTGAATTTCTCAAGAATTTTGTCGTTGATAATGGCATATGGAATTAGGTCTTGTTCAAGGATGGGCTGCTATTGTGATGGGGATTCTATCGGGTAGTGTTCCATGGTTCACCATGATGATAGTCCACAAGAGATGGACGCTCCTCCAAAAAATAGACGACACGCTCGGTGTCTTCCACACTCATGCGGTTGCCGGCCTATTAGGCGGAGTCTTGACCGGCCTTTTCGCAGAGCCGCAGCTTGCCGCTCTCTTTCTGCCCGTCACCAACTCCAGAGGAGGCGTATACGGCGGATCCGGAGGAATTCAAACCCTAAAACAATTAGCTGGAGGCGCATTCATTATCGGATGGAATGTGGTGGTTACCTCCATAATTTGTGTGGCGATAAAATCGGTAATACCGCTGCGGATGCCTGAGGAGGAGCTGCTGATTGGGGACGACGCGGTGCACGGAGAAGAGGCGTACGCATTATGGGGTGATGGTGAAAAATATGATTCCACCAAACACGGCTTATACTCCGATGATACCTTCCATCATAAGACATCCACCGGTGCTACTCAAGTTGTCTAAAGTGTCTTTCAATATTTTGTTCTTATGTTTGCTAATGACTTGTTTGGAATTTTTGTATAGAAGTTCATTTTTCTATATTGTGACTTGGGTTCTTGTGCTGCTTGCCAAACACATTTTCCTTTCTTTTACTAAGTTATTCATGATTCCAATATAATATAAATAAATTGAAGGCATAATGATTATATATATACATGAATTTCCTCCTCTTTTGAATGTTAATTTCTGTCATCAAAATCTTATAAAATTTGCCAGAAAAAACATTTTTAACCACTTGAAGTTTTCTTATTTTTGTTATTGATAAAAAAATTGCATTATATATATATATATAAATAATGCTAACCACATAGTCACACTTGTCACTAACACTTTCTTTTAACACAATCTTTTTAATTGGTCCACTATATCTACTATTTTCAATGAAAAAATCTATAATATATTCTCTAAGAAAAATTAAATGCGTCAATCTAACGTGACAGGAGGAATGGATTTTCGAGAAATGAGGATATTTAATCAGACCTAACTGGATAAACAGACGTGGAAATTAATATTTAGACCAGATTTTTTGATGACTAGAATCTTCGAAGCACGATATTTCCCATGTGCTGGATTTCTAGATGCAGAATTGGGTAACAATCCATAGTTTGTGTGGCGTAATATCATTTGGGAAAGGGAGGCTTAGATGGCATATAGGAAATGGTGAGAATGTCAAAGTGTATGAAGATAAATAGCTACCTCTTCCTCATTCTTTCCGAATCTCTTCTCTGATTGTGCTTGATCAGAATTCAACTGTTAATTTTCTGTTTCATGAAGATGGGAGATGGAATGAAGAGTTGATAAAGAACAATTTCTTGGATTTTGAGACTGATTTAATCTTAAGAATCCCACGACCAAAATTCCCTTTACATGATTCTCTTTATTGGCATTTCAAGCACAGGTGCATATTCAGTAAGGAGTGACTACAGATTGGGTTTGGATTTAATAGAAACTAGTGAGAGCTCATTTTCTATGAATGTAACACTTTATACATCATTCATTTTGACACCGCATAGACTTGTATCAAGCAATCATACATAGTGACATACGAATAAGACAAAATATTTTATTAATATTAGAGAGAGTAATTTTTTTTAGCTCATCACATAATATCATTCAATAAATTTGTAAATCAACATTGAAGTTTTCATCCCAACATAATATATTATATATATTAAGACTTAAACTTCATATTTAAAGGTTTATGAGTTGTATCAATTTACACATTTTAGTACCAACTCCGAGTAACAATACTTGTGCAAACATATATGCTCAATTTATAGATGATATATTATCATGCTCTTGTGGATTGCAAAAAGAGAGAGAGAGATGAGGAGGCTCAGTTGATGCCTTTGATCCATGACTTCTAGATGCACTTCAATATGAACTATCTATTGTTCTCGATTTAAAAAATAATGCAATTTGGTGAGTTAATACTTAGTGAGAATAATCATCAAATGAATTCTAAATTACCAAACATTACATAATAACAAATTATAAGTATACACAGTAGACATTTTATATTCCATTTCATTCACCGATATCATATGGATATAAATAAAAATCAAATCATATAATATTTGCTCTTATGCATATGCTTCTTTTTTTTTTTATTGTGACCAGGCTAAATATATATTGTATCAAATTTCTATGTGAACATTTGCATTTATAGGCTTCTAATTTTGCTTTCATTTGCATTTGATCATTTCTTTGAGCCTTACGTCTTTTTTTTTTGCTTTTACAATATCGTTTGATTGGTCACAATGTCTTTTAAGTCTGAATCTATATGTATTTGTAACCAATGATTCATCAACCATTGTCATTGTATCTGTTTTTGCATATAAATTCATCCATCATTTTATGTAAAGAAAATAAATACATTTGACACAATTATGTCGCAAAAATATTTACAAATTATTCTAATCTCATTATCAAAATCAAATTATGACAATCATATAATTCACATAACCATAATATAGCAAACAATATTTATGTGCACTAAATAAATTATGTAATAATTATACTTACATTTTTCTTTGATATCCAGACTTTAACTTATTGTTTACTTTCTCTTTATGAGTTTTCAATTTGTTGTAAGCTTATTTTGGAAATATAATTGATTAATTTATAATTAGAGAAATATAATTGATTAATTTATAACTTATCTTAGGTGTGTAGATTTTGAGACTAATTTAATCTTAAGAATCCCAAGACCAAAATTCCCTTTACATGATTCTCTTTATTGGTATTTCAAGCACAGAGGTGCATATTTAGTAAGGAGTGACTACATATTGTGTTTGGATTTAATAGAAACTAGTGAGAGCTCATTTTCTATGAATGTAACACTTTATACATCATTCATTCTGACACCACATAGACTTATATCAAACAATCATACATATTGACATGTGAATAAGACAATATTTTATTAATATTAGGGAGATTAATTTTTTTTATTTCGTCTCATAATAATATTCAATAAATTTGTAAATCAACATTAAAGTTTCCATTGTAACATAATTTATTATATATATTAAGACTTAAACTTCATATTTAAAGGTTTATGAGTTGTATCAATTTACACATCTTAGTACCAACTCTAAATAACAATACACGTGCAAACATATATGCTCAATTTATAGATGATATGTTCTCATATTCATGTGGATTGCAAAGAGAGAGAGAGATGAGGAGACTCATTGGGTGACATTTGATCTATAACTTCTAGATACACTTCAATATGAACTATCTATTATTGTTTATCTGAAAAATAATGTAATTTGGTGAGTTATTATTTAGTGAGAATAACCATCAAATGAGTTCTAAATTACCAAGCATCACATAATAACAAATAATAAGTATACACAAGAGATATTTTATATTCTATTTCATTCATCGATATCATATGAATATAAGTAAAAATCAAATCATATAATATTTGCTCTTATGCTTATGCTTCTTCATTTTCATTATTGTGACCAAACTAAACAGATATTGTCCCAGATTTCTATGTGAACATTTGCATTTATACGCTTCTAATTTTGCTTTCATTTGTATATATATTTATAACTAATAATTCATCAACCATTGTCATTGTATCAGCTTTTGCATATCAATTCATCCATCATTTTATGTAAACAAAATAAATACATTTGACACAATCATGTCGCAAATATATCTACAAATTATTCATCTCATTATCAAAATCAAATTATGACAATATTATAATTCACATAATCATAAGTCATTTCACATTTCATATAATAAGCAATATTTATGTGCACTAAATAAATTATTTGATAACTATACTCACATTTTTCTTTGATATCTAGACCTTAACTTATGCTAAGGATAATAGTTCATTGAAAAGGAAGTTTAAAAACAACAATCAAAGCCAAAAATCTAAAAGTACTCTAGAAAAGCAAAAAAAGTCAAAAGGGCATAAAAATAAGCAATTAGAGTCATGAAAAGAAAATATGAACATCAAAATAAACAAATATTTTTTTCATCCTTATTTTTCGGCATCCTTGGTTAACACTGTAGGAATGTTCATATATTTAGACGATGGATTTAAGACTTTTGGTTCTAGAAGGCCAACAAGGTCACCTTGCTCAATATCAATGGCGGTAGACATGTCAATTTTAGTAATATTATCAATTCTCATAGGGGTGGTTGTATCTTTCTTAATATCATCATCATAACCATTTTTTGCAAGAAGAGGGGATTCTATAGTCAAAAACCTTAAAAGAGGAAAAAAGAATAAAAGAAACAACTAAGGTTTTTGATTTTGGAGAAAAAGTAAGAAGGGGTTACCTGGAATGGAGATCGAATAACTTCTTAGCTGGAGAATGAAGGAATGAAATCTCACTTGCATTCTACAGAGAGTCCTGAAAAAATAGCAAAGAAGGCCAGAAGAAAATACTTATGGCAATAAACGAAGCCTTTCGAGAAAGTGAAATAGGCATTTAAACGGAGTGTACGATGGTTCCCAAAGCGAAGATGGTAGAGTATCTGATTTAGTCAATTGGAAGACGTGAAACTTCCATGCATATGTAGACACATGAAACATTTCAGTCATCTTCCCTAATTTGAAATGATGAAGATAAATAGTAGATTTAATTTTAAAATTTAAAAGAAAAATAATTCTAACTGAGCATAAATACTTAGTTGACTAACGGCGAAACATTAAAGACAAGATTTTTACACCATTAGCCCCAAGATTTGGTTGAACCCAAACCCAATAATGATAAAGGTCAGACATAGGTCAAGAGACCTTAATTATTCTAAAGCACATGTGCAGAATATAGTTGGACACATCATCGATAGTGACATAATAATAGGGAGTGAGCAGTTTTAGAAGTTGCACAAAAAGTGAACATGGACGATTAACAAAATATAGGCACTATCCTTCACTACCATAGTGGACCATCACTTAGTTATGTCATGTATAAATAAGTCTATTGACAAAGATAAATATAATCTTTTTCATTTTATATTAGAAACACCCTATTGTACAAGTACTCAATAATTAATTTAAATCTCCATAATTTCTCTTTTAGTCTTGTGTTATTTTTCTTGTTTCCATATATAAAACTTTATTTTATTCCATAAGTTTTTCTTATATGCATTTATTTATCCTTCTAATCTTATATCCTTTAAGAAATATGCTCTCTAAAAGAAATCTCATTTAGAAATATGAGTAGATAAAGGCTTATAGACTTGTTACATATTTATTCTCCATTTTTATTTTGAATGACATAATTTTCGATTTATCTATATGTGAAAAAGCTGAAATATTTTATAGAAATGTAAATTGATTCTAAAGATATATAATTTGAAAAAAAGAAAAAATATTTTTAATAATTAAAATTTGAAATTCATTATTAATTGAATAAAAATTAGTGATTCATATATTAATTTAAATTTTAAGCTTTGTAAAATGAAATTTAAGAAAAAGGAATGTTAATTACGGTCATAAGTAATTATCTATTTTCCCGCTATGTTAATAATTAATTAATAAGAAAAAAATCTAAAAAAAATATTTTTAGTTTTTCTCAATGCTAGAGTTGGTTATTAGGACTGTATATAGATTCTGGATTTTCTTAAACTGAACTAAAAAATTGAGAAAAAAATATTCATAACCGAACTGTATTGTTATTTTTCTTACTAGAACCAAACTGCATTTTACCGTTGACGTTAATTTTGACGGATCTGAGTCTTTTAGTGATATTCACACTGAGAACAATACTAAATTGTACTGAACTATTGTATAACTGAATTGTATTAAAAGAATTAATATTTAAATGTTTATAATTTTACTGTATATAATAATTGATAAGAATGAAATAATTTATATAAACATTATTTATAACTTATATAATTTTATTATACAAATATAATATAATATAATATAACTTATAATTATATATAATTTAATCCATAAAATTAAATTGAAATTAAATTTATTAATTATTTAACAAAATTTATACAGCATTTATAATAATGAATTCAAATAATTGAAAATTTTATATGTTAAAAATAATTTTATATGCTAAATTTTTTATAATAGTGGTGTAAAATTTTGAACTCATAAACTCCATGTAAGTTTAAAATAAACTCATCATTAATCTAATCAACTATTTTTGTTATTAATATATAAATAAAAAGTATTTGTAATATATTGCTAATGTCATTTTTTACTATATATATATTTTTTTATCACTAATTATAGTTTTTAGCACTTATAATTTATTTTAATTGTATTATATAATAATTCCAAATTATATTCATTATTTGGTAAATTAATTTAAGTGAATCAATTATAAAGTAACCTGATTTATAATAAATGTATTATAATTATATGGCAAATCAATATAAATTATTATTTTTTCTAATTATAATATATAATTTTTTTATCAAAATAATTGTATTATTTTAAATCTAAATACTTATCTATATTCTATTATTAAATAAAAAATATATATAATTGATATACTTTTTAATTATATATTGATAATTATATATTTATATTTTATACTTATGAGTTTATATACCTAATAGTTTAAATTTTAAATATTATTATATGTATACCTTACCATGTATATTATATAATTTTTTTTATCAAAATAATTGTATTATATTAAACTTATGTACCAATCTAAATTAAATTAATAAATAAAAAATATATAACTAATCATATATTTAATAAACTTATATATTTATATACTTTTATAATTAATGTACTCTCATAGAAAGATTGCATTTTTGAATTTTAATTTAATATTTTGAAAAAAATGCTCTCATTGATTTTTTTTACTCTTTAAAAATTGATCATTTATTAGAAATATTTTTATATAATAATTATAAATTTTTTATAATAATATTAAGTATCAACTTTTTATTTAGTTCAAAATACATAAATATTAAATTATTTTATATTAAATTATTTATTATTGAAAAATCATATTGAATTGTACTAAATTTTTAAAATAATATAATACGAAATTTTTAAAAAAAAATAATATAAGAGAAATTTATGGCTCTGAATTTGAGAGATAAAATAAGAGATTTTTCAATATTGAAATTTGACCGGATAAGGTACACCCTACTGGTTATTTGCGTGAACCAGCGCAAGGACACCAACTGCTAATCATTGTCTGTGGGTGTCATCTTTTGACAATGATTGCTTGAAAAAGATTTCCCAATTAATATTTTATCTTTACGAATCAAAAGTCAAAAGTAAAGCAATTATTATCTGAATAATATCAAAAGAGGTTAGACGTTTCTGTTTGTGGGATAGATAGGTTGTTGGAGAGTGAATTCTAAGCAAAGCACAGAGGCTTTTACCAGAAATCTCTCTTTAATTAATACTTTTCTTTCTTTTCTTTTTCAAACAAATTATTACAGAAGCAAACATTTGGCTAAACCCTCTCAATTCTGGCGATTTGATAGCTGAAACGTGATGATAAGATGTGAATCCATGGAAATTGGATGATTGATGATTATGATGATGCTTTTCAAGTGGAATTGGAGATGGACCGCCGAAGTTGGTTATGGAGAAGAAAGTCTTCAGAGAAGAGTCCCGCTGAAACTGACAGTTCAGGATCCTTCTCTTCTCATTCTGAAAGATTCTCAGATGATCAGGTTGTTTTTTTTCTGTTATTTTAATTTTTTTTATCAGAATGCCGGACAATTTAATTCAAAATTTGAAGTTAATTAAATAAACATTTTATATGTTTGATATCCTCTACGTTTCGCTGTCTAGTTGAAGCATTAAGGGATGCATGGGTTTCTCTGTTTCTTGCTGATTGGAAAAGTGATATACTGAATCTTCAATTCTTTTGATAATTCATTTTCAAATCTTTGATTGATGATGTATTAGCCGTAGAATTGGGTATAGTTCATATTTTCCTTTACCATGATTATGATGGGACATTTTATGATGGAAGCTTTTGGGTATGTCTGTATCTATTTGTGTTTAATTAATTCTGAAATTCATGGACCGACTAATGCAGTTATCCCAGTGTGCAAAAATGCTTCATTTATTGAGATCACTAAGACAAATAAAAGAATAAAATCTAAGAATTAGGGCTATATTATTGATCTTGGAGAGAGGAATTAAAAGAGGCTGTGGTAAAACATTCTCGGAAGGTAAAAGCTAGGTAGCTTTAATTTTTATATATAACTTGGAAATTAATCTAGATAAAGGTGCCCCTGGAATTGACAGAATAAACATTATTTTGTTTTTAAAATTTCAGGATTGGAAATCTATTTGTACAAGTACAAGCTGCAAAATATATATACATAAATATTTATATCTTAGGCAGTTCTTGTCCTGTCAATTGACGTGGATAGAGAGATTCTTATTCTTGTTTTTTTTTTCTTGAAGACATATGCTGCAATTAATAATCCTCAGTCGCCAGAAGTCACTTTTAAAGCACTCACAGATGATGAAACAAATGATGATGTGAAGACTTTAACAAATGAACTGTCTGCTGCTCTTCTGAACATTAGTGCCAAGGAAAATTTGTTAAAGCAGCATGCCAAAGTTGCAGAAGAAGCAGTCTCAGGTATCCAATCTCTTGCCTTTTGTATTTCATTTGAGTTGGAAATGGCATGACCAGGCAACATTTCCTTTAATTTAAAATATCTCGACGGAAATTATATATTCCGGATAAGACAATTAGAAAGGGAAAAAAATTGGCAACTTATAATTCTCTCCTTTTGTGGTATGTGGATGGAAATATTCTTTTATATTATGATGACTATCACTTGTCAGCATAATCTAATAATGTCTCTCTCTACATGCATATATTCATGTTATGCCTTACTAAATAAGGCTATTCCTGGCTGCTAGCGGTACTTCCAAAACTTACATATGCAACGAGTTTCATTTTTGCTAACTAAAGCAGTACCCCCTCAGTAGGAGACTGTTATCATGTGTACCCTTTTACGGGGAAACGCTATTATTTTATTCAAGATATATAAACAGAAATCAGCAAATCAGCCTTTATATGACATGCATACATACTTTAATCAGAAAAGAATGTGGAATACGCTTCATGTAGCCCAACTTCAATTAGATGTTATTGAGGCTAAGTTGTGTAGAGTTGATTGTATATTCCACATGTGTGTGTGTGTGGATATATATATTGTTCCCTTTAAGTGGTTGCATGAGGTATCTCCATCAGAGCATTGCAATGGTCTATATAAGTGCTTTTTGGTCTTATATCATCCCATTCCTTCTTCAAATTAATGTTATTGATAATTTTCCTGAACTTCTTGTTTTTTGTTTTTCCATGTCAAATACTAGGGTGGGAGAAGGCTGAAAAAGAACTTTTGACCTTAAAGCAGCAACTTGAGGCTGCTACAGAGAAAAAAATTGGACTTGAAGATAGAGTTGTTCATCTGGATGCAGCACTTAGGGAATGTGTAAGGCAACTACGACAGGCCAGAGAAGAGCAAGAGCAAAAGATCAATGAAGCTGTTACAAGGAAAACTCAAGAATGGGAATCTATAAAGTCTGAGCTTGAGACCAAGATTGTTGAGCTCCATGCTGAACTTCAAATTGCTAGAAGTGAATCTGCAGCATCAGTTGATTCTGATCTTCAACAAAAACTTGAGGCTGTAGAGAATGAGAACTCTTCACTTAAATGTGAACTTCTTTCTCAAGCTGAGGAGATGGAAATTAGGATTATGGAGCAAGACCTGAGTACCCAAGTGGCTGAAACAGCCAGCAAACAACATTTGGAAAGCATAAAGAAGGTTGCTAAGCTTGAAGCTGAGTGTCGATGGCTAAAGACCATTGCTCGTAAAGTATGCCCTGCCACTGATCTTAAATCCTTGACGGCCTCCTCAATTTGCATTGAATCTTTCACTGACAGCCAGTCTGATAGTGGGGAGAGGCTGCTGCTTGCTGAAAATGATGGACGTAAAATTAGTGGGCTGGAGATGAATGAACACGGAACAAGTTGTTCTAATTTGAGGGCATCTGCTCTTATAACTGAGTTTGATCAATTCAAGAATCAGAAGGATATTGGAAGAAATTTGATGGTCCCTTCTTTAGAAATTGATCTCATGGATGATTTTCTTGAAATGGAAAAACTTGCAGCTTTGACTGATACAGAAACTGGAACTTCTTCTGTCGAGGCAGGACACATACCGGAACAAGATAATGGTGTTGAAAACCCATGGAAAGATGAACTGAAAGCCATGATTCACAGGACTGCTGAATTGGAGGACAGGTTAAAGAGATTAGAAGAAGAAAAAATTGAAACACAAACGGCTCTGAGTGTGTGCCAGAGGCAAATGCAAATGTCTCAGACACAGCTAAGGGGCGCAGATGCAAAATTGGTAGAGCTACAAGCTCAATTAGCTCTTGCAAATGAGGCAAAACAAGTAATAGAGGAAGAGATCCAGAGCACCAAAGCAAAGAGAGAAGTAGCAGAGTCGCAACTCCTAATTGCTAAAGCTGAAAACAAAATTTTGCTTTCTGAGGTTAGTTCATTAAATGCAGAGGTTCAGAAGGAGCGTGCTTTGTCAGCAGAAACTTTAGTCAATAGTCAGAAATTGGAGGAAGAGATTTCAAAAATGAAACGTCAAACTGAACTCCAGCATGAAGCTGAGCGTAGACGTATTGCAAGTTCCAATGAAGAGTTGAAGATAAAACAGGCAAGTAGTCTAAGTCTCGCTAGAAGTTTAATTCCCTATGCTCCAAAACAAATTATACGATTTACCTTTTGTATGGACAGTAACTTGTTCTACTGCCACATTATGGTTTATTCCTTTCTGTTCAGGAAATGAAACACTTTTGTTAATAGAAAATATACTTCCTACAGTTACAGCCATGCAAGTAATTAATTAAATAATAATTCGTTTTTAGTTAGAATAACTTTAACAAATGGGTCAGGTTGCATTCATTTCATTGTGAGAGGTTAAGGAAGTTCACTTTTCTCCCTTGATAAACCCTTGACAGGCCCTTATCTTGCGCTTATTTTGTCAAAAAATTTCCTACTTTTTAAATAAGGGCCCTTCACTTATCTCCACTAATTAACTTTCTAAGGTCATTCATTTTTCAAAATATTTATGTTGATGTAAGCAAACTATTTTCCTTAACGAGAAAATATGGTTTCATATTCACGACAAGCCCCTTAGAATTCTACTCATCGGTTGTCAGCCTTGAATACAGTTATTAAGAGCTTCATTAAAGAAAATTATAATAGGACTTATTTATTGACTTGTGCATCAATTGTCACTGACCATTGTTATATCTTGTCACTGAAATCTTGGTTTTTGCCAGGAGAAAGAGCTCGCTGTTGCAGCAAGTAAATTTGCCGAATGCCAGATAACAATCTCATCTCTTGGTTGTCAATTGAAATCGCTTGCAATAATGGAAGACTTCCTTCTTGATTCTGTCAAATCCTTAGATCTCATTGGTAACCGGCTGCATTGTCATACGAATGATGAAGGATGGAGATTACAGGTAGATTCTGAATCTCTTAAAGTAGTTGGCAATTCTTTAAGTAAATCAAAGAATGGCGGTGACAAGGATTTGCCATTAGTACTAAGCCATTGTGCATGAAAAGAGCCTAAATGGGTCTGGGAAGATTTTCCCTGGAAATTTAGGTGGGATTCAAAATGAAAATCAATGAAGATCATTGACGAGAAAATAATGGGAACAATTAGCGTTAAGTTCCCAACGTGAGGCAGATTCATCCCTTTGTAGAAAAAGTGGCATATAGAGAAAGAAAAAGAAAAGTATTGTATCTATAATCATAGCTTTTCTTGTGCAAACAGATTATCAAAAGATAAATATAGTTATACATGATATTCAACATGGTTTATGTATTGTTTATAAAATACAGTTCAAAATTTAAAATTTTTTCCGCAAGACTTCTTTTGAATCTTTGCTACCGTTTTGCTGTCTTATTTATTATTATTTTTTTCTAGCTTTTTCTTTCTTATTTTTTTTAAAATTTTTCTTCATTTAAAAGCACGAGAGTAATTTATGCTTTGCTAAAACAAAGAACAATTAAGGTGATAATATAAAATTTGATTTCCTTTTGTAATATGGTATCCAGCATAAATTTGAAATGTAATTCGATCTTTTTCTTATTGGATTGCTTTAAATCATCTTCAATCAAAATCTATGATAGGATGGGGAAAGTGTGAGGCGGCCAATGTTGTTGAAGATCAAGTCTTTTTTCTGAGTTTGGTGTTGGTTGGATTTATGGACATTAGGTTCCATTTGGGAACTAATCATCCAGCACGTTGTTGATTATTCGGCTGCCTTGTATTTGTTAGGTGGATGTCAGCTTGGATTAAAGTCGCTTTTAATTATCTACTGATTAAGCTAGAAATGCTGATGTAGCATTTTGATAAATGAATTATAATGGTTATTTTAGCTGCAATATATATATATATACTAACAAAAAAATTGTAGACGAATCAAGTGATAATAGTGAATATAGAGAGAGAAAGGGGTTGTTTGATTATTCCAATTTTGAAACAAAAGCGAATAGAGAAAAATGGAGAAGTGAGATGTAGAGGAAAGGAGGGGAAAGGGATTAGGAAGGGATAGGAATTGGGTCAACTCTATTAATGTTTCAGTAATTTTTTAAAATTTATTTTTTAAGGCATATTTTTTATATTAATAAAAGATATTTAAAAGTAATAAAATTTGTTTAAACCTATGAGTAATTATTTAAAAAATTCAAAATATTCAAGTGACTTTTTTTTAAAAAAAAAATGCAAGTTAAACTGCCTATGAATATATTAACTATTAAGGGTTTTTTTTGTGGTTAAATTTATAGTTTCATATCTTCACAAAAATATATATTCCTTTGTTCTTCGAACATTTATTTTGAATTTTTTTTATTCTATTTTAAATGTTAATTTTATAAATTAATAGAATATAAAATATAATTTTTTTTTACCCTTGTTTATTAAAATAAATTTGTCAAGAGAACTCACGAGCAGGTAAGCAAAAGTATAAGTTACAAGCAAACAAGCATAGAAAACCTGTGGTATTCAAAGAGAGAGACTTGTATGATTTACTTAAGAAAATAAAGTAGAAAATATTGTGAATAGTTTCCTAAGGCTGAATGTTATTTAGTTTGGTAGAGAGTTTTAAGCTAGTCCCAATTGATTCATTTAGGCTTGTTTGGAATTGCTGTTATATTTCTAAAAATTAGATTTATAATTTTTTTGATTTAATTGATTGATTTTTTTATTTTTTTATAAACTGTTTTTTTCAAATCTGATTTTGAAAAAAATATTTATTTATCTGGTTTAAAACCAGTTTTTAAAATTCAAAAAATTTAAAAATAAAAAAATTTCATCAAAAAGTGTTTTTGTCAAACATAATGTCAAATACAATATCAAACGAATCATTAATATTATTCGTGAGTTAATGAAAGTGTAAATAAAATTGAGCTACCATGTGTCGGTGGAGTTTCGACAACTTTTAATATGGTTGATCCTTCTACTTATATTAAGAGTGAAAAAAAAAAAATTCAGACTTGGAGTCGGATTATTTTCAGCTACTGGGAATGATGCCGGTGCAAACCTATCTAAGCAGAAAGAAAGTGATTATCCATTAACCAAGCCACAATATTTTTTTAATCTAAAATTAACAGTATTAATTTGAATTCTTATAGGATAACAGTATTCGAGATCTCAAAAAAAAAAAGAATTATATCCTTTTATTCTAGAACCAGCTACAGTTCCGAACCGGAACTATCCGTTCTTCAGTATCAGAATTATGGGACTGGACTGAAACTGAAAAGGTTTTGGTTTAAAGCAATTCGGACTGTTCAACCATTATTTAAAATTTATTTTTAATAAAAATTATATAGTTAAATAATTAATATAATAAATAAATTCAATTAAAGTTATTAAAGTTTACTTATAATTTTTATTCATAGCAATTAAATTTCATTGTTGAGTGAATTTAAAATAAAAAAAAATTAAAATTTCTTATTAATTTGTTTATAAAATTAGGAAGAAAATATATTAAGTTAGAAAAAAGTAAAAAAATTGGGAAATAAGTTATAAAAAATGATAAATTTGAGAAAAAATTTATGATATATTAATTTGTATAAATTATAAATTTGCAATAACTAATTATAAAAAAATAAAAATTTTGAGAAATAACAAATTAACTTATTAAATATTAATTTAATTATAAAAATTTGAATTTATAGAAATTGAAGTTTCAAAAATAATTTAAAATAAAAACAAATAATTAAATAATTAAAAAAAAGGAGGAGGAGGGATTCTGCAGGTGCGGGAACTGGGAAGGGGGAGGGATTTGATTTTGAATTTTTTTTAACAAAAAATATTTTTTATTAAATATTTTTTGGGTCCGGGACAGTTCCAGTTCCTGCTTTCTAGGAAAGGCCGTGGACCGGCCTCTTCCTCTTCCCATAGTAGGTCATAGTCCGGGTTGGGCTTGGAATAAGTCTAAACGGGTCTGTTCCAGATTGGATTGGACTAATTCTACGAGCTGAGCTGGTCCGTGGCCAGGCCTGTCTTATCCCATCTCCTTAAAATTAGATAATATTTACCCGGCTTTTCCAAGTGTATATATATATATATATATATATATATTGAAATTAACATGTGTATTGATTATGTTTAATAAAATTAGCTGATAATCTAATAATAATTAAAAATATGATAATTAATAATTTAGCTGATTAAATTAAAAATATTTGATAAAATTCATTTAAAAATATAAAATGACGTGCCTATATTAATTAAAAATTCTATACAAAATCTATTTAAATACATAGTATAAACAAATTATATAATATATTTACATATTAAATAATTTAATATTAATCAGGAGTTTTGGGTTAATGAGTCATTTGGTAAAAAATACAAGGATATAATAGAAAATAAAAATTATGATTTATCAGTTTATAATACTAACCTTTTTTGTGAAAATTATAATCTAATTTTTTTCTAAATAATTTATTTTACGAGACAAATATTATTAATCAAATCGAATTAAATTTATGTTCAAACTATATATAATTTAGTGTAATATCAATAATGTCAAGAAGAAATATGTTCAATTTTGAAAAATGTAAGGGTAACAAACATTGACCATCATGGAATAAGTGAGATTGCTTTGGCCAATATATTAATATCCCTTTACATAAAAATAAAATAAAATATGGCCTGTGGAGCGGAGTAATTCCAAAATGGGGAATAAGATATTTGGGATTGGAGGGCTCTGTTCCAACAAGAAGACAAACGCAGAGCGGCAGCCGCACAAAACCTTTGACAGTTGGACTTGCTCTTCACCCAATTCTTTTTAGTTTTTACTCTTCTACTTAAAATTAAATGATTTTTTTTAAAAAAAATCTCTTTTTCCGGTACAAAATTGAATTAAAAATCTTTAATTCAACTTTTGACCAGTCTTAACTCGAATTTTCATTCCTTCAAATTCAAATAATGGAGTTGACAATCACAACCACCGTCCTACTAATAAACACGCCCAACCAACCAGAAGAAGAAGAAGAAGAAGAAGAAGAAGAAGAAGAATATCAATCTCAAGCTTGTCATGAATTGGTATTATTAACAGTATCAACTTCATCTATAATCGAAAAGAGCGGGGAAAATTATGGCTAATAATGCAAGGAAATCTGCAGCGGCTGCTATAGAAGCTATTGGGTGGGGTTATGACCTAACTATGGATTTACGCCTCAAGTACTGCAAGAAGAATTCGTCTCGATTGATCTCGATGGATGATGATAAACTCAGAGATCTTCCTATTCCAGGTGGCTTTTCTATTCGTAATGTTCCCAAATCAATCAAATGTGATAAAGGCGATCGCATCAGGTTCAGCTCTGATGTTCTCTCTTTCCAGCAGGTACTTTTTTCCAATCTAATAGTTGTTGCCCTTTTTTGCTTTTCAGCTTTTCAATTTTTTTTGTGCTTGATTCTATTATCCTATTTAGAGTTGAAGTTCTGGATGAAGAAATGGAAAATGTCTAATTAGACAGGAATTGAGGTTTTAATTTAATTATACAATTTAAATTGGGATTTTAGTAATTGATTTTGGATTATAGAACTTAGTTAAAAACAAACAAATCCTCTTGATGTAATTAACACTTTCCTTTAGCTGCTGACTAATTTCGCAGCTAGCTATTTTCTGTACCCTAAAATTATCAGAAAGAAATGAAATACTGAGGAGGAAACAAGAGAATTATAGCAAGATGGGTGAAGTGGAAGATGTAAGTTGGAAAGCTATGTGATTGTGAAGTTCATTTTAGTCAAAAGATTGAATTCTATAAATCACAGTTATTTTAGGCATCGTCTATGATAACGAGTGTTGAGAATTTAAAAGTAGCATTCCCATAAAGCAAGCATGCTAGAGATGAGGATGTTATGGTGGATATGCGAGTCCTCTTTTACTATAATTAAGGTAAAAACTATTACATCAATTCAACTCAGACTAAATTCTTAAGGAGATATTTTAAATAATTTAGCCATTCATAACAGATACCTGTGGATGCATTGATCTGTAAGACGAAGTACATTCCATTACATGAGCGCCAAAGAGGAAGCTAGATGAAAATAAAGTGATTTTGACTTGGGAGTAATGGATCTTGTATAATGGATCTTAAAGAAAATGTGGACTTAAATAAGACTTACAGAGGGGAACGGTCTAGCTATTTGACTCAAACTAGGTTGCGAATAGTGCTTAATTTAGTAACCGATGCAGAATTTGTAAAATAGTTTGAATAATAATTATTGTTGATAATTTAGGAATTCTTGAGATATTTTTGTTTTGTATTGATATGCCACTTCATGTTTATAATTTATTTATGATTAATGTAGAAATGCATGCACATTATTTTCTGGTAACAAAAATATTGTTATACAGCCCAACAAAGTGCAATACATTTTCTGAAGAAACTAAATAATTAAACCTGCTGTTATATAGAAGAATATGTATTTTATCCAACAGAAATGTAATTGCATTTGCAAATTAAATTTGGAACATGCTTAACATGTTTGGATCTGGTGGTAATATTAATTTATTTTTAATTGTTTCCCATGCTTACGCTTTTTTCTCCCACTCCCCATGCCCACCCTTCATTTTGTAGATGTCAGAGCAGTTTAACCAGGAACTATCTCTTTCTGGAAAAATTCCTCCAGGCCATTTCAATGCTGCATTTGACTTTACAGGAGTTTGGCAGAAAGATGCTGCTAATACTAAAGCTCTTGCATTTGATGGTGTTTTTATCACACTTTACAACATTGCACTAGAAAAATCCCAAGTGGTATTGTCTGATCATATCAAAGAAGATGTCCCTTCAACATGGGAGCCTGCTGCATTGGCAAGGTGAGATCTTTGGCATTATAATTTTGAAGGATGTTATGACTGTATTTGCAAGAGCTATTCTGTACTATCTTTTTAATACATAATCTTGCAGTTCCTTAGTTGGATTTCTTACATTTTGTCAAGAGAAATTGAAGCTTGCATTTTCTCATATGATAATCATGTTTCATAGTTTTCACTCACCATGTTTATGTTTATTTTTTCTTTATTAATTTGTAATGCCATATTTGTGAACCTAAAATATTTGATAAAAACTGTCTTCTGTGTTTAGCATGAAATCTATGAGTGATGATATTTTCATAATTGGTTGATCAACACGTGCATTCACTTGATGCACTATTTTCCCAGTGCATTTTCTATAAGTTATGTCCATTTATGAACTGTTTTAGAACAGGTGATTGCTCTATTATTTTATCTAATTAAAGTAAATTTATGAAAAACTTATAGTGATATTTTGCTGCTCATATCCAGGTTTATAGATAAGTATGGTACTCATGTGGTTGTTGGTGTCAAAACGGGAGGAAAGGATGTAGTTTATTTGAAACAGCAGTATTCATCTTCTCTTGAACCTGTTGATGTACAGAAAAAATTAAAAGACATGGCAGACAAGATTTTCTCAGATGGAACTGGACAGAGTATTATCAATTCTGATAAATTCAACGATGGGGAAAAGGTTTGAAGAAATAACTCTTTGGAATTTTCCTCTTAAATTGATATGAATGAAATCCAAGTTACAAGAGAAGATGCTTGAGAAATTTAAAGAAAGAAGAGGGGAAAGAGTAGAATGAAGTCCGAATCTTCAACTTGATTTTTCCCTTTGCTTTAGTGGGTACATATACTGAGTATAAGATACAGAATAGGAAGGAAAATCGATTACAAAATAGAAAGGAAATATTAACAGATATCTAGCCTAGAATTATGCACACATAATGGAAAGAAATCAATGCAATATCTCAACAATGCTCATTCTGTTTTGCTTTTGTTCTAGTTTTTCAAGGAGCATGTGCTGTCGTTCTCAGACACAATTCCATCCAGCTCTTACTCCCATGCAGAGGTAAGTTATTGATCATGCTATTTCCTGATTGTGTGCATGTCACATGTTTTACATTTTCATTCTAGCTGCAATAGTGATGCAGCAGTTGGTTATTAACTTGTTTTGTCTAATTTGCTTAGCTTCTCCAACCAAACATTTTTCTTTAAGACTATTATGTGTTTCCCTCTTGCAGGACATTAAATTCATACATAAGAGGAAAGGCGGATTGAATAAAAGCCTACACCACAGTGACTGGTGTCACACTGTGCAGTTTGAACCTGATGTTATCTCAATGTCATTCATCCCCATCACATCCCTCTTAAGTGGAATTAATGGAAGTGGATTTTTGACCCATGCTATTAATCTCTACATCCGTTGTAAGTGCTTATCTTCTTAATCTTCTGATGCCTGGTCTTAAGACTACTTCGGGAACATTTTCATTCCTTCACTTTACCAGAGTTGCAGTTTTAGTGTTTGATCTATAAATTGTTATTAATTTTGACATGTTTCTTGATTGCAGATAAGCCACCAGTTGAAGAGTTACTTCAGTTTCTGGAATTTCAGCTTCCAAAGCAATGGGCACCAGTGTTTGGTGAGCTTGCACTTGGTCCAGATAGAAAGCAACAGACAAATGCATCTTTGCAGTTCAGTTTCATGGGTCCTAAACTCTATGTTAATACGACACTGGTAATATTATTTTGTTGATCTTTTTTTTTTCTGTTGACTCGGTCCATATGTTCTTTCTTTTACTGGGTTCTTGCTTTCTTTCTTTCTTTTTTTTTTTTGCCCTCTTTCCTTGAAAAAGTGAAAGCAATTCCTTGTCTCAATTTTTAATTTAAAATCACAAAATTAGTGCTTGTGCTCCAGTTATAAAGTTTTTTTTTCACATTCTGATTATAATGCTAGTCTTCCTTCTAAGATCAACATTGAATAAAACACATTTGATTCTAGGAATGTTGTTTCGAGTTAACTGTTCCCTAAACTTGAACTCAAATATGATTTGAGTTTTGGTAGACCTGAGGATTGTGTACTTTTTATCTAATTTTATCTATAATTTAAATTACTTTAGGTTTAATGGAAGTAAATTGAGCTCGTTTCTCAAGTGTCACAATGACAATAGAGTCTTGAAGGCTAGGTATTATTTCTGGACCACTTACTCCCATTTTTGAAGAGACAATCTTCAGCCTATTATTCTTTAATTCGGACTGTCATCTACCTTGACTGAGTATATAACTCATATTCTAAAGTATCGTTTATCCCCATAATGACATGTCATCTATCCTAACTCTAGTTGTAAGTTAGAACTTTAGGCTTATCTGTTTCAAAGCTTATTTCATGTCCCATATCATCACCATCATCACAATTCATTATCTTACTTTTCACAAATTACATAATTTCATATATTCTTTGTGATAATTTTTTTTTTTTACAAACACGTTAGATAGTCCTTAATATCTACACACACAATATTTCATGGTATCACCAATCATAGCATCATAATTATATATCATTCATATTGTTTCCTTACATACAAAATTATATCATGGTTTTACATATATTTAGGCCTCACACTTATGATATCATATTCATGGTTCTTAACCATCTCAAATTATCCATGTTCTATATTCACCAATTTATTTTGTTTCAAGTTATTTCCATTATTTCATGCATTTAAACTTGGGTCTTATTATATCTACCTCCATTTTTCAATTTTACTCTAAATGTTTTATAGATATATTTTTTGTTCAAAACAGAGCATTCACGACCGTGACTTACCTTTTATGCCCTTGACAAAAGCTGCTTCACGACCATGATTATTTGTCCACCACCCTGAGCAGTCTTGAAACTGTTTCATGGTCTTGATAAATGGTTTATGCCCGTGACTCAACTTCATGCCTGTGATCCCTACTTTGCTCCAAGTCGTGAATGAATATGAAATGAATGGTAACTTTTCTGTGTAAGGTTCATGCCCATGAAACCTACAGAAAAACCATTTTTCAACTTCAATTTTACTTTAGGGCATACCACAACAAAACCATTCAATTTCAAGGCATATAAAAACACATTTCCATGATTCAACATGCTAATACACTTCAATTTCAGGCAATAATATAATAATTTCCTTAATTTTACTTTAACTCTATATTTTCTTCAAGAATTCAAGACTAAATGTCTTATATATTACCGGTTAATCCCACTAGCATGGCATCAACCATATTTAATCAAAATGCAAATTTCATTACAAATGATGCAAATTTCACTAAAATTATAGACTATTCCCAATTCTGGTTATCTTTGTGTATCCACAAGGTTTGCACCTTTGCCGATGTTCTCCAAATTGAAAATTCATTGTCTGTGTTATGCCATATCATTTGTGTTGGTTGTCAGAACGGGACCTGTTCTCTGGGCCATATATTACAAGGCGATTTAAATGGCTGCATATGCTGTTCACTTATTACTCAATCAGTAATGTGGCTATTGTTAGAGAGAACATCGTTGAGATGTAATAGGTGGATAAGCAATGGAAATTATCAATAATTTCTATTATATTCTAGTTTAATAAGAACTTTTTTCAAAACCCAGTAAAGTAGAACACGATGATGTTTATCTAGAGGAAGCATATGTCTGCAATATAAATTTCATTTATCGACCTTGTAAAAACTTGAACAGCAGATTAATTTTGCAGGCACTGATGTCGTAACCTTTATGTAGATCACCTCTTCCTATTATTATATATTGTCCAAAATTTTGCATTCCAATTTTTTAAATGTTGCAGCAATTGGGAGTCTGGATTTTACTTGGTCATATAAATGTTTTTGGACAGAATGCTTTCATAATTTATTGACTCCTATTTAATTTTAAAATATGTAACAGGTCGATGTGGAGATGATGCCAGTTACTGGACTTCGATTGTATCTGGAAGGGAAAAGAAGCAACTGCTTAGCAATTCACTTGCAGCATCTTTCTTCACTACCAAAGACCTTCCAACTCAGAAATGAACAGATTGGCAACTTCTCTGACCCCTCATCTGAGCGTAGATACTATGAGAAGGTTCAGTGGAAGAGTTTCTCACATATTTGCACTGCTCCAGTTGAAAATGAAGAGGATCTTGCAATTGTCACAGGGGCTCAATTTGAAGTCAGAGACTCTGGGTTAAAAAAAGTCCTATTCTTGCGGCTCCATTTTTCTAAAATTATTGGTGGTGTGACTTTGAGAAGGACTGAATGGGATGGTTCCCCTGCCATAGCCCAGAAATCTGGAATGATCACTTCTTTCATCAGCACTCATTTCTCAAGTGCTCAAAAACCACCTCCCAAGCAACAAGAGGTGCACATAAACTCGGCTGTATACCCTGGGGGTCCTCCTGTTCCTGCTCAGGCCCCTAAAATGTTGAAGTTTGTTGATACAACGGAGATGACGAGAGGTCCCCAGGACTCGCCAGGATATTGGGTTGTGTCTGGGGCAAAGCTTAATGTTGACAAGGGAAAAATCTCTCTTCGAGTCAAATACTCTCTCTTTACATTGATGTTACCTGATGAAGAGGTGTAACTGGAGTAGTAAGTAGCTTATTTCAATGGGTTGAAGGAAAAGGGGAAAGAAAGGTGGAGGATCTCTTACTGTAATGGAAGACTGATAGGAGTATGGAGTTCTGCAGGCAAAGTATTTGTTCATTGGGTGGAAGATATCTGTATGAAAGTATTCAAGGAAGCTGTGTACATAAAATTTTCTCGGGTGTGTAATGTCTACCTTAATTATTGTAGGGCTTTTTCTTTTTCTATTATTGCAAATATATGGATATTCAAATACTGCAGGTTGCATTAAGAAAGCTGGGATGGCTTTTGACATTGTGCAATTGAGTGAAGGCAGGCAGCAGCTGCTATAATTGTTTACTGTTGTTTGCTCATATTCAACAGAGTTTACAAAGCATATATTCTTCCTACATCATAAAATTTCGGATTAAAAGGAAATAAATTTAGAGTTTTTGGTTTAATTCTTCGAATCAATGGATAATTTATTTGAACCCAATATTTAGGTCAAGGAGTCGAATAAATTTAGGGCTCATTTAATATTGTGTTTAGAAAATTTTCTTTTAAAAATTTTCTTTTTAATTTTTTTGAGTTTTGAATTAGAAATAGATTTGAGAAAAATGGTTCAAAATTTTTTTTAAAAAAATCACTCAATGAAATAAAATAATATATATATATATATATATATATATCCCAAGTCTCAACAACAAATCCAAACACCTCCTTAAAAAATATTAGGTTTAATTATTCAAATAAATTGATAGTAGGTTGTTAGGTTAAAATGTATAGTGACCCAGAAATTACATTGCAATTAAACAAAGAGAGCCCTAGCCAAAATATGGCTGAGCATAGCTAGACATATATCATTGTCAAATAATATTAGTGGACTTAATTTGGTGGACAAAATATATCATCGTCAAATAATATTAGTAGACTTAATTTGGTGGACAAAACGAAAGGAATATAGCATCCATGGTATAGCCAGTGGAAGGTGTACATTCACTTGAAATATAGATCTCAAATTCAAATTCTCCCTTTCTCATTGTAACTTAAAAAAATGTATGAAATATCATATTCTAATTTCTAAAATATAGAAGCAAAAATTTACTAGTTGGAGAGACAATTAATTCTTGGGGATATATTTCATTTGGGACCGTTTGATTTGATTTCTAACTTCAACTCCAAAAATCTATAATATGATTTGTATTTTAATCTAAAGCTCTGTTTGGTAAAATTTGCTCTAGTATAATTGCTAGTTGATCATATAGTTTTAAGCTGATAATCTATCTCATTCAATTAAAAATATTAATTAATTGAAAAGATAAGTGTAAAATGATATTATTATTAATAAAAAATATTATATAAAATCTATTTAAATATATAATACAAAAAAATTATATAATATATATGCATATTAAATAATATTAAATATCTCATTCCAATATAATAAATACTTCTATTTTTACCATCAAACATTTCATTATTATTATTATTATCATTATTATTATATATTTACATTTAAATAATTTAATAATTATGTTATTATTATAAAGTGATAAAAAAATAAGGGTATAAAATGAAAGAAAAATCATAATCTACTAGTTTATAAAAAAACAAGTTATATTATTTTTTTTTATTTTGGATATTATAATCTAGTTTTTTTTTTCAAATAAATTATTATACTAAATACAGATTATTAGTTAAACTAAATTATTTTTATTATCAAATTAGATTATAATATAATTTGATATTACCAAACAGTGCTAATTTCTTACCATTTTTTTGGTATAAGGGATCCAACTAAATGTTGAATTTAAAATTTCATAGCACTAATCACCGGACGAATACCATTAGCTAAATTTTATTGTTTTCCACCCCTTTTTGTAAAGGAATTTTTTTGACTTACATGTAATCAATTATTCCAACCACCTCAAACACAATCTTCTATTTTTATATAAATTAAAAGTAATTAATTGTTAAAATTATAAATTTACTATATATTTCACTAATATTCTTATATACTAAAAGAAAATTAAAAAATAATAGTTTAAAGTTATAGACGACAAGATACATTACAGTAATCAATTCCATCATATTTATGTAGTAATCAGCTATGATTTAAAAAGAAAAATGATTTGTATTTTGAGACTGATAAAAACAATAATGAACTTATTTTCATGGGACATGAAAAATAATTAAATATATCACTCATTTTCTGCATAAATATATACCTGCACAGAGCTTTTAATTTTTCAGTAATATTGAAAATCCATATATAAGCAATGTATCAGTTATTTTGTTTATAATTTTATATTTGGTTAATTGAAAAAAAATAATGCATCTTTAAATGTACACGATAAATAACAGATTTTGATAAATAAGCAAATTAATCGAAAAAATTATAAGATGGTGTAAAATGTAATCCTGCAATTTAATTATGCATATATCAATTATTTTTCCTTTAATGGATATATATTATTCAGGTTTTGCATGCGCAATTAAAGTTTATTGCAAATTAATATCAACTAATATGTATTTGCATGCACATATAGATACATTAACTAAAGAAGGAAAAAAAAAGCATGCATGTTTTTGTCCATGAGTTTTATAGATTTATTTAATTGATGTTTTTAATTATTAATTTTGAACTGATTTAGTCTCTTAATTGAATATTTGTCAATTACATGCGGGGTGTTCCATAAATAAGAATTAAATTAGTTAAAAATTGATAATTAAGGGAGTCAATTAAATAATTTTGATAATTAAAGAAGTTAAGTGAACAAAAATTATTCATGATGGGAGTCAATTGGAAGAGAATTTAATAACACAAATTTATAAATTATGTTAGAAAATTGTGGTTAATGAGTCATTTTGAGAGTGATATTCGGATAAGTACCATAACTCTGTTTTGGAAGGTTGACTAGGATATATATTTTTTAACATAAAAACTATGAATTATGATATTCATATGTTCAAAATGGTGAATATGTGAATAAGAAATTAAAATTTAAAGTAAATTCATTGCTAAGGAGAAAAAAATTCAAAAGTGAGAAATCCCATATAGAAAAAATGTATAGTTGGAAAAAATGTATATATAGTAAGACTTATCTTTCCAATGTTAAGTAAGTAGCTTATAAAAATCTTTCTCGCATGCATAGATGCATGATATGCAAATCTATGGACTGAATCAAGACTAATACGAATGTGTGAGCAAGTAACCTTTGCACACAAATATCCGACAGAAATACCATGATCCAACTTTTACATTTTTTTATTTTTAGAAAATTAAAGTGCATTAGGTGCACGACACGCATATTTGGAGAAAAATGTCTTTTGAGTTTTTACAATTTCTTGAATTACAAAAATGAATGGTTGATGTTATATATTTTATTTTGCTTAAATTGCAGCCTTAATAGATATTAAAACAATTAACTCCTCTCTTTTTTCCTCTAGTATAAATAAATGAGTCTATTCATGTTAAAAATACTTATTGCTCGTGATAAATTATTCTTCACTTCTTCTTCCTTTTTTCTACTGTGATAGATAGACATCATATTTAGTTTACTGTAGGCAAAATTGTAGTGTTCAATTTCTGCTTTTTTATCTATTGTATTCTAAGAGACAAACGTCGGTGAACCTAAACATCTGTGGTAAGAGGCGAATTTGTTTTTAAGGATACTGTGTGAGACACATATCTCAAATTGTCCTTTTATTTTTTTATCTTTCATCTTATACCTTATATTGGATTAACAATATCCCCATTCATATTATTATCTTTCCTAATAAATTATGATTAAGAATTGATTGTGATTTTAATGGTGAAAGTCTAGAAGGTGAATCCAATGATTTATTACATATGTTTAGTATATGTGTGGTATAGTTATGGAATTCCTTCAAAGCAACCCATATATTCTTCTTTTCTTTAGATTCTACTTTTTAAGTATAAATGCAAAGATTTTTCAAGGAAATAAGGTAGAAAGATCAAGAAAATATTGGAAGATAGAAAAAAAATAAGAAGATGAAATTAAAGAGAGGATGGATAGTAGTGAGAGTAGGAATAGGGAAAGATGATGATGAAGAAGAAGAAGAAAAAAAAAAGAAAAGTCCAAGTTAAAAAGGTATGAAATTCCAATATCATATTTACATCCATCCATAGAAAGACATGAAATTCAAATATTTTTATCTCAAACAATAATAACAATCATTAAAATATTCAAAAATAATAAAAATAAAATCAAATATGTAAATTAAAAAATTTACTCTCTCTAAAAACAGATTTAAAATATATATAATTTTTTTCTTTATCTTTGTGAATAAGAAGAAAAAGAAAAATACGTTGAAGAACAATAGAAATACAATGAATGTCTAGTTCAAAACAGTAATATACCAATTAATGATACATAAAGTATCAAATATACCAATTAATGAAAAATAAAGTATCATGCTCCTGAGTCTATAATATAATTTGTGCTTTGGAATGAAACTCTAAAAGAAGAAAAGAAATGGAGCGACATGAGAAAAGGGACAGCCGAGGCCCAAAATAGCCCAAATGCTGCCTAAAAAGTATCCAATACTTAATTGAAAATATTAGAAAGTTTAGGAATTCAATTGTATTAAATTTTTCTTTCTTTTGGCTTTGTGATATTTGGTACATTTTTAACATGATTTGCATCAATTTAGATATTTTAGGACTATATTAGCAATTTTTAGATATTTCAGGAGTATATGTTTTAGATAATTCTAGAATATTTTTGTGATGATGCATTTGATTTTGCTAATAATTTTTTTTATCATTTTGTTCATTGGAATTTGTTTCAATAATTTTAGAATATTTAGTGAACTACTACTACTACTACTTCAATTCCTAAATTCAAAAAATTAATTTGATTTAATCGAATTGAAATTAATAAGTTCAAATTAATTTATTTTGATATTTCAAGTTCACTTGGGTGAATTTTTTCTGTGATGGGATTCATCTACTCAATTCTGATTGGACAATTTTTTTAAAAAATAAAAATTTAATAGGTAAAAAGCTATATGAATTGTTTTTCGGTCAAATTGAAGATTCGAACTCTAAATTTAACTGTCATGATTATTAAATTAGTACCATTAAACTATAGTTATTGGTAATTTGTTCACTATATAATCAAATATAAACAATAAAACATATTGTAACACTATATGCTCAAAAAACTTGGATAAAAGTGAGGAGTGCAAGTGTAAGTATTACGTTAGAGGAAGTCCAACATAGTTATAGGAGTAGTTACACAAATTCATACCTGAAACTCTAATTAGATCATTTGTTTCCCTAATGTTTGAATTAAAGGTATATAAATTCACGTTTAAGTAAGATTAAGTTCTGTATCCGTATCATTAATTGGTGCAACCACCCCCAGAAAGAACCTCTTTCAATTATACATTTCCCTGTTTCCTTTCCACCTCAGAAACTTGTAATTGGGATTCAACAATTACGTTGACGTTTCCAAACTTGAAAATATAATTTCCTTCTCCATAATTATAATTTAAAAACTTGAGAAAAAAAAACAATGAAAAATCAAAAAGCATTTATGATTGAATTATCGTTCAATCAAGTAAATTTTAATTTTTACAAATGATTAAATATTTATAAGAAATTAAAATATTATGAATAATTCTATAAAAAAGTAAAACTATATGACAAATTTGTAATACTATATGTACTTTTATTTATTTATTTTTGTCAAAAGTATTACTGAGACTAATGCTGCTCATGTCAGATAGAATTTCAAAGGTGGTAAAACACTTGAGTTTTAATGTAACAACATACACATGGTTCAAATTTGAGATTTCTAGTTAAATTAGAATAGATTTACATTATTTTATTCATATCCTCGTGATTATGTACTTTTTTTTTGATACTTTAAAAGATGAATTATTTATTATTGTTATTTTTTTATATTTTGAAATCAAGACCAACTGCTGGTTATATTTTTATCTTAGTTATCTGAATGATATATAATAATTTCATAATGTCATGAAATTCAATTGAAAAAAATATTTCAAAATTAAATTAAAATTCCAACGAGCCCTAAATGTTCATATAATTTTCCAAAAAATTAAAATATATAAGTGACTTATTTTATTAAATTGATATGGGGATGGGACACAATTAGGTGTTGGATTGAAATATGAGGGGGCATAATAATTAAATGCATAGTAATTGATTTTTTCCCCCATTTTGATGTGTATAATAATTGAGGTTGGTTTGACAGATGAGAAAGGCAAAATGCGGATTGGCATGTCAATTGCCCATATTGCCTTTTATTGATTGAAAGTGATTTTTTTTTCTTTTTCATTTTTTCCCCTATTTTTTTATGGAAATCCTTTTCAGGTCCAACAATGATTTCCCCCGGTTCACAAATATATTATTACTGAGAAATAGGTCGGCAAGTCACACAATCGAAGCTAAAAATAGTGAAATGCTCCATTCCTTTGGAAAAGCTAAAGTCATTTTCGTTTTCATTTGCCCTAAAAGGATGGCAAATTTCTTTTTTCTAGAAATATAGTTATTTATTAATTTACTGTTATCTATGTGTTTTATTATTAATAGATATATATGAATTATCATTTTTAAATTTTTTAATAATATTCCTAACTATTATTGGGTGTCTTCTAAAATATATGTTTTCAACCGTATTAATTAAATTTTCTCAACTTGTGTTAAAATAGAAGAGAGCGGATATCTTTTTAGAATGAAAGAAGAACATAGGAATATAAAAAATTTAGAAAAATGGGATAACAAAAGGTTTCTCTTTTTTTTTTAAAAAAAAATAAAATATCTTGAGTCTAGATGATTTAGACCTAAAAATAATAGTTTATTTTATTGATAATATAACACATTAAATATAGACATAAAAAAAGGTAATAATTCAACCTATATATTAAAAAAATAACCCATAATTTAAGACAAACAAAAAAAAAGTGAGATTATCTTTTCCTGAAGGAGTATTATGATCGTTAAAGTTGGAGTTTAGATGCTGAAAATTTTTTCAGAATTGAATATTATATTTTCTTCACAATTTTATTGAAATTATGAAAAATAAAAGTAAAATATGTTGTAAACTCGTGAATAAACTATTAGGGTTGATTTGATATTAATGGGTAAAATTTGAAGAACAGTTTTCATTTGCGATCTTTAGCAGTTTACTATAGACTTATAAAGTTTCAAATTAATTAAAAAAAAAAGAAATATTTTACAAGAAGTGATGAAATTCAAACTTAGATTGTTTACAGAACTTTTAGAATTTTTAACTAACTGAACTACAAATGATTCCTTTCAATTTTCATAACTTTTTATCTATATAATTAGTTAAAAATATGATATAAACATATTATTGAGATCAACAACATTTAAGAGAAAAAATATCCGAACTGAATTAAATTATGGACAAAATCAAATTAAATAATAATATTCAGTTGGATTCAATTAAAATGCTTGGATATTGAGTCAAAATTATAAAAAAAAAAACACCAAAATTTGAACCTCATTTTTCAAAATCCTACTCGAGTCTAAACATAATTCCATTTCTTTTTGATTTTGTTGGACATCAGCACTATGTTAGCATCAAAATTTAATTAGAAAATTGATATATAAAAGAAAATTTTCAATGGGAGGAATTTGGATTGCCACGAAAATAATAGAATTTCAATTGAAAAAGTACCCTCAACGTTAGTTTTTTTAATAAAAAAAATACAAATAAATATTAGAATAACGTAATATTATCATAATAAAGAAAGAATATTAAATAAATAAATAAATAAATAACAGTTGAACTTGCAGTTAGTGCCCGCCAAGAAAAGTAACAGCACAAGTCAGGGAAAAAGAAGATATTGTTTTGACCGAAAGAACAAGACTCTTCTCTTGAAAACGACTCCATTTGTGTTTTCTTTCATTCATTTTCTTGTCATCTCCGCCTTTCATTGTTTTCAATTAATCAATTAATTAAAATTCTTATTATCTCTCCCTCTGCATATAAATGAGTTCTTCCCAGTTATTTGGTTCTTGCGTAGCTGATCATTTCATTTCTTGCTTTTATCGAACCTCCTCCTCCACCAACACCACCACCACCACATGGGGTTGTTCAAGGCGGAGGGTGTCATTTACAAGCCAGCTGAAAATGTTGATCTTGGCCCTCATAGCCCTGAACTCTATCTACCAGCCAATGTTAAAGGTTTCCACTTCTAATTCCTATCTTTCTTCTTCTTTTATTTAATTAATTAAACTTTGGTGATTACCTATTTCATTAATTAATATTATAATATTTCAGTCATTTAGCTTATATATATATATATATATATAATTATGCATTATTTCAATTAAGTTTGAGGTTAACATGCTAATGAAGTTAGTAATTATAAATCTGGGTTGTAAATTAAAGCTCCTCGGATGGCTGGATTTCTGGTGAAAATTTTCGTCTGGTTTCTGGAGTCAAGAATATTAGGACCATTACTGCTCTACATATTGAAGAGAAACAATCTAATACTCAAGGTACACACTTCTTTCTTTCTACTTCAACCAAATTTAATTTATTTCCTCCATTGAAAATTTATTTGTTTTATTAACTTTCATTAATGAGTGTTTTAAGTTCTCGAGTCCGAGGCATTACATTAAATGCAAAACCCAATATATCACTGGGCAGAATGCCTTGACATATGCTTTTCTTTCTTTGTTTATGTTTCTTGCTTGATTTGTATGAACTTGAGCATAGACGCAAGGAACCTTTTCTGTGCTGCAGGTTAAGTTTACGAGAATGTTTTTCATTCCTAATGATTGGATAAAAATACCATGATTGGACTATTACAACAATGAAAAAAATAGTCAAAAATAACTATAATTTTATATCTGTCTTTGTGTTTGGAATTACTGTTGGATATCAAAAAGCAGATTTATAATTTTTTTGATTTAATTATTTAATTTTTTTAATTTTTTATAAATTGTTTTTCTCAAATATGTTTCTGGAAAAATATCTATTTACCTGCTTCTTTCCAAAAACAGTTTTCAAAACTCAAAAAATTTTAAAATAAATTTTTTTTTTCAAAAAACGATTTTTCCAAACGCAATGCCAAACGAGGTCTTAATAGGATACGATTTCAAAAATGAAACCAAAATTCTTCTCCCACAGACTTTCTACTAAAATCGTACCTCATTAGTCATAAGATTAGAAAACTATTATTCTAAAATTAAAAATTAGTTAATAAAGCTATTAATTTAAGAAAGGAGAGAAAGTTAATTCGTTTTTTATTTTTTTAATCAAACCTTAATTTATTTACTTTAACTATGACTGCATTAAACTTTTTATTTTCTGATAGATCATCAAGGTAAACGAAATTATAAACTAAGGCAAAGAGCTAAAACACAAATAAATAAAATTAAAAAAAAAAAGAAAAACTAGTTTTCTAAAAATTAAATATTGATCATCTTTGTCAGTTGCTAGACTTGCTACGGAGTATGGATGCATTTGGAGATTCTAATTCTTAATTTGGAAAATTATAAAAAGTCTCAATGTTCGGAAGCTTTTGAGAAACCTATTCTTTTTTTTTTTTAATAATTTGAATTCTAATTTTTATAGAAATGAATAGTTATTTTGATTTTAATTTCATCTTACTTTACTTTAATTAAATCTGACAATTTTTGATTCGACATAAAAATTCAACAGAATGTACTCAAAATTTAATGTCAATTTTGTTATCCTTGGGTGCAAATTGAACATGCATAGGAGCTGGACCATTGTTTTTTTCTTCTTTTTTTCTTTTTTTCTTTATCTGTAGGGTGGTATTGGTATCAAACCTGAAACCGTTCATCCCTAACAAAACTCCATACGCCGGTAGGATAAAAGTTCATTGTTCAACTGTCTACATTAATGTATTCGCATGGCTATGCAAAAAGAATTACGTCATGCCCACGTCCAAATTAAATGATCTGTTGGAGATTTCTTTTTCTTTTGATAATTTATTAGTTGGAATTCTACACATTCCGCTCTACTGTAATCTTCCAAAACTTATTAAATTTCAAGTTTATAGAAACAAATAAATACTCCAAAATTAAAATAAAAGATATAAATAAAATTTTAAAGTTTGAATTTAATTATCTTGAGACAATTGATTCTATTCAATACACTATCATAATTCTGAAATTATTATCATAATATTACAAAAATTGCTATATTTTAAATTAAAGCTTTGGCATGTATGATTAATTAGAAACTGACCACAAGATGAATTTAGCTATATTTAATGTTATGGATTGGACTTCTACTTATTTATTTATTTTCCATCAATGAATCTCTTAGGGAACTCATTATTTATTATTGTCTTTTGGGTAGCTTGTTTCGAATGCAGAGCTGGAGGAATCGCCAGTCTATGTTCCCTTGCATCCATTTCAAGGTTTGTCTTTTTTTTTTTGTCTTTCTTTCTTTTTAGTTATTACAATTAACTTTAGTATCAAAAGATGCATATATAGAGATCACTTTTATCTTTTAATGAATTTATCCGACATAAATTTAAATTGCTAAATAGATGAAACTAAAAAAAATATGCATATATAATTTAGGTTTTTGGAAAAATCATAGAAAACGCTTTACATTTCATTTGCTTTTACAATTAAAACTCTACTTTTTATTAACAATTTGAATATTGATCTTTAGAGTTTTTCAATTTAATTTATTTGTTGATTTTTCTTTAAATTTTAAATAAAAATCTGTCGTGAATATATTGTTGAATCCACATATTAAAGTTTTTTTTTCCTTTATTACTTATCTTTTTCATTTTCTTCTTCATTCTCTTTCCACTTTTAAATAAACCATGAAAATGTAAATTTCAGAACGTTAGTTAATTAAGATAGGTGAGTTTTTAAATGTGAGTTTTAATAATATATTCATATTAAATTTTCATTTAAAAATAAATAAAAAGCTAACAAAGAGTTTAGATTCGAATTGCTAAGAAAAACAAATATGATTTAATGAAAAAATAACCCAAATGTTACGTTGTTTTTTTGAAAATTTTTCATGGAATATAAATTTGAGGTTGAATTCAGCAGAGATGAATGAGGAAGAAGTGACAGAAATAGACAAAGATTTGTCTCCACCGGAACGAGTACAACAGGCTATTCAATGTTTGTCCTTCTCGACAGAAAACATAAAGGACAAACCTTTACAACTTGCCTTCCAACGTTGGACAATTATGGATTATTTCAGAGCCTATATTTCTGGCCAAATCACTCCCCTCATGGTAATTTTTTTTTAATATATAGTTCGCTTTATTATTTTTCTAGTGATTTAACGGGGTTTTTTTTATTTGAATAATGCCAACAAAATAATTTATAGTAATAATGTGAAAATGAATAAATTACAGAATTAAGATATTTTAAGGCAAAGAGAACAAAGAATATGTCCTTGACAATTGACACCCTCAGAAATGACAGGAATTGTTTTTTATTTTTTGGTTATGTTAAGGTGGCAGAGAGATTAATAGATTCCATTAAGGAATCTTGCAGCCCTTCCAAGGACATGTGCTTTTTTATTAATTATAATGCTGAAGATATTTTAAGGCAGGCTTCTGAATCAACTCTGCGCTATCAAAGAGGTAACTACATCTCCTTATCAAAAAATACATGAATTGAAAAAAAAATAATTGAGATTAATTCAATTGATACATTATTATGAAATAATTACAATAAATATGAAAAATTATATAATTTTTTTAAATTAATTAATTAAGAAGAATATTAAAAATATTTTTCAACACTCATTAGTGGATAACGAAAAAGAAAAAATCTTGTTTCGAAACAAGGAGAGAGAAAAAATAAATTTATTTTTTAAAATTTTTCTTTTTTCACCTGCCAATTAAGAGGTGAGTGTTAGAGAGTGTCAAAAAATGAAGAGTATCCTTAACATTTATCATTGATTAATACATTTTAGCATCTTTTTAATTTATTCCTTATTTTTATTTTATACATTTATCTTTAAAAAACTTTTTTTATTCACTTATATATAGTCTATACTTATGTATTCAAATATCATAAGAATTCCGGTAAATTCTTGTCATAAAATTATATGTAAATTTTCTTACTCTCTTACTTTTTGAGGTAAATTAGTAACTTTTTAACTCTAACTATAAAACTGATTTTCTTATATATTAATATTTATAATTTATTTTTTTCTTTTCATCAAATTATATTTCTCTAAATTATTTTAGCAATTGAATAAATTATTGAATTGGTAAAAATTATTTAATACTGTAGGGGAGCAAATATCACCTCTAGATGGTGTACCGATTGCTATCAAGGACGAAATAGATTGTACTCCATATCCCACCACAGGTAATTCTTAGTTAATTATTTTGGATTAATGACTTAATTTCCTTTCATAAATAAATAAACAATTAATTAATTTGATTGAATAATTTTTTTTTGGTTCTTAGGAGGTACTAAATGGCTCCATAAATTTAGACCTTGCAAAGAGGATGCCTACTGCGTCAAGTGTCTTAGATCATGCGGTGCCGTATTGATAGGTAAAACTAACATGCATGAGCTTGGAGCAGGGACCAGTGGAATAAATCCTCATTACGGGTAAAAATATTAATCCGATACAAAAGTTTAATTATCAAACAATTGATGATTAAACAAATTAATTAGTTAATTAATTAAATGTGCATAGGGCAACTAGAAATCCATATGATGAAGGAAAGATAGCAGGTGGCTCATCCAGTGGATCTGCTGCGGTGGTGGCTGCTGGACTCTGCCCTGTTGCCCTCGGTGTCGATGGTGGAGGTGACTCATTACTTCTTCATTTCGATTCGGTTTATTTGTTTCTTAGGTATTCAAAATTAATGAGATCAAATTTCATAAAAATTGAACTCAAAAATCGGAGAAACTGAACTAAATAAATCTAATTGCATTCGATTCAGATTTTGATCAGCCCTAAATTGCTACTAACCAATATAGAATAATGAATGTTTCACCCAATATTCTGGTTCAGGATCTGTTAGAATGCCAGCTGCTCTTTGTGGTGTTGTGGGTTTCAAACCAACCTTTGGCCGTGTACCTCACTCAGGGTGAGATTTCTTCCTCCATTTCCTTTTTTTTTTTTTCAGAATCAAAATTACAATTTTATGAATGAGAATGAGAAGTCGATTTTACTTAATTTCTAATAAAAATTACAATTTTATGAATTACATATTGATTATTTTGTTTTAGTGTATTACCTCTGAATTGGACGGTTGGGATGGTTGGAGTATTAGCAGCCACCATTGAAGATGCATTCATCACGTTAGTACGCTTTCTTTTCTTTATTTTACTTCAGGTATTAGAAAATCAGTGGAGTATTTAATAGAAATGAAGAAATCTAAGGGTGTTTAGGATTGGTGACGAGTGTAAAATAAATATATTTAATTTTTTAAAATTAATTGATTTAATTTTTTAATTTTTTATACTTATTTTTGATAAAAATCATTTATTTATTAACTTTTATATAAAAATAGTTTTTAAAACTCAAAAAATTAAAAATATTTTTTTTCAAAAAATATTTTTCCCAAATATATATAATACCATACAAACTTTATTCCCCTTTTATATTTTATTTATACTTTATGATTTACCTCTTGAATTTATTTATAAACTTTACTAGTTTCCTCAATATATACTATGATTGAATTCCAACCTCTACCTAATCAATTTAAAAACAGTTAAAAAATCCAGACACCCATCTAAATTCGTTGATTGATAATACAAATACTTTTTTTTTGATATTTTTTTTTTAGAAAAAAGGTTAATGCTATACGGATTAAATTGGTCTGTGTGTTTCAGTTATGCAGCTATTAGTGGCCAACTTCCATCACATGAACTCTCCACGGTACCACCGGTGAGATTTTGTTTTAATAATATTATTATTTTTCGTTTCCAGAGGTTGAATTAATAAATTCTAAGATTTGCTTCAATTCAAAATAATTCTTGAGAGAAAAAAATTATTTCATGAATGCACCACTTCATTGTGAATTGGTGAGATTTAGGCTTTAACACTGCCAAATAGAGAATGCATGATAAAAAAAAAAAAATGATGATTTTTTAGTGTAAGTAATATAATATTCAGTTCTAAAGCTTACTCAAGTGTATTGAATTCAACATATCTTACTTATTTCTATAAGGATTACTATCATCTCGTCTTAATCCCTCGTATATCATATCATTCATCATTTATTTTTTATAGATTCACTTTTATTTTTACTCAAAGGAGATGAGATGAGATAATAATTTTTTTTTCCCTTAACTAGAGGTTTCGAGTTTAAACTTTGAATATGAATCAACTTTAAAACATGAGAAAAAACGTTTTATTCCTGTAATGAGCTTACCCACTGAAAATTCAGATTACTACTGAATAGTTAGAAAAAAAATTTATTTTTCTGCTATTCAATTTTGCTTCCTCCAATTTAAATAGTTATTATTCAATGTAAATATATATACTAAAAGCATAAGGCATTTAAGAAAAAAAAATTAAAATACAGTCACTTTAAAATCCATAGTTGTCAAACTTATATTCTAAAAATAAATTTAAATGTGAATATTATCAAAATTCAAGAGAGTTTTGCACGACATTATTTAACAAATAAAACCCCTGTGTGTGTGTGTATCTCTCATTTTCTTTGTTTCTTTCACATGTCAGCCGAAACAGTATTTTCCATTGTTGAAGTCTACAGATCCAATTTCGAACATCACACTTGCAAGATATGGAGAGGTTGGTAACCTTTTTCTCATCCTTATTTTCAATTTTTGCATAACTCTTAGAATCAATTTTCTCATTTCTAAATTTATTATCTGGATTCGTTAGGATATATTTATGAACTTTCATAAAATAGGGACAATATATGATTTACTCTAAGAGTTCAGTGGCTTAATATGTATAAAATAAAAATTTCAGAACCCAAAACCCAAAATTACTGATTCGAGCTTTTAATTTTTCCAATTAGTTAAGTTTCAGTTCATAATTAACAGTCAAATTTATATTTTTCATCCATATTATTCTGCTAAGTACTAACCTTCTTTTTTTTTGGGATTTAAACCACTAATGGAAATTCGAAATAGTGGTTTAATGATAGCAGGGACGAAATTAGAGAACGTTGTTCCCAAGCATTGGACCAACTCAATAAGAAATATGGTTGGGAGGTATAAATATGAGTAATTAATTATAAAAAAATGTTATTTAATGTTGGTCAAACTACACATGCAACATAAAATAAATGACAATAAAGATGGATGGTGCATCTTTTGTTGACAAAATATTTGGTAGGTAAGATGGTAGGTGAAGATTAATCTTGACCATCCATTTAGTGGGTGGGGATTAATCTTGACCATCTATTTGGTTGGTAAGATGGTAGGTGAAGATTAATCTTGACCATACATTTGGTAGGTGAGACGGTAGGTGAGAAATAATCTCAACCATCCATCAAAGTAGGTGAGAATTAATCTTGACCGTCCATTGAGGAGGTGTAGGCCTATATATAGCCTTAAAATTCATTTGTAATGTATTCCATCAAAAAGTGAGAGAGTAGCATTAGTGAGAGGTTGTGAGTTGTGAGTGTTTGTAAACACTCGGTAAATTTCTCTTCTTTCAGTAAAAGATCTGCAGCAGTCCGGAGACGTAGGCATAATTGGCCGAACTCCGTTATCAACTTGTCTGTCTTATTAGTTCGCATTTTCTTCGCTTTCTCATAAATCTGACTATAGGGAAATTGGCGTCATTTCCCAACAACTGGTATCAGAGCATTGGTTGCGTTTTTTCTGTCCTTTTTCGGGCGATTACTATTCACATGAATAGTAAATTTTTGTGAATAGTGAAATTTGGTCAGTTGTACCAAATTATCCACGAAGGTGTTCTAATACACAGAGGTTCACAAGAATTGTCAGAAACGATCCAAAGGAAGTCAGATTCGAGTGGGAGCGATGGCCACAGATGAAGGAAAGGTAAAAATTGAGAAGTTCGATGGAGCGGACTTTGGTTTTTGGAAAATGCAAATAGAAGATTATTTGTATCAGAGAAATCTGTATCAACCTCTCTCAGGGAAGAAGCCAGAGGCTATGAAGGAAGAAGACTGGAGTCTTCTCGACAGACAAGCTCTCGGAGTTATCCGATTGACATTATCCCGTAATGTTGCTTTCAACATAGCAAAGGAAAAGACCACGACAGGTCTTATGATGGCTCTCTCTAGTATGTATGAGAAGCCTTCAGCTTCAAACAAAGTGCACCTCATGAGGCGCTTGTTCAACTTGCGAATGACAGAAGGTGCATCTGTAGCTCAACATCTCAATGAACTCAATACAGTCACAACCCAATTGAGTTCGGTTGGAATTGAATTTGATGAAGAAGTACGAGCATTAATACTTTTGTCTTCTCTACCAGAAAGCTGGAATGCTACTGTCACTGCTGTGAGTAGTTCGTCGGGAAGCACTAAGTTGAAATTTGATGATGTTCGTGATTTGGTTCTCAGTGAAGAGATCCGACGGAGAGAGTCGGGTGAATCATCAACTTCTTCAGTTTTGCATACAGAGTCAAGAGGAAGAAATTCAACCAGAGGTAATGGACGAGGCAAGTCAAACTACCGAGGTAAATCAAAGGACAGAAGGTCCAAATCCAGGAATCCAAGTAATTTCCATAGTTCAAAAACTGTCGAATGTTGGAATTGTGGAAAGACTGGACACTACAAAAATCAGTGCAAGAGTGCATCGAAGAACCAGGAAGTAAAGGTAGAGGCAAATGTTGCTTCCACCTCTGAAGGCAATGACGCATTGATATGCTCTTTGGAAAGCAAAGAGGAGTCTTGGGTGTT